>JARFIW010000766.1:2157038-2757038 GCA_036346225.1 Platerodrilus igneus | reverse complement strand
GTAGATTTTCATTACATTTTCAGGGGATTAATACAAAATATTCAGGCCTTTGGATTTTGAAAAATGATACGTCATTTGTCTGGAACCATTCTGGGATGTAGAAAAACTTGTAAAGTTTTTAACCCCATACTAAATTGGTTGGAGTGCATAGAATTAAGAATTGTTTAAGTTCGATTATCTCCACAGTCTAAAAGCGAATAAATTTTTAGCAGTTCATTTTTAAAGTGCTGTTCAATTTCACATGCCTTCAAACCAGAATTACAATTCATCAAACTCATTATCTGGAAAATTTGGTTACGCATTGCGTTACACTAGCCATAAGTGAAATAGGTAATGAAAATTTAGTAAACTTAAATTAATGAGTTAAATATATACGCATCCTGTATGATAGATTTTACAAATAATTAAACTCTAGTAAGCATGATACTTTAATTTTTTGTTTTTAGAAAATATAATTTTAAATTATAGAAGTTAGTATAACTAAAGCGATAAAAATAAATTTTCTTAATATAAATAGCTATAACTTAATACAATAATCAAATAATGCATAAGTCATTAAATAGTGTAAACGTCGCGGCAATGCAATCCGCTAAAATCAAAGATTTCATAAATCATACAATGTAATACATATGTAAAAATTAGAATGTTAAATAGGTATAGAATGTAAGACGTAATGCAATAAAGTAAAACGACGTCATCTGAAAGTTATTAAGAGTAAAATACATACTAAGACGAGCTCAGATTCACAAATTATTTAAAAACTAAAACAGGGAAAACCGATTTCAACGTTATGCACTTCTCACATAAAATTGAAAATACTTGTTGCATTTAATAATACATCAAAACAATTACAGATATAGTGTCATCATCATTAGGTTTTCAGTCCTGGAACTGGTTAGACGCGTGCCCTCATTGTTTCCTATTCTGAACTAACCTACAAATTTCCCTGAAATTTGCACAGTCTCTCATGTATCACTATCTGCGTGCAAAAGTCTGTTCTCGCTTTATCTCTACTTCGTTTTCCTATCTCTGCTTGTAATATATCCCGTACTATTCCCCAAAAATGCATTAGAACGTATCCTGCCCTTCTATTTCTCCAATTTTTTTTTGTTTTCCACAGATATCTTTATTCCTCTACTATTTCTATAAACTATTTGTTACTAACCTTGTTTGTCCATCCTATCATACTTAAGCATCTGAAGTACAACATTCCAGAAGGCTTCTATCCATTTCTGTCTGCTTTTCCTACTGCCTCTATTTTATATACGTACTGTGTTGTGCTCCACACAGATGCTTTAACAATTTTCTTCTTGTCTCTGTTTGTTGTCTTTGAACATATCCGCTGTTCTTTCTTGTTAGATGTGGTTCGCTCACCTTCTATAGTTTTACAGTTATATACCCTATTTCCCCGATATTTAGTGGTATGTGAAGAGGGGGTGGGAAGTAGCCAGTTGCTGCCAAGTTCCCCAAACACTTGAGCATTTGTCTAATTAATAGATTTTCCAATTAATCATTTTGTGCAATCAACATTAGTTGAAAATATTTTACAACCCACACCTGTACTTGATTATAATAATCATCAGATTTAAGTGCACTTATTTTTTCGTCATTAGATTTTCCATCTTGAAAGTAGTTGGACGCGTACCTCCACTTATTTATGTTCTGAGATAGCCTGTACAGTTCCCTGAAATTCCCACAACTGCCTATATACAGCTCCGTTCCCCTTCTATTGTTTTCTAATTATATACCCTATTTCACCGAGATGTGAAGGGGGTTAAGCAGCCTGTGGCTGCCAAGGATCCTCCAACACTTAGACATTTGCCAAATTAATAGTTTTCCAGTAAATACTTTCGTACAATTAACATTAGTTGAGAATATTGCAAGACCAATACCTGTAGTTGTTTATAATAATCATCATGTTTAAGTAAATTTATTTTGTCGTCATTAGTTTCTCCATCTTGGGACTGGTTGGATGCGTACCTCCATCGATTTTTATTCTAAGCTAGCCTACACATTTCCCTAAAATTCGCACATCCTACATCTTTCACTATCTGTGTGCAATATTCTAACTTAGGTTTACATCTACTTCTCTTTTTTCCTATCTCTGTTTCTAACATATTCCGCACTATTCCCTCATGTCTTAGTATGTGACATATCGTCCTGTCTCTCCTATTTTTTACTGTTTTCCACATATTTCTTTATGCCCCTACCATTTCTAGTACCTCTTTGTTCATAACTTTGTCTGTCCATGATATCTCGATCATATGTCTGTAGCACCACATTTCAAAGGCTTCTACCTGTTTCTTGTCCGCTTCTCCTACTGTCCAGGCTTCACAGTCGTACAGTGTTGTGTTCCACACATATGTTTTAAGCACCTTTTCTTTGTTTTTATGTTTGTTTTTTTGAACACATTAGTTGCTTTTTCTTGTTAAATGTAGTACGACCTTCTGCTAATCTTTCTTTTATATTTTTTGTGCTTTTCGCATCTTGCGTTGTTTGGCTTCCTAGGTAGCAGAAATCCTTAACCTCTTGTAAGTTCTCGTTACCTATTTGTCTTCTGGTTTTTGGTTTATTTTCCCCTCTTTTGCATACTAAAACTTTAGTTTTATTTTTGTTAATTTTTATACCGTATCTCTCTGTTAGAACTGTTTCTATTTCATTAAGAGAAGCTTCTAACTCTTCTTTGCTAGATGCTAATATCGCCATATCATCTGCAAATCTAAGCAATCCAATCTTTTGTGTACGGATTCATTGGAAAGGATTTACTAAAAAAAACTACAAGCTACAATAGATCTAAAAAATAAATTATTAATAAGAAAATTTAGCGAAATATACGTTCACCTTCAGCATCATTCTAACGTAGAACATAATTACATTATAGAACCGCGAACAGAGAGATTATTTAAACTACCAGTAAGTACCAAGAACACTGTAGGAATAATTAACCACATGTTTTTCGGACACGCAACCAAAACGCCTTCAGTACTTTTAAAAGTAGTAGATAATTACGCACTAACGACTATATTAAGTGCGAATGAAAATCCTATACGATTAAAAATAACGAAACCTCTAGAAATGCGATGTGAACTTTAACGACACGGTCAAAAACGAAAATACATACCCGGAAGAACAAATTAACACTGACAGACGAGATATTAAAAGACAATTTACAAAACCTTAGATTAGACTACACAAATAAGGAAGAAAAGAAGTCGATTTACAAGCTTTGCCAGGAATATTTGGACATACTTTTTTGCGACAAATTGCCTTTGATGTTCAGTAACACCATAAACATGCTATTAGATTAACCAATGAAACCCCTTCGTTTAAGGAAGCTTATCGACTACCGCAAGCGAGTCAGGAGGAAGCAGACAGACAAAAACATGAACTATTACATAATTAGACTTTCCGAATCCCCTTGGAGCAGATCAGTTATAATAGTTCCCAAACGAAAATACGCCTCCGGGAAATAAAACTTTCGGATAGTGTTAAACTACAAATAATTGAACGGTCAAATGGAAGACAAAGACATAGAAAAGACAACATTTTTACACCCCGTGGACACTATGAGTACAAACGAATGCCTTTTGAATTGAAAAACGCACTTGCTACGTTCTAATGAAGTATAGACAATATATTAAGAGGAATACATAACGAAAAGTGCTTAGTGTATTTAGGCGACTTAATAATGTATTCTACTTTACTGGAGGAACACTTGAACAGACTACGAGCTGCATTTCACGACTGCGACAAGCTAAATGTAAAATTCAGCTAGACAAAAGCGAGTTTTTACAAAAAAAATTGCCTTCCTTGGACTAATGGTTACACAGAATGGAGTAATGCCTAATCCTAATAAAATTGCCACTGAATATCCAATTCCGCGAACAAATAAAGGGATACAAAGTTTTGAGGCCTATCGGGCTATTGTCGCAGATTTATTAAAGACTATGCAAAACTATCGAATCCGCTAACAAAATGTTTAAAAAATGAACACAAAATAAAACATAGGTCAGACTTTATCATAGCGTTTGAGACAGTAAAACTATTACTAACACACCACCCAGTATTACAATATCCAGATTTTTTTCAAAATCACTTGTTCTAACGACCGATGCTTCCAAAGTTGCCTTGGCTGCAATTCCAAGTCAAGGAACAATAGTACAAGACCGACTTATAAGTTATGCATCTAGAATATTAATCGAGAGTGAACAGTAGTATAGCATGATCGAAAATGAATTACTAAATATAGTATGGGCAACAAAGTACTATAGACCGTACCTATACAGAAGAAAATTTAAATTTTATACGGATCATAGACCACTTGTTTATTTATTCAAATTAAAGGAACCCAATTCTAAGCTAGAGGGATGGAAAGTGCGATTGGAGGACTACGACTACGAGATTATATTTTATCAAAGCAAGTACAATGCGTACGCGAAAATGATTATTTTCGCAATCAGTTATAAAAACACTAATTTTATTTGACGAATGCAACATTTGCCAAAACGAGGAAACGACAAGTGAGTTTTGCAAGTTACAATAGTATTCTTTCTAAATGTTTTGCATTTTTGCAATGTTAAAGATTTTGCCAGAGCTTTCTACTGTACTATTTTTTTGTTTACTTTAATTTTCTTTATTTTTCTAATTAAGCTAACTATTTTAATGCGTTTATATATAAAGTGTTAAACATAACCGTCAGCTTAAAAGAAATGGATGTTTTGATATCATACGCTTTAATTTTAAAAATATTGGTCTCTGAAACAGACGTGAGCAACCATATTAATTCAAGTCACCTTAGTACTGGAGGATTAATAGCATTTTTGAAGAGAGAATCTGCGGGCTATACAGCTATAAGATCTATTAGTTTTATATGAAACGATTTTCAAAACTTTAGCAAAGAATTTTATAACAAAAAGTTTTTATTTAGTAAAGTATGATTTGCTATTTTATCATATTTAAAATACTACAATTTCTACTTTATGATTTGTATTTGGTGGTCATGATTATTGGAGTTGAAGGTACTTGTAAAGGAGTAGAACTGAGCAACGTGCGTGACATATTTGTTGTGAATGAACAGAATTCGTTTAAATTTACTATTCCAAACACAAAAACTAATATGATATGGAAATATATTAAAAAAATATTTGATTCTAAGGAAGTAAATTTATTAGAACCACAGTTAAAAATATCCGGAAGACACTATTTCCAGAAAATAAATAAATTGCTCGTCTAGTTCGGGGTTGACGTTTAGTAGCTGTATTCCTAATAATTTTATTGTATATCTACAAGTGGGATTCCGATATATCTGCCGTTTGACTATAAGTACAAGAGATGCATTGCAACAATTTTTTTATTATACACATATTGAAACAACCGTCTTTTGTCATTTTTGAACATAATCACCATTTAAGTTTAAGTATTTGGCATAGTGTTGCATTGACTTACAAATTTCTTTTTAATAAAATTCAACCGCCTGGTCACGTAGCCAATCTATAACTTCCTTTTGAAGCTTGTTGTCATCATCACAGTGTTGGGACGCAAGTCACTACTTCATGCGACTGAAAAAATGAAAATCACTTGGCGCCAAGTCGAGACTGTTTGGGCGATTGTCAAAACATCCCATTCGAATTACTTCAAAAGCTCTTGTTTCGAGCCCTGTGAGGACGAGCGTTGTCATGCAAAAATACAACACATCGTGTCAGCGCACCACGACGTGTTTTTTGAAAAGCTTGCTTAGGTTTCTTCAAAGTTTCACAAAATATTTCTGAAATAGTCTTAGTACAACGTAAATTCGCCCAGCAACACTCCTTCAGAATCCAAAAATACCGTAGTCATAACCTTCCTGTTTGAGAAAGTTTAGCGGGTTTTCTTCAAATTGACTGGAGAATTGGTGTGGTTTCAAGCCATCGACTATCGTTTCGTCTCGGGTTTACGTAGACCACCTAATTTCATCACCAGTGGCAATCCACATTAACAATATTCTCTTTCTGTGGAGTAACGTGAAAGAATGTCTAAGCTTTAGCCAATTAGTTGGGCTTTTATGGACTACTGACAGCAATTTCCGTACCTACCGTGCGCAATACTTCCAGTAGATTAGTTTATCGGTAACATAATACAAAACCGTACGAAAAATTGCGAGAATTTTTCAGAAACGTTGGAGATGGCAAATCTTTAATTTTCACGAACTACTTTGTTAATTTTAATGGCAAGATTATTACTGAAGACCAGCCACTCCTCTCTTCATCATGAAAGTTAATTCTACCATTTTTAAAAAGTCGGAGCCATTGCCGCCTAACACCTCTATCAATAGCGTTTGGCCATATGTAGTGCACAATTAACGATAAATGTTTGCTACTGAAACTTTCTACGACAAAAAGAATCTTAGCACAACACGTACGTTGCATTTGATAAGATTTTCTGTTAAGGCACTCATTTTCAGTTATAACAAGCAATTGCACAAAAGAACGAGGTTCATACGGCCACAGCTGGACAGAATCGGAGGATACTCAGATGTGAAAATTGCAGCACTCCGTATACATCTACTAGTGCCACCACTAAAACGGCGATTATTTTAAGAAATATCCTCGTATATACAAACAATTAAGAAGAATAATAATGCCGTAAGTTGCAGTAAAATGTTTGTTGCTTCTTTGTTTTAGAATTTAATATCATAATAATGACTTAAATATTCAGTTACGTAAAAATCAATTACCTCAATAGTAATGTAATGAAACTGAGTTGTAAAATATTTGACACTGCGTAGTCTCAAAAATGTTTTTAAAAGTTGACATTTCAGAGAGAGTTTAGATAGAATGCATCTTACGTTTAAACAAAAATGAAAGCACTTTAACAAGTAGTCAATCCAATCAAACATTAAGTAGCAATATAAAATGCAAAATGTATCTTTGAAAAATATTAATAGGAGATAAGATTTTAACATAAGTTACACAACCAAACTGTACTTGAGCGATTTCTAAACAGATCATCTACTCCTTCAAAACTGCTGCTGCTTGCACTGGTAAGTTGAGTGTTGAATTAAATTTTGTGTACCCGTGTAGTCCATTTTGAATGGACCTGCACCTTGCCGAAGTTCTAGATTATTAGAACAAGTGAAATGGCTTGCGTGATATAATGAGCTAAAGGTCCATTGAACGTAGTAGGGTCGATAGTGAGGAACCAGACTAAGACGGGTCCAAGAGGGCAGCGGCTCTTTCGATACTTAGATTGGCAGAGATCATAGGGATCGGCATGGCAGCCTAACACACTACCGCGATGTGGAAGGCAAGGGGAAACCACCAGATTACCTTCTAAGTACACAGCGTATTTATATTGTATAAACATGATGGTACTCTCTGGGGTAAAAAATTCCGGAGTTAAAATAGTCCTCCATTCGGATCTCCGGGAGGGGACTACTTCGGAGGATGCGATCGGAAAGTTAAGAATAAGAGTCGGGAACATATTGCGAGTCAGAGCGTGGAATATTAGAACTATGAAGCAAGTAGGTAAGCTAGAGAACCTGAAAATTGAAATGAATAGGTTAACACTAGACATAGTAGGGATCAGCGAAGTTCGGTGGTCAGAGGCGAAGGATTTTAGGAATAGACACGTCAGGGTAATTCATACAGGAGCAGAGGACAGAAATTCGGGTGTGGGGATAGTTATGCGAAAAAAGATAAGACACTGTGTAGAAAACTACTTACAAAAGAACGAAAGAGTACTCATGGTAAACACAGTAATAATACAAGTATACATGCCCACCTCCACTGGACTTCGACCTTCGGTCTTGTCTTTAAATATTTTTCTGCTAACCTAACCAAACGCTGTGCAATGCAAATTCGACATTCATGCCTAGCCTGACCTAAATTTAGAAGTTGACACATTTTCTGAGTTTTAATACAAAAATGATTATTTAGGTATAGTATAAAACAAACATTTATTACTAACTGTAGGTAAAACTAAACTATGGCAGAACAAAGAAAGATTCTAACTTATGCTTTAAAGGAAGCGTTACTACAGTATCAAACTGGATTAGTGAAACATATCCTAGAAATGCGGTGAGCTCATCGACACCATCAGACTTGCACTTTTAATAAACATATAATGTGACAAGTAGCCCGGGTAGTTTTTCTTTCGCCGATTGTAGTTTGGTAGAAACTGTTTAGCATGCCTCCATGTAGACTCCATTGCATTAGTATGAGCTCTAACTGTAGGATCAACGAAAGTAAGAGAATGGTTGGCTTTCAAGTGGCGATAGCCTTATTCCTCAAGATGATGATAGGCTTTGCATGAGTCGCTGATTATTGTAATAACGGGTCTGATCCAGTTTTTATTATTGAAGTCAAAGTTTCTCGGTCTCGTGTTTCCACCGGAACTATAAAATTTTTCCCAGATTTGCATTCTAAGCCATCAAACACCCACTGCCCTTCCACACAGTGGCCTCGATTGTATTTACGCTTTCCAAATTTGCTTTCGTCAATTTCGACAGTTTTTCCAATGCCTCCAATCATTTCAGTTTTTTCCATTGATCATTCTTCTAGTACCTAGCACACAAATACAGAGAAATTAGGAAATAACATTTAAAATGCAACAAATGAGGAAAGACATACCTGGCGTACAAATCCCGTCCAATTAACCACAGTTTTATTCACCAGTTCCAGTTCATTCATTATATGAATTTGGGAATAATTTTTGATAATCATATATGTAAGCATGAGTATTTTTTAGAAAGAAAGCTAGCTATTGGAAAACTAGACCCGGTTCGTACAGTAATTTCTTCTTGGCATTTTTTAATTTTCTTGCCTACTCGTGTAAGCTTTTGACATCTACACCGTTTTTGTCTTGCCTAAGGACTATTGGTTTGCTACAAGTCGGGCATGTACTGTTCTTATCAATGATTCCAGTGCTTGCTAAATAATCCCACAGTTTATCTTCATCTTGAGCCAAGTCCTGAAGTTTGAATAAATTCCGCTTGCCGTGTAGTATAGTGGACGACATTTTGACAAATGAGCTTTCTAAATAAACAGGGATTCCTTGTTTGTTTTATTTTTGAAATTTAATTGAAATTGTATGAAATGTATTTTACATTGAAAAATGGGATATGAAAATATGATCATTTGTAGAAACTTTACGCGGCCATAGCAGCGTAGTCTATTGTTTGTGCCGAAAATAAATTGCATATTTGGAATCAACACAAATAAAATCTAAGCGATTGACACTAGTTTCAGTGTCAGAATCTAGAAGAGGATATTCGACATTTGTTCCCCTAAAACATTCATGTAAGTGATTGATATTGGCAATTACTCACTCAGCTGTGATTAATGATTTCAGCACTTAAATAATTATTTATTAGCGGAGGTAGTTTAGTTACAGATGCCACGATAATTCCTCTATAGTAAACCCACAGTCTTGTTACACAACTTGAATTATTATTCTGAAGCATATTCAAGCAACCAAGTACCTTTGTACCGACTGGAACACTCCACAAACAACTCAGCACCGTGGGTTGCTGATTCAATCAAAAAAAGGTAGATGATGGACACCCAAATCAATTTATAGGTACTGATATGAAGTATAAAAAAAACCCCGTGTTCATGATTTCAACAAATGCCTGCCTGGTTCGCAACATGGAGCGACAATTTCACAAAGAGTAATCTGAGATAAAACTACACGATTTTCCTAAATATCGCACTTAATTAGCGTGCAATGTTGTACCACGTTACTTGGATGACAACAGAATTAAAATTAGGTTGTCAAAATGTCAAATTGCAGCATTCACACAATAAATATCTCATAGACATTGGAAGGCTAGCCGATCTGTTTAATAATTCACACAGAATACTTGAACAAACAGAACAAGAATTGTCACAATTTGGAACGGTAAGATTGAACCGTTACAACTATACCATTCTTTAAAATTATGACACATCGTTCTAGCTATCCTTAGAAACTAACTTTACGGAACTTCTCCCATGGTCGGTTGGGCGAAGCGATTTGTAACGAATTTAGTCGTGTTCAGATATCGTAGTAGGAAAGATGGCATTTTTAATCTTGAAAAACGACATTCGTATTGCCTTGAGTTTGTTAAAGAAGGTATTTCTATATAAAGTTTAACTTTTGACTCTAACCAATGGTTTGCATAAAATAAATACAAAACCCCTTTTAGTATGTCTTTTACAGCGGACTAACATAATTAGAAGTAACGTAATCACGGATTCACATTATTACGGTTCTACATAATTTATGAAATAACTAAACGATGGGTTTATCTACGTGGACATTACGCAATCCGTTTTAAGCGCAGTTATTATTCTACGTAGCAGTAACCATATTTTCAATTTGAAAATTACAGAGAAGTACCAGGCGCCTCTTATCTAGGTGCTTTATATCGATGTATACGAAGCCATCAACTACAAGATTTAATATTAAATGTTTTATTCTGATGAAGTTCACCTAAAAGCCTTTGTATTGATGTTGATTTCAACTTTGCATCTGGTTTCTTAAATAGTTTCTTCAAGTGGCGGAAAAGTCAAATTTGTTACTTTATTTATTTGTAGAACTAAAAACAACTGCACGACGTTTGGTAATCACTGCAAGTTTTTTGGTTGGACATTTGTTCTTAATGATCTTATAAACATTCTTACTACACGTTGATTTTAAACGCTATAGAACCACAACAATCTTAAAAGTTATATTAAATATAATGAACTTTTAGTACTTGTTTCTAGAGAGTAATCGTATGGCACTTAATAACCTTTGTTTCCTTATGTTGCAAATTTGTTTCTCAAATATAAACATTAGAATATTTTGTTATATGGTTGTTCGAGGCATCTTTTATATTAGTTAGGTATATTTTACCCAAGAAGGACTTCCGTAACTAAATTTAGAAGCAAAATTTTGTTCTAAAAACTCACATGTGACTTGTAAGAAATGCAGATTTAACCTTTATATTTGAATTGCTGTAAATTCGGTTAATAATTTAAAGACCGAAGATTTGGTCAGGGTTTAATAGTGATTATTAAATATTTTGTCCTTAATCAAGAAATGTAATAGAACTTTTGTTTGTGAGACTAAAATTTTATCACCTCAGGCTTATAGAATTTAATTTTCGTAGTTCAGTAATATTAAACAGTAATTATTTAAAATATTAAACAAGGAGATTTTCTTATGTACGCATAATATAGGTGTTTACTGTTTTGTTTCTGTTTGTTCATTGACGAAATTTATTAATCAGTTAGTATATGTTTCTTATATGAGTACACAACTTTTATTGTGGTGATCTAAATCTATATGAGTGGTTATGGTAAAGTGTTGAAATCTTGAGAAGTACACGTAAATATTATTATTTATTTTAATACTAATTTGAGACGCAAATTGCCGTGTCGTGTTGTATTTTACTAACTTGTTTCTATGTCAAGCATACCCTGTTCGTAGTCAATCTTTGATTTTAGGTATAGCTACTTAGGGTTCCCACACAGTATGGTTATAAAAACTAGTGTTTAAACGTGTGTAATGGCGCCTAATTTTAATTCTTTCACATATTAGTTTTACTTTTGAACCCTTTGCTCATGGCTCTAAAGCCGGAGTAAAGTTCAGCGGTAGCAGTTCCACTTTTATCATCTTAGCCACGAGTAAAAGTGTTTCAACCTTGTTTGTTCTATTCTCGACGTCTTAGATGAGACTTCAAGTTCATTTAATGCTTACTCAAAGTTCACGATTGGTCAAATTTTTGTATTTATATTATTTAATGCTTGCTTTTGGCTATGATATGATGATTATTACTTTGCACCGCTTTAAATTTTGTATCTCTATTTTCTTCTTTAATGTCAAGAAGTATACTTTCTACATCTGCAAGTAATTTTGAAATTATTTGAACATTATGTGATATGTCAACCTCAAAAAATTTGACAAGCTCTCAAATATTAATAAAACTAATTTCAGTCAAACTAATAATTGGTTTAAAAATATTAGCAACATACACATACCACATAATGTTCAAACAATTCTCGCATTAGGTCCAAAATTTAGCATACAACCTTTAATTAGTAACACCATAATTTCAAAATTACTTGCAGATGTAGAAAGTATACTTCTTGACATTAAAGAAGAAAATATAGATTTAAAAAGAGCGTATGTCACTAATATTATAACCAACTATATTCATCAAAACGCAAATAAGAAATCAAAATTTTGGCATGACTATAAACAGTGCAAAATCTTCTTAAAAGAACATGAAGATTTATTAATAACAAGAGCTGACAAAGGTAATGTAACAGTTGCTATATCTAAAACAAATTATATAAAAGCAATGACAGATTTACTAAAAAATAATAAAATTTACAATGAAATTAAAACTAATCCTACAGCTAAATTTCAAAAGAAAACCTTAGAATTAATAAAAAAATTAAAACAACACAAAATGATAAATGATTTAGAAGCAAAATCCTTTAACAACTACAGTAGTATAATTCCAAAACTTTACGAACTCCCCAAAATTCATAAAATTAATAATCCATACCGTCCTATTGTTGCTACAAATAATTCTACCACGGAACAACTATCAAAATTCATTTCTGAAATATTAACAAAATCCGTTTCTACTAAAAATTATAATGTAAAAGACTTTTTTAATTTGCTGAACAAATTAATAATTTTCAATTACCAAAAGACTACATACTTATAAGTTTGGACGTTCAATCCCTATATACAAACATATCTAAAGGACTAGTTATAAGCAACAATAGCAAGATATGGAACAAAATTGAACCAAATTGTAAATTTTCTAAGATAATATTTTTAGAATTAATTGAATTCTTATTTGATAGTTGTTATTTCTCTTTTAATAATAAATTTTACACTCAGATTTTTGGATGCCCCATGGGATCAAATCTAAGTCCCATCTTAGCACAGATAGTGATGGACGAATTATTAGACATAGTTATTCTACAACTACCATTTTACCTACCGTTTATAAAAAAATTTGTAGACGATTTAGTGACAGCTATTCCAAATAACAAAATCAATGAAACTTTAGAAATTTTCAATAATTATAACAGCCATATCAAATTTACCATAGAAACTGAATCTAATAGATCGATACCATTTTAGATACATTATTAATTAGAAACGCTCAAAATAAAATTATTTTAGATTGGTACCAAAACCTACACACTCAAATAGGTATTTAAATTATTTTTCCTACCACCCTTTTAAAACAAAAATAAATTTTATTCTTGCATTGAAGAATAGAATTAAAAAGATATCACATCCTACTTTTTATAATAAAAATATCCAAAAGCTAAAACATATATTAATAACTAACAATTATCCACCTTCATCAATAACGAAATTATTATATAATTCCCAAATAAATATAAATACAAACCATAACACTAATAATAATAATAACAATATCAATCCCGAAAGTAACCACATACACAAAACACTATCACACATCGAACACTTAACTCAAAAATTAATTCAAGTCTTTAAAAATAATAATTTTAAATTTGCTAAAAGAAATATATTAACAATAAATACACTTTTCTCAAAATTAAAAGATAAAACTCCAAAACTCCAACAAAGAAACATTGCATACAAAATTAAATGTTTAGATTGCAATAATTTATACATTGGCCAAACCTCACAATGCCTAAGCCAACGTATAACACAACATAAAAGCGACATTAAAGTCAAACCAAATTCCTGTGCTTTATTACCACATTTAATTACTTCTAATCACAAAATGGATTTTGAAAATCCTCAAATTTTAGAATTTGAAAAAGATAAACAGAAAAGATTGTTCTTAGAAATGTGTCATATCTTTCAAAATCAAAATGCAATAAATAAAAGAACTGATATTAATGGCTTAAGTTCGATTTATACCTATCTCCTTAATTTTAGAGCAATAGTTGATAAATAGTTAATGCAAGAATTGTTAGTACATAAACACATAACTCAAGTAACACTAAAATGTATATGTTGATTCATTCTCTCTCTTCTTTCTCTCTCTCTCTCTAACACACACACTCACACACACATACACACACACTCATGCACGCTCTCACATATACACACATGCACACACATACACACACGAACGCATACAAATGCACTCACACACACGCATACACACAACACAAGCAAACATGCGCACAAACACTCCTACAAACAGAAATTTGCATGCACACATACAAAATCATACAATCCATCAATTTAGAAACAAAATTTTTTTGACATTTTAATACGTTTACAAATTATACATTTTTACAACTTCAAAAAGCAATAAAATCCAAAACTTTTATGTACAAAATCCATTCATTTAGAAGCCAATTTTATTTTCTCAATTTGTAAGTTATATTTATTTTATGTAAACTTTAGCCTAGTTAACATTATTTTAGAAAAGCCTGTGATCAAGGATAAAATATAGATCCGAAAATTTAGGCATTTAAAAAGAGTTTCCTTTTAATTCCTACCAGCTTGTAACAATTTTATTTTTTGGTTATTAAATCCGTTCATAAAAGTGCAAGAATTATAAAACACTTTTATTAAAATGATAAGTAAAATACATTAAACAACTTTGGTATTACGCTAAAGCGGCATCTTTATGTAGCATTCTATGTATAGTCAAATATCTGTGTCTTCGATAGCAATTTGCAAGCGCGTTTTGGTTGACAGCCCCCTCCTGGGACACTCCGTTCGTCCGAGTGAGATTGATAACCAGTCGGTCATGCGAGATAGTAGAGTCAAGATGTACGAAAAACGCAGGCCGGCAATTTGCGTATAAATTTTGAGCAGTCGTGACACATCTTTAAATAGCGGTTGGTATCCTATGAACGTTATTAAATTGTTTAATTGAGATATTTTATTTAGCGCAAAAACAACACTAAAAAATGCAACTTTGAAAACAACAATTCCAATCACTGATGTTAAAACCACTTTGTATTACAACCTGTAAAAAGCAACTTAGAAGATGAAAAATTTGACTAATTTATAGAAGACCATTTTATTACACAACGTAAAGATGTTATTTGGTAAGGCAGCGTGATTCAACATATTGCAGCAGCTGACGGATGTATTGTGACTGCATTTAATTCGACACCTGGAGCAATGCCATGTGTTAGGAGCTGTTGAGGATGAGCTGGGTCCACACAACATACAGTAAATTCCGCTTGATATTACAAGTACCTCTTCAAGGCCACAAAAAGCAGTTTTGGTTCGTAGTTAGTTTTAAGAATCTTTGTTTTGATAGTTTATACATTAGAAACACTTTAATTTGTTTGATTGTGTAAAAGTACGAATGTTATAAAAATTTCAATTATTTGTTGAGCTGGAATTTTCCAGTGTTAAAATTATAATTCACTATTTTGATGGTTTTAGAAACCACACACGTGGTTCATTATGTACCGTTAGTAACAGCAACAGGTTTTACTGACGTCACTTGTTTGTCTGCAGTATACTGCTGACAGATGTGTTCCAGAAAACAAATGCTTTCAACAGCGTTTGCCCAAGTTGAGTAAACAAGAATATTTTTGTGATCTGCTTTTTTTAGTAGAAATTAAAACTAATACAAGTAATTTAGAAAAGCAAAAACTTGAGTAACAACGTTTTTAAAATGTAATCCTCCTGAACAGATCTGCACGGGTCGGACCTTTTTAGTGTAACAAGTTTACACTAAGCTGTAAAATGTTTGATTATCAACAATTTTGATAAACCTTAATTTAAAATTCACGAACTCATTTAATTATTTATGAAATTTTGTTGCATTGCATTTTGTTTAAAAGAGAATCTTTTGAGTAAATTATTGGTTCAAGATTAAAGTTTTTTATTTTGATCAAATATGGTCAAACATAACAACAGGAAACTAATATCCTTAAGAGTAGAATTTTGATGCCAATTTTATATAGAAAATATCTTTTTAATATTTCTTTAGGTATGTTTGCGGGACACAAATAGTGTTCCACCTTTCTATTAATCTAATTATTACAATTTCTTACAGGAGCAGCGTCTTATTTTGTTAAGACGGGTTTTTGTCATCGAAGGCGATTTTTTTCTTTGGGTTTCCACGTCCGCCCCTAGAAATATACCACGCAATTATCATAAATAAGTCAGGACTTGGTGGCGCCTATTTGTTTTGGATTAAGTTTGACTTACAATCAGATTTCGACTTACCCCCCCATTTCTCATAGCTCTACCCAAGGAATAGACCCCTAGTTATGTCGGAAGACTTCGTTACACTTGCCCATGCGCGAGGCTAGCCTTGTAACCATTTAGAAAAGAAAAATAAAAACCAGTTTCAAGCTGACCTTAAACCCATAATTGAATATTAATTATACTAGCAAGGTCATTATTCAAACACATTAATATATATATATATATATATATATATATATATATATATATATATGTACCCAAATGAGTACAATGGACACTACAGCGTAACTCCTCTAGATTAATCAATGAAATTATTGTTAAAACTACATAAGAAAATAATTGTTATTTTGAATGAAATATTATAAAACAGTCACTTTCAATACAGAAGATCTTCAAACGCTTGGTAAAGTTATGCCTGCTGGTTTGTCTTTTGTAACAGTAGATTTAGCATAACAGCTTAAGTAATGTCTTACTGGAGTGCTTTGAAATTCAAGCAAAGGAATCTGCTGATGTACAGTAACCAGTTGGTATAACTTACACGCATTAACAACTGCCATATTTGCAAACTTGGTGAATGGGATCCTCCACCACTTTTTCCTCGAACGCTAATTTGATGACAATGCAACTGTTGATCATATAGGCCTACTCCATCCATCGACTTATTATAACTTTTAAACAATGCGAGTTGGGATATATCAATTTTGCTCTTAGCTGCTGTTGACCAGCGTTTTACCATTCCAGTGGGTTCTATAGAGTCCAAATTTGTCCCCATCGTTACAATACTGTTGTCTTTTCATCGTACGAATAAAAGACCACGCCTTTGTTCGTATTGGTGTTCGAAGTATCCTCTTTCCCTTTTTTGCACTAACTTTTTGTTAGCGACGGGCCGCTGCTTTGTCCTGTCATCTCTAATAGTTCCAGTAGTTCTAATACATTTTTCCTTTAACACCGCTAACAGATCGTAATTCGTAGAAAAGTTATCAAAAAAACAATCTGTGATCTGATGGCGAATCGACTATTTCAACCATGTCCAAGACCACTCTGGATCCCAGCGGTTCTCTTTTCTTCTTTTGATCTTCTTGCTGCACGTTTTTGTATCTACAGCATAACAGTAGCCCATAGCACTGCATAGTAGCCAATTTTTATAGCCAAAACGCACCGGCTTTGCTTTTATAAATTGTTTGGCTGTGTCGCCGGAAAAATTTCACCATGGACTCATCAACACACAGGTCTTCATGGATAAGTCCCCATTGTTGAAAATTTTGGTTTAAACGATCGGCAAGGGGTCTAAGTTTTGCCTTTTTATCAAGTCTGTCTAACGTTTTGTTGTCTGCCAAGTGGGTGTATCTTTTTAATTCTAAAAATCGATTTCTCGACATGGAACCTGACACAAATGGTACTTTGAAGTCTTCGTCGAGACTCCAGTATGACCTTTCGCTTGGTAATTGGTGATAACCAGTTAATAATAATATACCAATAAAAAAATTTAAGTCTGCTTTAGAGACAAAAAAACTATGGTTATATTGTTGGGATGAGTACAAATTAGTCTGTGTGACTATATAATCAAAAATATCATCACTAAATAGCTTTTGAAATACCTCAATTTCATTTAAATTTTCTAAGGCATGTCGTAAGACTTCCAGTCGTTCATTACATCCATTTGTGCTGTGCATACTAATGTTGGTAAACGCTTTGGTCCATTTGGGGTTTTTAGTTTCTTTCTTATCTAAATTTTGAAATCTAAACAACAAAGATACATCATCTCCATTATCCGTATCAGAGGTGTAATGTACTTCTACTTCTCCTACAACTCAGTTGCTAATACAAAATGTCCTGGCACAAGATCGTCATCTTGAATATCTTTTTCGTCCGTTACAACGTCAGGATCTGGTGGAATTGAAATTATATCAACTTCAGATGGTGAATTAGAACTTTCAATATCCTCGAGAGCCGAAGGTAAGTCTACATATCTTCCATAAAACTGTCTTACACCAACAGCATAATGAAAATCCATGTTGTAATAAAATAAGAAATCTAAATTTGCTTTCATGTGCCCAGTGTACTCGCTTGAGTACATCATACTTTTTTGTGGAATAAAACTCAACAAATATCTCATTTTGACACAATTGCATAGATATGTATTTTAACAAGCTCATTTTATACCAATATACCTAAATTCTTTATAAAAACAACTGAGTAAACAAAACTTACCGTCAATAGTAGAAGTCGGTGCAAGAAAAAATATTTCAACAGGTGCTCACCTCAGGAATAAAAAAAAACAAAACTAACAAATACATAACATTTCTGAACGACAAGTGTACTTGTCCGAAACAAAACTGTTTCGACTTCTTTGTAATAAAGAATGAATCACTGAAATTTGCACTATTTCTTGATAGATGGCAAAAGCATGTGACTCAATTAGTTGTACTCACATGGGTACAGTGAGCGTTAATGGGTTAAATGGTTTAAAAGTAACCACAGTATATCCGTTGAATAATTTCTATTTCCGATTTTGGAACTATTATTTTATTCTTATTCTGACATTATACATAACAAATTTAAAAATATTTAATACCAAGCATGGAGTCATTTAAACTTAATTTTAATACAAAGTTATACACAGAAGACAGTCCTTTCTTTATGTTTGTTTGGAGCGGTTTTAATTTTATCTAATTTTATTCGCAGCTTAAAATTTACATTGCATCTACGTGCGTAGAAGGCACTCACTTCAACAGAACAAAAGGCTTTTTCTAATCAAAATTAATACGTAGGTAACTCTACATAAAATTGTAATATAAAAAGTAATAGTTGGTAATAGTTACAACATTAACTAGATTTTTATTACAGTTGCTAGGAAAATAATACATTTTTAAAAATGCACCACTGTGTTTAAAGGAAACAACTATAAAGTTCTAATAATAAAAGTCGGTTGGCTTTATGTAAGATATTCAATTTTACATTACCTTAGTTTATGATTGTTTACACTATATACTCTCTATAAAGTGTGCTTAACACACAAAACAAACAACGAAGTTTGATTAGAAAACGGGCATTTTAAGTTTACTGCTCGGAAATTTTGCTCAACCCATTAAGCTTCGCAAGGCGTTTTGTTCAACTGCCTTTTGTGCTTCATAAATCTTTTGCTATAAAACTTTTCACCCTTTAAGAAGTTTAGTTATACATGAACTTTAGGGGATCCACAAATTGAAACGGTTATAAATTTCAATGATGTCATAATATAAATATACAAAGCGCCAGTAATATTACATGTTGGAGTAAAATATCTATTTGATGTATGTGCTCGTACATGATACTAACTGGCACATTTATAATTTAGAACTACGAAGTTGGCTCGCGTGAAGGTAATACGTTGGCAGTAAAAATTTATTTAACTTAAATCACACAGAGCTAAATCACTATTTGTACTATTTCTTGGCCTTACAATACACTTTTTTCATGGGTTATTAATGCAACCGCCTAACCAGAATGAAACGGTTTTGGTTGCTTTAGTAGTTTAGAATGCGCAGACTGTTAAACTTCTTTCTCATTTGTAAAGTGTATCTCGCTCTTTTGCCTTTTTAAGAGGCCGGAACGAATGATAATCTCTCGGCACAGAATAGCGGAGTTAAGTGGATGTTCGAGTATGCTGAATGTAACGTGGCAATAAACCCTTACACTTCTTTACGTTTGGAAGACCCAGGACCCTTCGATTAGTAATACAGTATTTGTTATATAAAATCGCTTGGGGTTGTTTGCAAATACCGATCCCAAACTGGATATTCTTGTTACAAGAGAATGTGATAGGATGCAACACGATGCTTTTTGCACTAATCTAATGTTACAAATTTTAATATATGACAACCATCCATTCCTATTCTAATTTGAAAACTGAAAACCTGGGTAATGTGAACTTTCTCATTGGTACAAAGAGATTCAAATTAATCAGACAAATTTTATTTTAATATTTGAGGATTTATTGTTTTATTATTTATATATGTATGACTTTGTAATTTTTATTATGTTTTATTTACCGAATCTATTCTGAACGAATCTGCACCTTAACGACGTTCTAAAATACTTGAACAGGTAGAATGACCTGCGCATTTTAATTAGCAAAAGTGCCGAACTATAGGTGTAACCAAATTAGTGGGGTCTTTAGTGAGGAACCAGACTAAGACAGGTCTTCGAAAGAAGGCAGCAGCTTTTTCGGTACTTAGAGTGGCAGAGACCATAGGGGTCGGTATGACATTCTAAGACACACTACTGCGATGTGGAAGGCAACGGGCACCACCACATTACCTCCTAAGTACGCTGCGTACAGAAATTGTTAAACATGATGGCATCCTCTGGGGTAAAAAATTCAAGAGGTAAAATAGTCCCCCATTCGGATCTCCGGGAGGGGACTACTTCGGGGGATGTGATCAGAAAAAATAGAAAAAGATCCGTGAGCATTCTGCGAGTCGGAGCGTGGAATGTCAAAAGTATGAAACAAGTAGGTAAGCTAGAGAACCTGAAACTTGAAATAGATAGGTTAGAACTAGACATAGTAGGAACTAGCGAAGTCCGCTGGCCAGAGGCGGGGGATTTTTGGAGTGGACACTTCAGGGTAATTCATACAGGATCAGAGGAAGAAAAATCAGGTGTGGGTATAGTTGTGCGAAAAAAGATAGGACGTCGTGTAGAAAACTACTTACAAAAGAACGAAAGAGTATTCATGGTTAGATTTTAATCTAAACCAGTAAATACAGTATTAGTACAAGTATACATGCCCACCTCTAGCTACAGTGAGGAAGAGGTAGAGGCGATCTACAAAGATATCGAAGACATACTAAAATATGTATAAAGACATGAAAATTTAATAATTACGGGGGATTTTAATGCAGTTGTAGGTGTGGGTAGGGAAGGAGCGATAGTAGGTTTATTTGGTTTAGGCACGAGAACTAACAGAGGAAATAGGCTTATTATCTATATTTTTTCTGTCAATCTATCCCACAACAAATTGTGGTAGATAAACATTACCTATTGAGAATTCTTATGTATTTGTATTAAGCCCAGGGTAAGGTTTGGATAGAAATTGGCTTATAGTAAAAGAACACTCTAAAGACATTGAGCTAGCTGGGTTTTTTGGCCCACGGTCGCATGAGATTGGGTCAGTTGGTATATTTGAATTGAAAGAAACAGAATAAAGGACGCCACCTAAATTTTTTATAAAGCAAGTAACTAAATGAATTTGCTTAAAGGGAAATTTGGAAACCTATATTATCATAAACTACTCTGAATACAAAGTTTGATAGTCACACATTTTATACTTACATCTGTTGGTCTTCTTCAAAGATCTAATGTTGAGTGAGGTGACTCTGAAACATAGTTTCTACCAACATAGACACCCTATATATATATATATATATATATATATATATATATATATATATTACGGATCAATATGAATATAGTATCTTTAAATTAATTTCAATTGTGTCTACTGTCTTGATACTTTTTCGGATAAGTTTACTTTGTAAACGCCGTACCAATTTTTGGAAAATTTAATATTATTGAAAAATGAACTAAAGTCCAATAAAATAATTCTGTATTCTCTTTAAAGAAAAGTAAATAACATCTTGATAAGTAACATTGTTAAAAAATTTTAATTCTTATGAAAATGATTTGTAAGTGAGAAATTTAATTATTGACATTTTATATTTTATAAATTAGTCATTGTAGCGCTACACGACCTCACAATGTTTAAATATTGCTTAATAAACGTTTAGCAAAAATAAATAATTATCAGATTACTTTAAATTTTAATTTACATGATATAGTTTTCAAGTGTTATAATTTAACATATTAATATTTCAATTTGTCAAAACAAGATCACTGAGGAGGTATATCCACACCTGTACAATCGGTGAGATATGAAATATAAGTTGAACACGCTATTAACAAGAAATATAGGTTATGGTACTCATTGTACTTTATACTTTACAAAGGGATTTAAAAAATTGACAAAACATTTATACAAGTGATATTAAGTTGCTTAAAGCAACGTAATGTAAAACAAGTTTCATAAGCATATTATAGCATGCACAATTTACGTAGTGGACTTTGTAACGCCCGCCTTATGTAATAAACTAATACATCCTTACCGACGCGGCAATGACCTGCAACCTTGAATCGACTTGTGCATCAGTAGACCATGCGGGTTACAAGCGACATCGGCCACGTGTGGAATACAGTAGTCTACAGCTTTGCATGTTAAACGAATTCCATAAATTAAAGTGAAGTCCCCTCCAAAATTATTACAAGACCATCCTTATTTCGGTATTAAAGTTGTACGGGATCAAAGTTGTATGTTAAAAGTTGTACATTAAAAGTGGTACTTTAAAAGTTGTACGTTAAAAGTTGCACGTTCGCCAAGGGATTTGTACACTACATTATTACTATAGTTGTCATGGACAACTTCAACAGACTGCTCGTCTGTTACGACGTCGTCGCCAGGAAAACTTGATTTTTCTGCACATGTTGAACGTTTCCAACACGGAGCGACCTTTCAGTTCAACTACGAAATGTAAAGTGATCAACGATCGCCAATCGTCGGAACAATTTTAAAATCTTGGATGCTTTAAGATGTAGGAACACGTTAACAAGTTTGTATATATAAATGTTATTAAAAGGAATATGTAGTTTGTATATTTTACTTGTAATTAGGATTAAAATGTGCTTTGTGAGTTTATTGATTATTAAATATGCAATAATGACTGAATGAATTATATAAATGTTGTTAGATAACAACTAAAATAACAGCTACACCGCGCTAAGGTTAATAGACAAATTTTACCGAAAATTTGTATGTTACAGGCTGGTAGAATTTTGCGCCAAGAACAACTTAACCATCACAAACACATTATTTCAACATGATGCTAGAAGACGATACACGTGGAAGATGCCAGGAGATATAGAAAGTTAACAAATAGATTACATTATTGTTGGACAACGGTTTAGAAATCAAGTAAAGAACTGTAGAAGCTACCCGGAAGCAGATATAGACACTGACCACAACATCGTAATTATGAAGGCCGCACTGAAATTTAAAAATCTGAAAAAGAGGAGCGGAAAAAGAAACTTTGAGAAGCTATAAGATAGAGATATCCACGAAAGATTTGAAAAAAAGTCAAATAAATTGCTGAAAGATATCGGGAAAATTTCTGATACTAAGGAAGTAGAAACAGAATGGAATAACATTAAATCCAGCTTAGACATGGCGGCCAGAGATATTCTGGGGTATACACAAAAAGGAAATAAGAAACCATGTATAACAAAGGATATCCTGAATTTAATAGAAGAAAGACGAAAATACAAAAATAAATCAGATGAAACAGGGAAACAGAGATACAAAGCCATAAAATGGGAAATTATTCGAAAATGCAGGAAAGCTAAAGAACAATGGATTGATGAAAAGTGCAAAGAGGTACAAACGAAGATGGAAATAGGAAAGACAGACGAAGTATACAAATTAATTAGAATGTATTTTAGGGATATAAAACCGTATAGCAAAAATATAAGGGACGCACAAGGAAACGTCATAATAGAAAACGTAGAGAAAGTGGGTAGATGGCAAGAATATATAGGGAATTTAAATGCAGGAGAGGAACTAACAGCATTAGAACAGGAATCAGACATTGAAAATGATGACTTGGGATATCCTATACTTGGAAATGAGTTTGAATTAGCATTAAAGAGTCTGAAAAATGGTAAGGCACCGGGTACAGATAAGGTGCAAGCAGAAACTCTAAAAGCCGCTGGACAAGCAGTAACAGAACGTCTCTTCCAACTTAAAAGTTATATGTATGAGACAGGCGAGATACCCAAAGATTTCAAACGTAGCATCATAGTAACTATACCAAAAAAGAAAGGCGCGGATAGATGTGAAAATTTTCGAAAAATAAGCTTGACAGCACACGTTTTAAAAATGTTAACTAGAATTGTTCAAAAACGAATGAAAAAACGAGCTAAAGAAATACTGGGAGAAGATGAATTAGGGTTTAGGCGAAACACGGGAACACGGGAGGCTATTTTAGCTCTGAGGGCGATAATGGAGAAAACAATAGAGAAGGGGGAAAGCGTATATATAGGGTTTGTAGATCTGAAAAAAGCATTCGACAATGTACAATGTAAAAAAAATGTTCGAAATACTCAAAAAGATTGGAATGAGTTTTAGGGATAGACGGATAGTACATTGCTTATACAAAGAGCAAACAGCGGTAAAAGAATTAGAGCAAGAAAGTAGAGAAGTAAATATTAGCAAAGGGGTGAGACAGGGTGTGCCTTATCCCCAGTAATTTTTAACTTGTACTTAGAAGAGGCAATGGATACTGTCAATTGCGAGAAGGCATTTGGAAATAATATGCAGGGACAAAAGATTGATATGCATAGATTTGCAGATGATATAGCGGTATTAGCATCTAGCAAAGAATAGTTAGAAGCTGCTCTTAATAAAATGGAAATAGTTCTAACGGAGACATATAGTAAGAAAATTAACAAAACTAAAGTTCTAGTATGCAAAAGAGTGGAAAATAAATCAAAAACAAGAATACAAATAGGTAACGAGGACTTACAAGAGGTTAAGGATTTGTGCTACTTGGAAATCAAATAGCGCAAGATGGGAAAAGCACAAAAGATATAAAACAAAGATTAGCACAAGGTCGTGCTACATTTAAGAAGAAAAACCAACTACTGTGTTTAAAGACCACACACATAGAAACAAGGAAAAGATTGCTTAAAACATACGTGTGGAGCACAGCACTGCAAGCTGTGAAGCCTGGACAGTAGGAGAAGCAGACAAAAAAGGTAGAAGTCTTTGAAATATGGTGCTACAGACGTATGATGAAGATACCATGGACGTACAAAATTAAGAACAAAAAAGTACTAGAAATGGTAGGGGAAGAAAGAACTATAAGGAAAACAGTAAAAAATAGGAGAGAGGATGATAGGCCACAAACTAAGACATGAGGGAATAGTGCGGAATATATTAGAAGCAGAGATAAGAAAAAAGAGAAGTAGAGGTAGACCCAGGTTAGACTACTGCACACAGACAGTGAAAGATGTAGGCTGTGAAAATTTCAGGAAAATGTGTAGGCTAGCTACGAATAGAAATCAATGGAGGTACGCTTCCAACCAGTCGCAAGATAGAAAAACTAATGACAAAAATAATAACTGTACTGAAACATGGTGATCATTATAAACAACTACAGATATTGGTTTTGCAATATTCCCAACTAATGTTAATTGTGCGAAAGGATTTACTTGAAAACTATTAATACGACAAGTGTCTAAGTGTTGAGAGATCCTTGTCAGCCACAGGCTGCTTAACCCCCTTCATCTTGGTGAAATAGAGCATATAATCAGAAAGCAATAGAACGGAATCGAGCTGTATATCGGCTGTTGTGAAAATGGTAGGGAACTGTAAAGGTAGCTCAGAACATAAATAAGCTGAGGGGCAAGTCCAACCAGTTTCAAGATGTAAAACCGAATGACGAAAAAATAAGTGCTGTTAAATCTGATGATTATTATAAACAACTACAGATGTTGGTTGTGAAATATTTTTAACTAATGTTGATTGTGCAACGGGATAAAATGGAAAAACTTAACTTGACAAAGGTTCGTGTACTGGGGTAACTTGGCAGCCAAAGGCTGTTTACCTCCCTTCACATACCAATAAATATCGGGGAAATAGGGTATATAACTGTAAAACAATAGAAGGTGACCAAACTGCATCAAACAAGAAAGAACAGCAGCTATGTTCAAAGATAACGAACCTAGATACAAGAAGAAAACTGTTCAAAGCATAGTGTGGAGCACAGCACAGTACATCTATGAAATAGGGGCAGTAGGAAAAGAAGACAGAAAGAGATAGAAGCCTTCTAGGATGTTGTGCTTCAGATGTATGAGAATGGTAGCATGGTCAGACAAAGTTAATAACAAATAGGTTGTAGAAATAGTAGAGAAATAAAGATATCTGTGGAAAATGAAAAAATAGGAAAAAGAGAAGGACAGGATACGTTCTAAAGCGTTTCTGGGGAATAGTACAGGATATACTACAAGCAGAGATAGGAAAAGAGAGGTAGATGTAGACCTAAATCAGATAGTGATAGATGCAGACTGTGCAAATTGCAGGGAAATGGGTAGGTTGGTTCAGACTAATAAACAATGAGGCTACGCGTCCAACCAGTTCTAGGACTGAAGACCTGATGATGATTATGATTACTTACCGAATATCGTCTTTACAGTAAACGTTCTATAATGACTGCCATGTTCAGTTCTGTACGCAGCAGCTTCTTGTCGTACATTAGGCACTACACTTGATTTTCCAACATTTCACACAAAGACACTACATTGGGCAGGAAGTGAGTTTTTTTACCGGAAATTTTAAATTTTGCAGAACCGTTGCTATTCCAAGTAAGGAGGGGATCTTTAACGTGTGTGACAAACGCCCACACACGGGACCTACATTTTACCTCTCATCTGAAAGAAAGCGTGTTTTTGTGAAAAATGATCGCTTAACATTTTTCTAGTGAACTGTTTCGGGACCTTGGGCAGAGTAGTTGCACGTATACCAACTACGCTACAGCGCCGCTTCGAATTTTAGACCGCCGTAGGAGCGTCTGTACACTGGTGTTAATTTTCGTCATTGCATTAATTTTTAGTACCTCCTGAGTTCGAGACCTATTTATCTAGACAATTCCTTTAAGGTTACTCCACGGAAAGTAATCTATGGTCGTCAAATCGGATATTATTATTTAGAGATACAACTTTCCCCTAGAAACTTGCGATAAAGATGCAGTGTTTCGTTTTGTTAGTGATACTATTTTTCTGCAACCAGCAATCAAGCCCGTCGTCTTCAAGGAGCGCAATAAATTGTGCAATGATGTTGCAATGATGTCTGAATGCACAACGCCGTCCACTGTAGCTTCAAAGAAAATGCGACCCACTATTAGGCAACGTAATACAGCACAACATTATTCTATTATATTTTCTTTTCTCAGCTCTTGTATTATAGAAACATCTAGTTTATATTTTCTGCACTCGCATTTCCAGTTTGACTAGATGCGATCAATAAATTTAGCAGGTTAATTACCTCGTGAACGTTGTTCCAGTACACGTACTTTACGTGGTTCGAGTTTAGTCTTTTATAGGTTGGAAGACCTGAACTTTTCCTTTTGATGGTGTTCTTTTGGAATTTCCACGTAATTCTAAAAGATGTTTTATTGCTTATTTTTCAAATTTCTTGTCATCTATTGGAAATCTTGTTAAATCTATTGACTCGAATGGCGTGAATTGTTTTCTGTAAATCGAGGCTGATTTTATTATATTCAAGTACTTTGGTAAATCATCATCATCATTATCATCATCATCTTCATCATCATCATCATCATCATCATCATCATCATCATCATCATCATCATCATCATCATTGGGTCTTCAGTCCTGGAACTGGTTAGACGCGTACCCTCAATGTTTCCTATTCTGAATTCACCTACGCATTTCCCTGAAATTTGCACAGTCTGCATCTTTCACTATCTGCGTGCATTAGGCTGATCTAGCTCTACATCTACTTTTTTTCTTAATTCTACTTGCAATACATCCCGCACTATTTTCTAAAAATGCTTTAGAGCATACCTTCCCTTCTACTTCTATTTTCTTTTGTTTTTCACATATGCTTCAACAATTTTCTCCTAGTTTCTATGTCTGTTGTCTGTGAACATAGCCGCTGCTCTTTCTTGTTAGATGCAGTTCGGTTACCTTTCGATTGTTTTACAAATATATAATCTATTTTCGCTATATTCAGTGGTATGTAAAGGGGGTTAAGCAACATGCGGCTACCAAGATCCCCAACATTCGAACATTTGCGAAATTAATAGTTTTCCAATATATCCTTTCAAACAAGGTTTATCGTCTTGAAACTGGTTGGACGCTTACATCCACTTATTCTTATTCTGAGTGAGCCAACACAGTTCCCTGAAATTTCCACAGCCTAGATACAGCTCGGTTCCTCTTCTATTTTTTTCTAATTATGTGTCCTATTTTACCGAGATTCAGTAGTATGTGCAGGAAGTTAAGCAACCTGGGGCTGTCAAGATCCCCAACACTTAGACATTTGCCGAATTAATAATTTTCTAGTAAATGCTTTCGCACAATTAACATTAGTTGAGAATATTGCAAAACCAACACCTGTAGTTACTTATAATAATTATCAGGTTTATACAACTATTCTTTTCGCCATTAGATTTTACCTCTTGCAACTGGTTGATTTCTATTCTGAGCTAGTCTGTGTATGTCCAACCTAGGTCTACCTCTACCTCTCTTTTTTCCTATCTCTGTTTCTAATATATTTCGCACTATTCCCTCATGCCCTAGTATGTGGCCTATCATCTTAACTCTCCTATTTTTTAATGTTTTCCACATATTTATTTCATCCCCTACCATTTCTACCACCTCTTTGTTCTTCACTTTGTCTGTCCATGATATCTTCATCATACGTCTATAGCACCACATTCAAAGGCTTCTATCTTTTTCCTGTCCGCTTCTCCTACTGTCCAAGTTTCACAACTGTACAGTACTGTGCTCCACACATATGTTTTAAGCAATCTTTTCCTTGTTTCTATGTTTGTGGTCTTTGAGCAAAGTAGTTGCTTTTTCTTGTTAAATGTAGCACGACCTTGTGCTAATCTTTGTTTTATATCTTTTGTGCTTTTCCCATCTTGCGTTATTTGGCTTCTTAGGTGGCAGAAATCTTTAACATCTTGTAAGTTCGTGTTACATACTTGTATTTTTGTTTTGATTTATTTTTCCCAGCTTCCCGTACTAGAACTTTAGTTTTAGTTTTGTTAATTTTCATACCGTATCTCTCTGTTAGAACCGTTTTCATTTCATTAAGATCAGTTTCTAACTCTGGTTTGATAGATGCTAATACCGCTATATCATCTGCAAATCTAAGCATATCAATCTTTTATCCCTTCACAATAATTCCAAATGTCTTCTTGCATTTGACAATATTCATCGCCTCTTCGATATATAAGTTAAAAATTAATGAGGATGGGGCACATCTCTGTCTTACTCCTTTCCTAATATAATATCATTCGCATAGTCAATAATAGCCTAAATAGAAACTGACAGGGCACACTTGGTACAAGAATATATTTCTACGATTGCGAATTACGATCTAAAACCAGTAAGTAGTGAAAGTTGGCTGGTCACTCTGTATATTAGTATAGGATGGACAACCTCTTTGTCTATTGTACACTACGCTCCTACTTTATCTGTTTCTTTCTAACCACATTGTTACATGTAACTGTATTTAAATTAATGAGGGTTTAATGACGCTGTGGCACCCGGTAAATATCGAAGGCTCGCTTGAATTATAACAGAAATGCGTACATTTACTTCCAAATATATACATTATTCTATGTAAGCAACTAATATACTATGCTAGAGTTTTGTTTGCTTGCTTGTGTACGATTCATTTTAAATTTTATGTGTAATTGTACTCAAACATTACCCAAATAATAATCTTATCCGTGATTTCAATAAGCGGCACGAGTTACATATCCCTCATATTAAAATACATATAAGAATAAATGTAATTGTTGTCTTTGTAATAGCATGTTACATTGTATTAAATGAAGGTAATAATTAAAGGTAAATCATGGTTCATATCAGAAATAAAAAAGGAAACGACTACTTAGTACTCCAGACGCAACCTGATACTGTAGGTGCAGAAACAATGAACTTCAGTAAAGCAGTCTTAATTAAAGTTACGTAGAATAAAACATTGTATGAGTATCGAGAAACTGCAGACAGCAAGATCTGAACTTTCCCACAAGATGACGTGAGGTCAGAAGCTTCATTAATATTGTAAGGAGCCCCTACTTGCCAGTCAGTCTTCGAACTTCATAACTTTAACAAGGTTGGTAGTTCAAGCTACTCATTGGTAATTATTGATTTTTTCGTCAATTAAATTAAGTCACGTTAATGAACATAACGTACGAGTTGTTATAGAAGAAATAAACCAATTTCGTAATTACTTTATTAAAATTAATTTGATAGGAGTTTTTTTTAGAAATAAACGTTTTTAAAAAGAAGCTCCCAAAGGCCCAAAACCTATCTGGCGCAGCGTAACGGATTCTAGAAAAGCACTAGCAATTCCAAAATCGAAGAACTAGTAACCGTGAATTTCAATTATTCACTGGAACAGAACACAAAGATTGGACAAAGTACAGAATCGACCGAATCCAATACAGAAGGAAGGCTAATGGAACTAACAATCAAATTATTGTGTGTACCTATAGTTTATTTTCCTTACAATTTTTTTCACCTGCATACTGATATTAGCAAGTAAGATTGAAACAAAAGAATTTTATATACATTTATGTACAATTTATTACTGAAATAATTATTCAGCAAAAGTCTGAAGTTGATAAGATTATAACAAAGGTTTATAATTATACACATTTTATGAGACGATTATTCAGCAAAAGTCTGAAAGTGATGTAATTATAGCAGAGGTTAATAATTACACGCAATCCAAGTAACAGTAAGTGATTCTTTAAATAACTTTAGTGCAAACTGACTAAGGTAACAGAGAATAAATAACTTATAAAGATGAATTCTGAAATATTTAAATTCGATTCCAATGTACAATGCTAATCAAGCTTTATTAGGCATATTCATTACCGCGTGTGAAACATTTTTGAAGTGTTTTTACAAACAGGGAGACCTTGAAAGCAATATGTGGCTTTTAAGATTAATTCTAAGTAAATTAACCGACAGAACATTGATAACAAGTAGGGATGATCTAACAGACTTGGAGGACTATAAAAAAATATTAATTGCGTATTTCGGCGACCATCACAATATCAAATGCCTTATTAGAGACTCATTGAATTTAAGAATGGAATACAATCAATCACCATATCAATTTGGTATGCGATGTCAAGACGTGAGAAGTTTATTTTCAACCAAACTTAAATTAGAATAACTCGATCTTAACGTACGTTTAATTAAAACTAAAATGTACAACAAAACGGCTTTAGATACGTATATAAACGCATTACCAGAGCGGTTATCAGACAAAATAAGATTTAGAAATCCCCAAACCCTAGAAGAGGCGATGAACTTAATTATAGAGAAAGAAAACGTAATGTATTATAGAACACAAACACATTGAGAGATTAAGAAAAGTCTTGGTACGTTTAAGAAAAGTTCACTTGAAAGTACAATTGGATAAGAGTGAATTTTTACAAAAAGAAGTAGCTTTCTTAAGACACATAATAACGTCACATAAAATAGTAAATGTACATATTATGTCTTTGCATTAGCATGTTACATTGTATTAAATGAAGATTATAATTAAAGATTAATCAGAGTTCATGTCAGAAATAAGAAAGGAAACAACTGCTTTGTATTCCAGATGCAACCTGATACTGCAGGTGCAGAAACAATGAACTGCAATAAAGCAGTCTTAATTAAAATTACATAGATTTAGACGTTGTATGAGTAGCGAGAAGCTGCAGACAGCAAGATCTGCACTTTACCACAAGATGAAGTGAGGTCATAGGTTTCATAAATACTGTTAAGAGCCCTGCTCGCCAGTCAGCCTTTGAACTTCATAACTTTAGCATTGTTGGTAGTTTAAGCTACTCATTGGTAATTATTGATTGTTAAAATATTAAATTTGATTATTCTTTGTCAACTAAATTAAGTCATGTTAACGAACATAAACTTATAGAAGAAATAAACCAATTTTGTAATTACTGTATTAAAATAAATTTGATAGGAGTACTGTATTAAAAATTTATAACATGATGATGATGAATACAAACATTGAGTTGACTTTTTTTGGGAAGGTCATTACCCAGATGATTTAGTAGACAAACCGCTTCTGGTTCTAATAATCGCAAATGTGTGCAATTTATCAAAATATGTTTCAGTGCTCTACTCTTTCAACCCAGAATTCCCCATATGAAGAGTATTTGCAACCAAATTAGTGTTTTGGCCAAGGAATTATTTGATTTATACTAAAGAAAGAGAATTTAAAATTTGTGGAAAACCATAATATTTGGTAGACAACTTATTAATACGGGGTAACTTTCTTTCATCAGTGAGCATACCCTTATTGCGAGGAATGTTTACATCAAATTTAACCTTTTTTAATAGTGAGCGACAGATTCTATTGAAGTCGTTGATGAAAGATGAACATGTAGATAAATATGGGCAAATTTTATTGCAAATGTTCTTCAACTTGCAACACCATCTAAATAATCATTGCTATAAAAACAATTTTACGTTTGTAAAAATATTGCCTAGCTTAATTTACTACAGGTTCACATTTCATTTGCACTAGTATTCTGCTAAGAGTAATAATGTACAATTCCGTTGGTGATTTCTATTAACCAAGACAGATGTATTTTAATCAACTCAAACATTTTTTCTTAGTGCTATCATAAACTTGATTTCCTACAATACCCACTTTCCTTCTACTTACACAACTACACTTAATAGTTATGCATTCTTTTATTGCGAATTATAGCTAAAATACTCTGGGGCACTCCCTTCTATTTGTACGTCAGTAAGCTTAGAGCATGCGTTTTGGTAGAATTGCTTAAAACATTGTGCAGCATATTTAATTCTCAAAGAAATTAATATGCTTAGACATCGCATTCCTTTAAACTCTGTTCTTCCTGTATTTTATTTAAATGGAACTGTCCTATACCATTTGTTTGTTCACTGGTCATACAAGTTCAAAACTTGTTTCTTTTAATTCTTATTAGAAATTAATTGTGTCAACTTTTCTCTATATCAGTTATTACCTTTGTGCTGGTTGAAACATAATGCTCCGTGTTGATACATGTAAAGATGTAACGCGTGTGTACTGACGGAGAAAAGCAACTTACTATCCGACAGTAAAGGATAGTTGCCATTTTTCTTGAAGAAGTGCTTTGAACTAGACAAGCAAGCATGCTTGCTATAATTATAGCGTGGGATATTATAAAAACCATTGGATTGTGCTCAACAGAGATATGAGCAGACACAGGTCTGTTTTGTGTAAGTGGTTAGTAGGAAGTATAATTTTATTAACATTAAATAAAATTCCTTCAACGCACGCAAGAATAATTTGAATTATGAACATTTGTAATCAATCTGGTTAATCAAAATATTAAAATTCAGTTACATTCAATATACAGATTTTAAACAAGTCCTACGATTCTTGAAACTATTACAAATTTTGTGTGGTTTGTCTATTTGAAGATACCGTTTATAGGAAGTACATGTGTTAAAACAAAAGGCTTGATGTGCAGAATTTGAGACAATCAAGAGTGAAAGCAGAACGCTTGTTGGAAGAGTCGACTCAAAAGGAATATACTACTATGTTAGAGAGGAAGTTGTATGACTGCAAATGACAATGAAAGAATGCTCTGAGGTCTGAAGATGTGGAGAAAGCATGGGATTGTGTGAAGAACAGTATCGTGAAATGTGCTTTGGAAGTATGTTGAACGCCAGTGATTCGTACATGTGATAAAAATACATGGTGGAGTGATGAGGTCAAAAATCTCGGTGGAAACAAAGTGGCGTAATAAGAGAATGATTGCAGAATAAGACGTTGAGTTAATAAAGCAACTTCGGGAAATGTATAAGGAGAAGAGGCGATATGCCAAAGAAGTAGTGAAGGCAAGAAAAGTGCAAATGGGGGTAAGGAAGAGTGAAAAATGGAGAGCGATTTTGAAGGCATTAAAAACTTGTTTTGGCAATGGGCAATGGGCAATGGGTAGGAAAAGCAAAAAAGAGTGTAAATAAGAGTAGAAATAAAATTGTTTGAGACGAAACGAGTGTGAGAGACTGTTGGAAGGAGTATTTTAAGCGCTGTATGGGTTGCAAGAAGGATACAGATGACTGTGTGGAGGATAAATAGTGCAGTAATGTGTTGATCGAAAACGTAGATATTAGTATAAAGTTTGAACGCGGTGTAGATGAAGTATGGAAGGCAGTTAGAACTCTAAAGAATGTCAAAGCGGCAGGTATAGTTGGAATAACAAGTGAAAAGCTTAAGTATGAGTCCAGGGTGCTGATAGAATGTTTGTCCACGTTTAAATTCAGTGTACCCGATATACAGTGCTTGTGGATAGAGCTTCATCGCCAAAAGTTGAATTTAGTTCATTGATGCATTATTGTTTATGAGTTGGTCCACGTCGAAAGTCATAATAAACCATAGCTAGGAAATCTTCGCGATTTAATTTCATATTTCGGCTGAGGTGAAATTTTAAACACTGCAAAAAACACAAATAGTGTTCGCATGTCAAAACGTTCTGAGCACCTATAACCGCAAAAATGTCAAACTTTACGATGGCAATTTCAGATTTTATCTGGCAATACCAGTGCTGCCAGTTCTCAATACGTAAATAGAGTCCCTCGTATTTACTAAGCAATCCTGAATGTAATATCTTCAATAGAAACACAATACAGTTATAGAAGCGCTATATAGGAATCTATAGAACAGCTACAAGAAGCAATTCACATCCGTTAGAAATAAACTAAGATGCTATAGTACCTCAATCTCAATTGATCATATGCACAACGTGTTTTGTGTGCATAGACGTACATTGCACACTCGCCTTCTCATTAAGAGTATACCTCTCAAAATTCGTTTTAAATCGGTAGCATTCGCTTTGTGTGTTTCATATGAACAATTACGTTTAATATAGTGACAACTTCAAACGTCGTTTTCACCAATATACGTTTTCTGGAAAGAATACTTACTGCGGGCACATCTGCGAATAATAAGTTTTATTGTGGTACTCGAATAATAAAAATCCTCAGTACTTTTTAAAACTAATCTTTGCAAGAAACGGTGTAGTGTTTTAAATATAGAGGATAAGCAAGAAGTATATTCTTCCGAGTCATTCTCGAAGTATAAAAACACACTTTTAACTCGTTTTAATTTAAAAAGGGACACTTGTAATTTGTGTGAAAATTTAGAAATACTTCATAAATACTTACAACAGATAAACGTATGAACGTATGAAAATCATAAAGATAATCATATACATTCACTTGAGGAAACAGTAAAAGTTTTATATGCAGACCGATTGAGAACAGAACTTGATGAACACCTTGTGGTATTGTGCTTCTACATGGAACACCCCCCCCCCATCCCTCTTCTACACATAGACTAATGTAATTTTTACAAGCATCAACTTTGACTCTAATTTGGGCATATACGTGGTTAAAAAGATAAATGACATTGTGATGTATGGTTAGAGGTCGAGAGCGGCTTAGGGATCAAAAAGTTGGCTAGTGCTTGTTTAGGCATATGACAGATAATAGGGATATTAAAGTAACTTTGATTGTAAATACCATTTTTGATGTTCATTATTACTTAAAAAATTATTTTATGTTACTTATTATCTGGAAATAGCTTCCTGCCGAATGAGTAGCTTTTGGCGATGTTGAATGTGCCCTGAAACTAACAAAAAAATATATTCATCATATGACTATATCAAAGAAAGGAGCATGTGCCAAAAAGAATCCTTCTGATTGTTCATAAGATGAACAAGGAACACTTTCATATGACGATCAATTTGGAAAAGTCCGTTATCAGTAAGATAGTAGATATCTGTAGTTATAAAATTAATTGATACAAGTTTCGAAAAATTGAACTCGGAAAAGTAGGTTAGCAGAAACATTTTGTTAGATACTCTTTTTGTGATGAAGCTCAAGAAATATATCTAAAAAGGGGTTGGGGAAGACCCTATACTTGATTCCCTAATGTTTCACCTGAAGATACTACATTGGCCAGACAGCGAGTGTTATTGTACATGGAGGTTTTAAATTTTGCCAAATCCTTGCTATTTCAAGCGAAGTAGGAGTCTTTAACGGGCGTGACAATACATACACACAAGAGCTGCATTTTACCTCTCATTCGAACGAAGGCGTATTTTTGTGAAAAATGCTTGCCTAATATTCCCTGTCGGGAATTGAACCTGGAACCTTGGGCTTAGTAGCCACACGCAAGCCAACTAAGCCACGGAGAGCCTAACAAGGAAAACCATCACTCGAAACTAGAAAAAGCTTGAAATAATCTCTGTGTTACTATGGCAAAATTTGAAGTCCATACAAGATAGAAAAGCTAGATGATCTTTAATTTTTTCTCAGTCTTATCAACGAGGATGCGAAGCAATTTTAGAAAAATTTGATCTGAATTCGAAGAAGACAGATGGGTTGAATAGACAACTTGAATTTGGTCTCGAAGATGATGAACAAAGGTAAAGTCTTGGAACATTCTTTATTAACAGGTTTTTATTATTATTATTATTTTTTGGTATTTTACGATTCTAAATAAAATGTTTTTAATACGATTTTTGCATGTCCATTTATTCAAAAAAATAGGGTTGTGCGGGGCCGGGTCCTTTCAATTTTCGAACCGAACCGAAACAAACTCCAAGCTTCGGTCCAAGTATAGATCGAAAGATGAGGTTCACACATCGCTAAATTATATTTTATCTAATTCGCAATGACAACATAAATCACCTAAGAGGCAGTTTTGGTTTGTAGTATAGTTTCGCAAATTCTGAAAATATTCTCGAATCTACACCCGCCCAAACGCTGTTTTTGTGTATTATCTAAAATAGTAATTTACACTTCCAAATGTTCGTATAAAACAAATTTTGTGTATGTGCGTGCGTGGACGCATATGTGTGCTTGCTTGTATGTGTGCGCATGCACATATGGGTGAAAGTGTGCATGTGTGCGCATGCGCGCACATGCATATGTAAATATGTCTATAACGCTCAACCATAGACAGAAGTGTTTCCAATATTCCACTTTAAATGGAAAACTGCATAACCGTTTGGTTGATTTATCTTTTATAGGTTGATTGCAATTAGGGTTACAATTATATGTGGAGGTATGGAACAGATCGGTTCTTGCATGGGATGGTTTATATTAAGTTTACTACCGAGTTTCAAAAGCGCTTATAAGCGTTGTATTACGAGAAGCAATCTTCCGAAGCTTTCACATATTGTAATTTAAAATATGTACCCCACCGCTGCACAGTTAATAATTTGCCGCGGTAAAAGATGCTATACACGTGGACCTTAACAAAAAGTTGAGTTATTAGAAGTTGTTAGATGTTAGGAACTTATACAATCTAAAGAAAAAGATGTCACAAGCATAAGAATGAAGTATTTCATCAAATTCTCACTTTTAGCGGTCCAAACTTTGCTCTCTTCAACTTGAAGCGTGTGAGGGTTGAAGCGATAATGTGTTGCCAAGTGGTATATTTAGTTATAATACTAGCTTATGTTTGCTCTATACTGAATTGAAATGTGCAACACCTAGTTCAATCAAACAGTTTCGTGCAATCCTACAAGAAAGATATTATGAACTTCTTTACGCTTGCCTTCGTATCTAGTTAATTTTTATGTGTCAGTAAAAGTATTTCACTTTACTAGCAGAAGTATGCGTTTCCTATGCCTTTATCGAGTGGTATTCTTATCCATTTATATTTCATAAAAATATTTCCACTGCGATAATGGGGTTCTTAGGAATATGATAAACTAGTAAACATTCTTAAATTCTTTAATGACTAAATGTGTTCTATTTGCATTGAAAGTTTCATTGAAAAATAACCCCCTTGCCTATTTAACGTTTTTACCAAAATATATAAAATTATACTACAGTATTTCATAATTGCGGTTTCTTCAAATTCTGGCGTTGTGTTTATTTAGGTTATGACTAATAATATATTACATTTATAAATCCACTGGTTAGAAAATTTTAGAAAAATTATGATAAAATGCATATTGTAAAATATTGACATTGCATGGAATAAGACATAAATTTGACTATGGGGAAAATGGTATGTTTGGAGGTTTATAATGTATATCCATGAAGAACAATTTGCTGGGCAAACCTCAGAAAGTTGGTTAAAAAAAGGGCGACACTAAAAACAGTAAACGAATATAATTCCATCCGAAAATGTAGAAAAAATGACTAGGTTCTCCCAGAGACCTTAACATAGTTATGGATGCAACGAAGGTATTGTAGATTGAATTAATACACTCGGACAATGGAAAAAGTACCACTTACTTGAGATACGATCGATATTAGAATATGTTGTCACGGAAAGAGGATGCAGATATTGGGTGCCTCGTCAGGCAGGTAAGTAGTTAAATGCTCCAGTAACTGAGTCAGTGCAAGACACTCATGATGTGGTTCTAATATCCTGCAGTAGACCGAAGGAACTCGTGGGCCCAGTGTAAATTCCAGCTACTTTGTCTTAACACAAAAACTGTTTAATGATTGCCAGAAAAACTGGAGTGGCAAGTGACGGTCAGAGCTCTTCACACTCTAGGTATGAGACCTACAAATACTGACCACAATACCCTGCCAAATTAATTTTAACCAGTTAGCCTCATAGTAAACATATAATGCTACTAAAGTATAACCAAATGAAGGAAAATTTCAAATGATAAAAAAATGGTACCACGAAATAAACGGAGACTCTTCCCTCCACATTCAAAAACTTTGCAGTGTCAGGATAGCAACTTCCCTAAAGTTCCTAAAAACTAAGCCATAGATTTCCGACTACAACGTTAACTGACAAAAACATCTTAGTTAACCTCTATTTGACATTGGTACGCCCTAATATATCGTAAAGGCAATGTGCAATGCAGGTACATATCCAAGATGGACAACCACTCAACTAAACAGGGATTTACTAGAGCAAGGGTAATATTTAATTAATAAACTAATGTAGAAATGATAGGATTACATTTTCGAACCATAGAGGTACAACTTGCTGAAACCCCGACAATTCACCTTAAAGTAAACTGAAATCACCAAATATAGGTACTGGTCGTTAATTATACAATTGACTACCCAAACCACACTACACTGTGGAAGGTTAATCTAGGACATAATTTTCTGAAATATACATATAAAGGTACTGTGTCCTAAAATCGTATTCTATCATGTGCTTATAAGAAGAAAAAAATACGGTATATTGGAAGAGAAGAGTTACAGTTTACTGAATTACCTCTAAAACAACCCCACTTGTCACGTATCATACGTTTACTCTAACTCTAAAGAAGCGTAGCTTACGCATAACTACCAAAAGAGATCGAAAACAAAACACATTATACATCCAATCAACTAACAAAAATTTCACTACACCGCGGCACATGGCTTCAAATCCTCTGGTGGTTTCAAGTAGTTTGTAATTCGTTAGAAGGTTCGATCAACAGTTCTCATTACTGGTCTTCCTGATGCTATGGTGCAGTCCGAATCACTCTTGTTGAACAATAGGGGTTTGCATTAAAACAGACCCTATAGGTGATTGCAGCTATTATGACCAAGTACGTGATTGAGAGATTATAACCGAGTAGGTAGTTACTGTAATTCGAAATTGGGAGGGATTTACTGGATTCTGAGCCGAAGGGTAGTTATGTGATTCTCTAATAAAGCTGATAGAATTGACAACTGCAAACGATACCTAATGATGTGCAGAAATTGAACGTAGTGCAAGCGATTTTGAAAGGTAATGCAGTAATACTGTTTAGCTCTGTCGAAAGTGAGATTACGATATTTAGTTAATTCGAGCACAAATTTTTGATTTCTTATTGGAGGCGGAATGTATCGAATAAAGTCTGTGATAATATAGTTATTGGAAATTTAATGCAGAATGTAATGATTCAAGGGCACACTATGCGCACTGTAAAGAGAATGAAAATAATGGCAGGGTGAAGACTGACAGCAATAGGGGTTTGCATTAAAACAGACCCTATAGGTGATTGCAGCTATTATGACCAAGTACGTGATTGAGAGATTATAACCGAGTAGGTAGTTACTGTAATTCGAAATTGGGAGGGATTTACTGGATTCTGAGCCGATGGGTAGTTATGTGATTCTCTAATAAAGCTGATAGAATTGACAACTGCAAACGATACCTAATGATGTGCAGAAATTGAACGTAGTGCGAGCGATTTTGAAAGGTAATGCAGTAATACTGTTTAGCTCTGTCGAAAGTGAGATTACGATATTTAGTTAATTCGAGCACAAATTTTTGATTTCTTATTGGAGGCGGAATGTATCGAATAAAGTCTGTGATAATATAGTTATTGGAAATTTAATGCAGAATGTAATGATTCAAGGGCACACTATGCGTACTGTAATGAAAATAATGGTAGGGTGAAGACTGACAGCAAGAAAAAACAGACAAGGAAATGGAAAGGAAACTTGAACAAAAGGAACGAAGAAGCAAAACTAAAATTTTAAAACACTAAAGAAGCAGCACAAGATCCGAAGGAAGAATACTAAAACGAAACCGAGTGTAGTTAAGGTTGAGTATGCGTGTGTGTGTGTGTGTGTGTGTGTGTGCGTGGTGTGTGTGTGTGTGTGTGTGCGTGTGTGTAGTGTGTATACTCCCTGTATGTTTGTTGTGGTTTGTTTAGCATTTTTCTTAATCTTCTTTGGAAGTAAACCACTCATAGTTTTTATCATCTTTATTTACGTTTCGATCCATAACCTAGGATGTTGTCAAAATAATAAAAACTTCAAGTTTGACATTTATGACATAAATTGAAGGCGACTTTGATTTATTGATGCTCGATATATTTGGTTTGAGTACATTAGGTGAAAATTTTAAAGTTTAGAGTTTAAAATAAATGATTACCTTCAATTTGGGTTGCGGCCTGGGACCGATTTTTTAGGTAGCCAATACGCTTAACGTGAAATCAGCTGATTAATTTTTATTGGTAATTTCAAATAAATTCAATAATTTGAGGTTTTTATTATTTTGGCACGATACTAGGTCATAGATCGAAACGTAAATAAAGATGATTTTAAAAACTATGGGTGGTATACTTCCCAAAGAATATTAAGAAAAATGTGTAGTGTGTAATGTGTAGTGTGTGTGTGTGTGAATGTGTATGTGTGTGTGTGTGTGTGTGTGTGCGTAGCAAATTTTTCAGCCGCATAATGTTGGAGCAATGTAACAGTTTTAATTTGCTACGTTCAGTGACTTAGTAAAAAAAAAAAAATAAAAACAAGGAAGAAAAAGAAGAAATTGACCGGGCTCAATCGGCGAGTGGGTGGGGTATTATACCTACAACAAAAATTAAGGGACGCCTAAAATAAAAATATACTCACTCACGCACAATCAAACATTTACAAACTAAAAATCTCTAATTTAAACAAAAACAAAATTATATACAAAACACATTAGTACCAAAAATGAACAATTCGTAGGTACACAATATACATATTTACGAATTTAAAAAGAATCATTTTTAACATGGCAAGCTGAAGTTTTTAGGTCACCCCCTACATTAATCTTCAAACAAGAAAAAGGAACCAAATTACCCCACTAAAAATCAGAGCTCGAAATCCGCATTGTAAGTACGGAAGTCTATACATAAAATTATCCTAATAAAGAAATCAGTAAACATTATAATATTATCGCACATACAAACAACTAGTCATTTTACCACCAACAAGGTGATGCATCCGTAGACCCGTGTACATATATTGTTTCCAACAACTACCGGGTACCCATATAAGAAAATTAGTATATAAACACTTACCCTCGAGTCACCACCGTCAGATTGGCTCCTACCGTCTGTAAAAAGGTGCGAAACAGGGGTGCGCGTGATCCCGCCTTGTGGTGGTCCTCCCATCACAACAAGGGATGACCATTCGTTGTGGCTTTAAGGGCCGCCGGAAAGAGCACGCTGTAAGGCGTGCGCAAACTTTTCATACAGAAAAACGGAAACAACCAACCATTCTGCACGTGCTTCCGTTGTGTAGACTGAAAAGCAAGTCAATATAAATTTCGTTTCACTAATGACCAGAGCTCAAAGTATATTGTTGTTAAGGAAATAAAACTGGAAAAACACGGTTTATTGGGATAATACGCGGCTTTAATTTGACGAAGCTTTCAATGGAAAGCACATAAGAATCAATTATCAGTTACCTAGAACCAGTTATCGCCTGTTCAATTTTAGCATAAACTTTACGTTGAGGAATTCTTAGAAGGAGTATTTATTATTCATTACGCTCTAGGATGTAACAATAAGAATCGAATTTAGACAAATAGATAAATGAATTAACACGTGAAAGGGTTATTTTAATTTACTGAATTAATTTTCGTTTTTAACGCCAAAGGGATTTAAGTTGAAAATTATTGAACCGCGTATTTCTTATTAACAGAAGAAAATGTACGGGATGTTCACAATAAGCGTAACATATTTTTTTAATTTCACGTTGCATGATCTTGCCTCTAAAAAAAGATTGAACAACAATTCGGAATTTAAAGGTACTTGAACTTTTTACGCGTGCGAGGTGGAATTTTAAAAACTTGCTGATTACGATAAGGGCAGTGTTAAAATATTCTTCCCGAATGGGAAAACTGAATAAAGTGAAGTTGGACGCCACTGCATTTATTAAAAAGATGTGCTTTTAGCATAGATACAGAAACTCTATCAGAGTGCATTGTTTAAAATTTTTAATTTAATCTTTTTAAAAAATAGAACATGTTGTAATTAGAAGATATTTATTACATAACAAATAGATTTTATCCAATAATAAAAAAATTAAATAAATTCACATATGTTAGTGATATCAAAAAATTACTAATTAAACTTGTGTTCTTATTATTTATAAGAGCATCAGATCTTATAATCACGTTTAAGCAAAACTGTAATTCAAATTATTATACAAGTGCTATGATTGAAGATTTCAAACATACTAGATTTAGAGTAAATATTACTTGCAAGGAAAGTATACTCCAAAAAAATGAAATAGTCAACATAGCATTATCATTTGTGTCAGTGGAATGCCGGGTCCTACAGACGGGAACAAGTGAAATTTTTTTGGCGACTCGAGACATAGGCATTGTGAAATAGTGGGTTGCAAAAATACTTAAGATATCCTTTTAAGATCTAGCAAAAACCACCCACCCTTATGCATTGACTGCTGGCGGCTACCTTTAGGTTGTTAAGCACAGGTTTCAGCTGGGTAACAAAAGACGATGACCTCAGACTAATGTCGTACGTGATGGATACGCTCGAGAATTCTCAAAAATGTCGGTCTGCTAGAAGGTACATGTACACGTACCAGTAGTTTCCAATTTACCTGCCTAATGTCTGGTTGTTGCATGATTGTTGTTGGCGCGATAGGGTCTTTGTGGTTATTGGCTCTACAGGGTATTTGCGCTGTAAAAAAGATCGATTAAGACATTTAAATTATTGACCGAAAATCTCACCATCAACGACTTTCCAACTTGCTTGCCTCGAAGCTGATGTGGAAGTGAGCGTATTCAGAAAATTACTTCTCACGACAGTTCAACCGGGGGGAAGTCTTATCAGAGCAAATGTTTAAAGCCCACGCGCCGTGAATATGAAACAAGTTGAAAACCATGGGGTATTTATTGAACAATAAGGTTTTTACACGGATTTTTGGAAGATTAAATTGCTATTTATGACTTTACAAACCTAGTTTCATTACAGCCGAATTGTTTTCTATATGATTGTAAGTACAAAATGTTGAATTTAGCCCTGTAATTGAACCAACTTGAAAGATAACAACCCGCATGGTGTTTTCCATATGGAACCAAGGACTTATTAACAATTGAGAAACTACCCAATTTTGTAAACAAACAATCTTAGCGAATTCTTCCAATTTTTTCCTTCCCTCCTGTCCTTATACCAATAAATTATTTCAACTAGCAATTTTTTTATTTGCAAACGAAGAGTATATTGAGAGAGTGTGTTGAATCACTTTAGTCACCTCTTGCGACAGGCAGGCCGTACCGTGAAACAGTTTTAATCCGGATCCACTCGGAAATAGCACAATACTTAATTTGTGCCTTAGCACATCAAACCCGTTCAAATATTACGGTTTAAAATTAATGCTTAAAATTGTCTTTCAACCTGAGCCATTTTAAAGGTTTGCAACGCATTTGTCTCAATATAGTCTAAACAAAATACTTACGAATTTTATTTGTAGCATCAATCATTTCTTTTGGACTAGTCCAATTAAACAGATAAAATTCTAATACCAACTCTACTGGAAGTTTATGCCAGGCTTCCAATAAAAGGGAGCCCTGTTTTAACGCTAACATTGATGAAACGATAAAATTGACTATCCATACTGTGAGGATAATTAAAACCTCCGAATACAACCGCTTCAGTAGTTATTATTATAAATATTTGTTTGACTGACTTGTAAATGATTTCGCTTTCTACTCACGTATCGAGAGATAAATTTCCCGAACTTTTGCTTCAACAACTATAAAACTGGCACCTGTATATAGATTTTGAAGCACATTAGTTTGTTTTGTTGTAATCTTCGGCACATTCAACTGATAATTATCTCCTTAATCGTCACTTGCACATGTACTGTTAAGCTTTATTAAAATCGCGAAGCACGCGTAATCAAGTTATCGTAAATGAATCATGGCGAAATGTAGGCAACTTCTACGCTTTTACTGGAGTATAATTGTTTCTTAAATAATTCTGTAACTCGACAAATTCTTTGTACAGCTGCCACGCTGACCGCACCTTTATAAAAGAACAGCCATGGGTTTGGAAAACCTAGCATGCAAAAGTAGTTGAATATTTCATGGGGGTAATCACCTCTAGCTCAGTTGAGTCTATTCTTAACCCTACACTTCAATGCATAGTTGATACCCATGCAAGCGAAGATGGTTATGCTGGAATACTTACGCAAATTTCGAAAAATAGCAAAAATCCTATTACAGTAAAAGTACCACAAAAGAGCAAAGAGGTATCACTCTTTTGAGCTCAAACGGCTCGCAGTAGTATATACTTTAAACAGATTTAGACACTATTTAATTCACAACCAATTGTGGTCGTAACAGGCTGTAATGCAGTCAAAAATTCTTCAGCAAACCATTCTGCTGTCCCTAGGATTGCGCGTTAGATTCTTTCCATACAGGATTTTCAGTTTGAAACTTGACATCGACCTGGTAGTAATATGAAGCATGTCGATGCGTTAAGTCGTAATCCGCTAACAAAACCTGATACAGTTGAGAATGTATGTTTAATATCCGAAGCTCATTGGTTATTCCATGTACAAGACAACTGTAGAACAATCATGGAAGTTCGAACAATTCTTTTATTTGGCGATTCTAATAATAATAAAGCCAGATTTAATTAGTATATCGTTTAACCGAATATGGTAGAAATGGGTCGTACCTAAGAAGTTTCGCTGTCATATAGTTAAAATTAATCATGATGATGCTGGTCATTTTGGTCTCGAGAAAACTTTGAAACTTATTCAAAAAGATACTGATTCCCAAAAATGCGCATGCTTCTTGCCAAATTTATAAGATGTTGTTTGTTTACCTTGTTTATACCACAAAACCCCAGCCGATAAACAGCCAGGATTTCTTTACTAATTACCCAGGTATGTAAGACCTTTCCACGCGCTTTATGTAGACCACCTAAGCCCATTTACGGAAGCAGTTCGAGGTAACGTTTACTTGATAAACGTGGTTGACGGATTTACGAAGCTTGCGTTTATTCGAACTGTATCCGATACAAAGCAAATAAGTCATTAATATGTAGCAAGAAATATACGCAATTTTCGGTAATCCAGTTCGAATTACTTGCGATACAGGCAAAGGACTTTACCGAATTCTGCACCGAACGACAGATACGGCTATTTGTAACAGCCGGAGGGATGTTAAGAGGTAATGGTCAAATTGAACGGATTAAAGAACGGCATTTGATGCATTAACTTCTTGTAATTTTAACGGGCGTTGGAATTCTTGGGATCGACATTTAATTAAGATTCAGCAAGGTATAAATGCCATAGTACATAAGACCACAAACGAAACCCCGACTGAACTCATGTTTGGTATTCAGCTTCGAATGAATTCAGACTGTAATGCTAGTGAAGTGGAACACGCTTCCGTTGATGTTGCAAGAACTCAAAAGAAAGCCTCTCAAAAATTGGAGGAAGATCGCATTAAACAGAATCGTGAACCACGCGGAATTAAGTTTTCGTTAATGAGTCATCCCGAAATGTAGGCAGCATCTACGCTTTTTTTGGAGTACAATTGTTTCTTAAATAATTTTGTAACTCGACAAAATCTTTGTGTATATTTTAATTTTAATTATTTATGAAATTAAACGTGCATTGTACAAAATTACATTCCATGTCACAAACTATTTTTAAAATTCAACACTATCTCAATCCCAGGAAAAACCATTTCATTCATTCCATTTCGGACAGAGCTCATTCGTCAAGTTTAGGTCTAAGATGAGGCTAGAAAGTGTATCATAAACCTATATAGGTAAGAGATAAGAATTAGTCAACCAAACTTGTGAATTTAATAAAGGGCGAATAAAGTTGGTTGCGTAATCTCCGCGGCTTGAATTTATAGCAAACGTAAATTAAACGAATGGGACTGAATGGTTTTACATTAAATTAACGAGGATGGAAATCCTCCACCGCGAAATGAGCCGTAACACATTTTAATTAATAAAAATTGCTTATTAGAGTTATATTTTACATTTTGTGTTTAATTATCATTTCATGTACTGATGTTCTAAGAAGAGCGAATTGGGTTGCGTGCCCCCCACCCTGTCGTTTTCTTTCTTTTCTTCTGTTACATTTCTTTCTTTCATTACTGGTTTGCTTGTCTTACGGGTAGGAAAGTTGTGAAGGAACTTTAAACAAAATTGCAGGCTTTAACGTACCATATAGTTTTGACTTTTCTGTGAGTATTCATAGAAGTGGGGTGCGTGTTTACGAATTTTATTAATACTACGGTTCCTACCTCCATAATACTCTCATAATTATTGGGATATAAGGCAGGAAAACAAACAGTGCGATTTGTAAGCAATCTTTACTTAAGTTTACTTAAAAAAGTAATTCGCTCCACGGTACTCTATTAAAAAAGTAAACTAACTTTGGAATATAGAACACATACGAATAAATAGATAACTGAGCATTTGCGACATGACCAAGCTCTACGTACAATTCCTATTATTATGGACGTGGGATATAAGAATTTTATAATAAATTTAGGAACCGAGCACAACGAAGCTTTTGCTTTCAAGATTTAACTTTTTTGCAACGTAATATATTAATTACGCTTAAATTGCGTTTAGTCCTCATGGGCACCAATAAATTTTAACACGTCAGCTCCCCTTAATTCCTTATTAATAGAATAATAAATAATTATACCTACAACACTCGGTTTAAATGTGAGGCAGAGCAACATGAAAACATTTTAGTATAGTAATTGAGATTTTGTTCCTATACGGCAGGGAACTCATCACTGGAGAAATTAAACTGATGGTATAATATTTTTTGACGGATGGTACCTTAATTAGTATATTCTAGCAAAACAAATTTGCTGAATATGGAAGCTATTCCCTATTTTGATATAGTTTACATTATAAGGTTTCATTATTATTGGCTTTTGGGGTTCAACATTAGAATCCTAAATTTTAAATTTATTAAATCAGCTTAGTAATTGCTGAGATTGTTGTCTAGAATAAGTTAGCGCACTTGCTAACTACATAGATTGGTGTTTGATGAGCAGCAGCATATATGTTTACTGATGGAGATCAAATTTGGTTTTAAAATTTAAGAATTCGTAGTAAACTGTTGTATAAATAAAAATATCTAACTGCTGATATAATCAAGTGTTTTTAAGATCAAGTACATAAGTCATCGAGACATCAACCAGAATAACTACCAAAAAATCCAGTAACTTTTCGAAGTCCAGTACAAATATGAAATTAAATAGCAGACTCTCAGAAAAGTTGATTTGCCGTAGTTATACCAAATCCACGAACAAAGGAATGTCTCACTTTATCTTTATTTACTTTTGAGACAATTTCTAGGGAAATGAATGTCTCTCGCTTACAACTACAATATAGGTTGACTCAGCAACTAAGCATAATTATCTAACGTCTTCCTGATTAGGCTCGGTAAATATTTGGTTGTACGTGCGTTTATAGTGCGATAGTGTTGTAAATTCATATTTGTTCCTTGAAAACATTATTACAGGTGTTACTGATTTAGACATAGTTAACCTATGGGTTTTTTGTTTAATAACACAGAACTGGATAAAAAAAATTATTTTTTAAGAGCTGGTCTCTCGTTAACGCAATCACTGGCCTTAAAATGGTAAAATTGGATATTTATCATTGCCATCCTTAAGCGCGGTTTTGCGCCTCTTTAGTGTGCACTTTTGAAATGAAGTCAACAGCGTGAGCGTCATAGAAACTAGTGTTATGCACGTAAAATGGGCAAACATTTCTTTTTTAAATAGGAACTTTCTAGTTATTTCAAAATAAACTTAAACGGTTTTTGATTTTGATGCGATAAATGTTAGAAACCCCCGTTCAAACTGGGTCAGCGCTTGGACGAGGATAAAAGGCACGTAGTCTCCTACTGCAAGTGCTAAGGGTGATACTTTCAATACTTCATTCTTCTAGTATTAATGTAATACATCGCAATACCTAATTGCTAAATACCTCCTGTATGTTTGTTGTTGTTTGTTTTATATTTTTCTTGACCTTCTTTGGGAATTAAAATACTCATAGTTGTTAAAATCGTCTTTATTTACGTTTCGATCCATTTTTATTATTTTGACAAAGATCCTAGGTCGTGGATCGAAACCTAAATATAGACGATTTTAACAACTATGAGTGGTTGAATTCCCAAAAAGGATCAGAAAAAACCTAATTGCTACTAATTATATCGATCAAGTGTTCTGATGTGTTTCAATATTTATTTTATATCCCTTATCTAATATCAGAAGTGGTCAAAGGTTTGACATGCCCATATGTAAAAAAAAAGAAATGACAGCGTTCTAGATCTCCAAACTCAATTCGGCATCCTCGAGCATTAGCAGCGGTCATGAAAGTCACTACCGAAGCGACACGTTCGTATATACCTTACATGTGATTTTCTATTGCTCCACCCGAAGGTACTACATTGACCAGGAAGCGAGTTTTTTTTACCGGGAAAATTTGGAATTTTGCCGAACCCTTGCTGTTCCAAGCAAGATAGGGATCTTTAACGTGCGTGACAACACTCACACACGGGACCTCCATTTTACCTCTCATCCGACAGTAAAAGATATTGGTTTGGCTGGGGTATATAGTTCACTTGTTACTACACATTTTGTAGTAAATACACTTATTCTTGTTGAGCTTAACCCTCTAACATTTTATGTTGGTAGATGGTTAGAAGTAGTGGACCATCTGCATGTTGTGTATAATTGAAACGAATTTTGTACATTTCAAAATTCATATTTGGTACAAATAGTATATTGTGCAACGAGCATGGAATGATGCCCATTTCTCACGAGTATGTTAAATTGCAGCACTCGCTTTCAGCTCGTGCTGCAGATCATACGAGTGAGAAATGGGCATTCCATGCGTGTTGTACACTATACTTTTTCTACGACTGTAGTACGTACTTTTTAAATGTGATACCTCTTTTGTTAATATTATAAAATACATGGTAAGTATAGGAGTATACATTTTATTAATATCATAAGTTTATTATCGTTTGTGAATATACATAAATTCAAAGAAAAGTACAAATTTATCACAATAAAAGTAAATAAATTGATTTAAGTTTAGTTTTTAGATTCATTATTATTAACAATATTAAAGGTTACGTTGCAATTATTAAACGTCATTGTAGAAGGTGTTTTCCCAAAAACTAAATTTTCTTGACGTTGGAAATTCTTGTCTGTGGACGTTGATGAAACATTTGATGTGCTATCAATTGAATTTTGCATATGTTGCCTACATTCAACTTATTTGTTAAAGAATCGGCTATATAGTTTTCGGCGACTGATGTTGATTTCCAGCCACCCTGCCTTTTTAAAGATGTTATACAAGAATAGTGGCGGAAGATCTCCGGAAGCAATGACCAGTATATACTACCGGATTGGGTAGTTTTAAATACGTTGCAATTTGCTTTCCCATAGCACCAAATTTATTGATACCCACTTTCTGTGTGGTGCATTTTCCTTTCTGATAATTTAAGAAAAAACTAGGATCGCAAACATTTGATGGACGTAGATTCCAGTATTTTTTTGTGATTTCATAAAAATTACTCGTTATCGTAAAGCTGCGTATAATTTTTGTTTTCGTGTCGGGAACTGTAACTAATATCGCAGAACCCAATTCCGTGAAATGATTAATCTTCATCTGATGTAATTCCTGTCTGCGGCAAGCACCCATAATTCCCATAATTAATGCAGTCTGTAACAATATAAAAATAGCTATAAACACGCATTATTCTCCTAAGTTAATATTACATACTTTTGTCAGGAATATTCCACGTTGTTTACAGTATTTTTTAAACTCTTCGCTAACAAAAATGGTAGCATTGTCAGATACTATAACCTTCGGATAACCATTTAACGAAAATATATTCTCAAGTAATTCCATTGTGCTTGTTGAATTTGGTGCATATGCTATTGATTTGCATTCAACCCATTTCGATTTTGCATCTATGCAAATAAATAAATTATGTTTCCCAAATGAAGGGTAGTCAATGTGTACACGCTCCCAGTTGCCTTCTGGTGTAGACCATGGATGTACAATAGCTTTTACTGTATTTGACTGTGCTGAAGCACAAGCTTCACATGATCTTACTAAAGTTTCTATATTTTTGTCTATTTTTGGCCAATAAACGTAACGCCTTGCTAATTGCTTCATTTTAGTTATTCCAACGTGAGTTGTATGTAGTTCTTGAAGTGTTAACTCACGAAGGCTCTAAGGTATAACTATTCGGTCATTGAAAAATATAATTCCCCCTTCCAAAGTATATGGAGACTCGATTGATTTTGTAAGTAAATTCCTTTGAATTTCTGCTAATGTAACATCTTTTGCCGTTTCTTGAACAAGTATCTCTGAGTTAAGCTTTAGAGAACTTATGTCCACGACAGCTTCCATGTATATTGAAGAAACTTCATTATTAATAACTATATCAGTTGAACTAGTTAACTGGCTCGCTGTTGCTCTAGACAAGCAATCAACATTCTCATGATGCTTCCCTTTTGAACTGAACTTTATAATCGAACTGTGATAAAAACTGGCATATCTTAAAAGACGGGTTGAAGACATCGCTGGTAAATTTTGTTTTCATGAAATATTCTCGTAAGTGGCTGATTATCTGTAACTAGAGTGAAATGTTGTCCGTAAATAAATTTGAAAAAATGTTGCACGCCAAACATTATCGCAAGTGCTTCCCGATCTAACTGGCTGTAATTTGTTTCTGCGCTTGTTAATGATCTTGAAGCAAAAGCTATTGGCCTTTCCTCATTCCCAACTACATGGCTAAGAACCGCAGCAATGCCACTTGGACTTGCATCACACGCTAGGACAATTGGTAAGTCTGGATCAAATGGTACAAGAACTTTTTCACTTGCTATTTCTTGTTTTAGATTCAGAAATGCCTTTTCACACTCTGATGTCCACCTAAAAGAACCATTCTTTTGTAAAATTGTCCTTAATGGTGCGGTTTTAGTTGCTAAATCATATATAAACCGGGAATAATACGTCACTAATCCTAAAAATCTGCGAACTTCTTCCACATTTTTAGGCCTGGACATTTTTAAAACTACTTCTACCTTTTTTTGTGATTTCAAAATTTTATTTTTCTCAACAACATACCCCAAATATTCTATTTTCTGGACTAAAAATGTGCATTTATTCTTGTTTACATGCAAATTATTTTCTTGAAAACGAGACAAACACGCCTTTAAATTGTTTAAACATTCCTCTTTTGTAGTGCCATGTACAATGATATCGTCGAAATAATATTCCCTGAAGAACTCTACTCAGCATGCGGTTGAATTCTGCTGGTGCTGTCTTTATACCAAAACTCAATCTCTTCATGCGGTATATCCTTCTGTGCGTTGTAATTGTTTGAATTTCGCTACTGGCCTCATCTACTGCGATGTGTAAGTATGCCTTCTATATGTCTAATTTGCAAAAGTAATTTGAATTCCTTAGACTATGCAAAATATCTGGTATCCTTCGGATTGGATATTTAGCATTTACCAGACATTCGTTGACTCCTGTTTTGTAATCGACACATAATCTAACTGTTCCATCTGCTTTTGGTATTACCACCAGACGTGAACCCCAATCGCTGGTGATTACCTTAGAAATTACTCCTGCAGCTTCCAATGAATCTAATTCTGCTTCGACTTTGGCACGTAATGCAAATGGTATACTCCTTTTGTTTTATATAAACTGGCTGTGTGTCCTTGCGTAGTGTTATTTTGGCAGAATAATTTGGTACACATCCAATTTTTGATTCGAATACCTCTGAATATTGAAATATAATTTGCTCTATAGAAAGACTATCCACTTGATGTGTTGAATTATTTGAATATGCAGTGTTAATATTGTTGTCGATCTCTTGCAAGCTGATTTGAAGGTGGCGTATCCACGTGCGCCCTAGAATTGCCGGACGACCACTAGGTACTATGAACATTTCTTCTATTGAACTAATGTCTTTGTAACAGACACTTACTGTAACCTTTCCTTTAGGAATAAATACATCGTTTGTATATGCACGGAAACAAATTGACGTTTCATTTAATTGTAGATTTAACATCTTAAACTTGTCTTCTGGTAATAGTGTAAATCCTGCCCCTGAATCTACTTCAAATTCGACTGGTTTATGGTTCACTTCTACAGTAATAATGTATTTTTGACAATCTTGAATTGGAGCATTAATCGCTTGATGATCATAAATTTCCACTATTTGTAATGCTTCGAAAAGTTTGGAGTCGCCTTGACTAATTGAATTAACTCCAAATTGGTTATCATCATTCGCACTAATGTAATTATGTGTTTCGTTATTTGAATAATTTTTATAATTTTTATGTCTTAGTAGTGTGGTAATGCAAACTTTTGCGACGTGTCCCTTTCTATGACAGCTTGAACAATGTAGGTGATCTCGATTACTACGACAGTCTGGAGTACAATGATTATTCCTTCCGCATTTGATGCACAAATCTGCAATCCCCAGAGATTTATAATCTATTTTTGATTTATGTTTTGATCTTGAATGTAAGCGATGTTTCCCATCACGACTGGACTTATAGGTCTTGCTTGAACTATTACCTATTCTATTTACTTGGCTAATTGGCATGGATTGCTGGTTTGAAATTTCCTTGGTCTCTATTCTAGATGCTTCTAAAGCTACGGCCTTTGTTAGGACGTTGCTAAATTGGGTTTCTTATGCTTGAAGTAACTGTTCTCGTATCCAATTATCTTTTATTCCTCTTACAAACTGTGCTCGTAGGAACATATCGGTAACTGATACTACTCTTTCGCATTCACATCTGACTTGAAATTTGCATTCGTCCAAATCTTTTTGTAAAGTCGCAACAAACTCCCCAATATTTTGATTTTCCTGCTGATAGGTGTTCAAGAAATAATGCTGAGAAATTATTGTGCTTCTGAGAGGACTCAACATTGATTGAAAAGCATTTATTAGTTCCGCGTATGGCAGCTCTTTAATTGATTTTGTTGGACCCAAAAACACTGAAAGATTATTGTAATGTATACATCCAATTGATATACATAAAAGTTGTGCTTTCTGTTGTTGATTATAAACGTTTTTAATGGTCAGTTTTTAATAACACTTGAACTTTTCTTTCTTGCCATCAAAATTTTCAAATGCTGGAATTGAACTTATATAACTTTGTGTAGTATTTTCGGTATTTGCATTCTGGATGTTGACTTTTTGAAATTGACTGATTAATACTTCTTGATTTTTAATAAAAATTTCTATCATTTGTTGAAACTGTTCTTGATTCATTTTCTTCCTTTTTTCAGTTTAATCCTCGTCGCCAATTGTTGTGACTCTTATGAATAGAATTGAATACAAATATAATGAATTCCTCCTGTTTGGATAATTATATTTCTTTTACTATATATTACATTAACATAACTTATTTTATTACCATGGTTACTTGAACAACATCCATCCAGTTGAACCTGGATCACTACACCTCAGTAATAAATTTATTTATTTCCTCTGTTGTAAAAATTTTTGATTTTTTCGATTTATAACCGCTTGACTTCCGTTTGAGAAACGCTCTTAATTTTCCATACTTTGATATATCTACATTATGATGGATGGTGAGACTTGTTCTCAACATAGAATAATGCGTCCACAATGTCGGAGATTTATACTTATTAGATAATTCATTAAAGTACGCAATTAAAACGTTTTCAGAATAAGATGTTGTCTTTTGATCTCTTCGCCAATCCATAAACGATTTATAAGCAGTCTCATATTTTTTTTTGGAAATTTCCGGTAATAAATTTAATGTAGTTGCATTTGCAGCTTCCACAATATTTGGAGGCGTCGGTTCTAGTTCGCTTTCACTATCACTAGAAATTTTTAAAGACTTTGCAAATACTTTAAAATTTTAAACGCTTTCACAGTATAAAATTATTTATTTGACATTTGTTGGTTTATTGTTTGTTTCATAGCCCACCTTTGAAAACTCGGCCGTCATTGGAAATAAGATGCAGGGCTATTTGATTAATAGAAATAAAAGCGCAACCGTGCAAATTGAACATTCCCGCACTGGTTGCTTAGCAACTTGCCTAGCAACGAGTGCGGGAATAAAAACCTGTATAGAATGTAGTAGATTTCTCTATCAAAAGCACACCTAAAATAGGCTCGTTCCAAAACAGTCGTAAAAAAAATATTATTCACAATGAGCTAGGTTGGTCACAATATACATGGGACGAGTGGAAAGCGTTGATACAAGATACATTTGTTACAAAGCGAAATATGTTCGATTTATTAAATGACTTTTTGTCCCACAAACCTAAAGCTGGTGACAGTTTATATGAATTTCGTTTTAAACATTTGTCAAAAATTGATAATTTAAGTCTTATATTTTCAGATACTGATAAGGATTCGATAATTGTGGGTGCTATAGGGAATGCAAACATTTCTTCCTCTGTTAAAGCGGCAAACATTTGTGATATAAATTTGTTCTCGAGTTTTTTACAAAATAAAAATATATAGCAGCACTACAGAACTACAATACTCAGTGTCTAGTTTCGAAGAATATTAGAAGACGATCTCTTTTTTGCTCAAAATATACTTTTCACTGATGAGGCAATGTTCACATCTAACGGAGTTGTGTGTTCCCAAAATCTTCGTTGTTGGAGTTCTGAAAATCCTAACTTTGTGATTGAATGCCCTAATCAGTATTCGTTCAATACAGACGTATGGACTGGTGTTTTTAATAATCAAATTATTGAACTTACTTTTTCGACATAATCCCAATTTGGAGGCATATTACCAATTTTTAAATAATCAAATTCCGGATATTCTACATGCATTTCGTTTAAATATTAGATCCAATTTATGGTATCAGCACGACGTGGCTCCATGTGATAGTTCCAGAATTATCCTGACACATCATTTCAAGAACGTTGTATAGGAAGATATTCTGTAAATCTTTGACCAGCCAGATCAACCGATTTAATACCCCTAGATTGTTTCCTCTGGAGCTACCTAAAAGAAAAGGTGTACTCTGAAAGAACTTTTCAAGATATTTATTATTTGGAAGGAATTATTATCAACGGGAAAATCCATGAAATTTCTGCTGCAATGATTCAAAATCAGTGACGGATTTTGGAAGCAGAAATGTTCTTTGTACGGAAAGAGATGGCGATCATGTTGAATTCTGATATATTATTCTGATTAATTAATTACTTAGAAGTTAGTTTTATTATTGGTTTGAATTAAATTTGATTGTGTAACTAATTTTGCTATGATTGTGAATATTACAGATAATTTTAATTTTCAGTAAAATAGAACTTTTTAATATCCCTCAGCCATTTCGAATGGGCCTGCACTTTGCCGAAGTTCTAGATTACTAGAACAGGTGAAATGGCTTGCGTGTTCTAATGAGCTAAAGAGCCAAACTACAGGTCTAACCAAAGTAGTAGGGTCGTTAGTGAGGAAACAGAGGAAGACAGGTCCCTGAAAGAGGACAGCGGCTCTTTCGGTACTTAGATTGGCAGAGACCATAGGGGTCGTTATGGCAGTCTACGACACACTACCGCGATGTGGAAGGCAACGGGAAACCACCACATTACCTCACAAGTACACAGCGTGCTTAAATTGTAATAAATATGATGGCATATGATGGGTATAAGATTCAGGAGTTAAAATAGTCCCCCATTCGGATCTCCGGAAGGGGACTACTTCGGAGGATGCGATCGGAAAGTTAAGAGTCGGGACAATATTGCGAGTCGGAGCGTGAAATATTAGAACTATGAAGCAAGTAGGTAAGCTAGAGAACCTATAAATCGAAATGAATAGGTTATCGCTAGACATAGTAGTGATCAGCGAAGTTCGGTGGCCACAGGCGGGAGATTTTTGGAGTGGAGACTTCAGGGTCATTCATACAGGAGCAGAGGAAGGAAAATTGGGTGTGGGGATAGTTATGCGGAAAAAGATAGTGTACTGTGTAGAAAGAGTACTCATGGTTAGATTAGAATCTAAACCGGTAAACACAGTACTAATACAAGTATACATGACCACCTCCATCTACAGTGACAAAGAGATAGAAGCGATCTATAAGGATATCAAAGACATATTAAGACATGTAGAAGGACATGAAAATTTAATAATTACGGGGGATTTTAATGCGGTGGTAGGTGAGTGTAGAGAAGGAACGGTAGTAGGTTTATTTGGTTTAGGCACTAGAAACGACAAAGGAAATAGGCTGGTAGAATTTTGCGACAAGAACAATTTAGTCATTAGAAACACATTATTTCAACATCATGCTAGAAGACGATATACGTGGAAGATGCCAGGAGAAATAGGAAGATATCAAATAGATTTCATTCTTGTTAGACAACGGTTTAGGAATCAAGTAAAAGACTGTAGAAGCTACCCAGAAGCAGATATAGACACTGACCACAACATCGTAATTATGAAGGCCGCACTTAAATTTAAAAATTTGAAAAAAAGAAACGGAAAAAGCACTTGGACCTAAATAACTTAAAAGATAAAGATATTCAAGAAAGAGTCGAAAAAAGGTCAAATGAATTGCTCAAAGATATCGGGAAAATATCTGATACTAAGGAAGTAGAAACAGAATGGAATAACATTAAATCTAGCCTCGACATGGCGGCCAGAGATATTCTGGGGTATAGACATAAAGAAAATAGGAAACCAAGGATAACAAAGGATATCCTGAATTTAATAGAATAAAGACGAAAATACAAAAATAAATCAGACGAAACAGGAAAACAGAGGGAAATTATTCGCAAATGCGGGAAAGCTAAAGAACAATGGATTGATAAAAAGTGCAAAGAGGTACAAACTAAGATGGCAGTAGGAAGGACTGATGAAGTATACAACTAATTAGAATCAATTTTAGGGATATAAAGCCGTATAGCAAAAATATAAAGAACGCGGGAGAAAACGTCATTATAGAAAATGTAAAGAAAGTGGGTAGATGACAAGACTATATAGAGAATTTATATGCAGGAGAAGAACTAACTGCTTTAGAACAGGAATCAGACATTGAAAATGATGACTTGGGATATCCTATACTTGGAGATGAATTTGAATTAGTATTAAAGAGTTTGAAAAATGGTAAGGCCCCGGGTGCAGATAAGGTGCAAGCAGAAACTCTCAAAGCCGCTGTTCAAGCAGTAACAGAATGTCTCTTCCAACTTGTATGCTATATGTATGAAACAGGCGAGATACCCAAAGATTTCAAACGTAGCATCATAGTAACTATACCAAAAAAGAAAGACGCGGATAGATGTGAAAACTTTCGAACAATAAGTTTGACAGCACACGTGTCAAAATTTTAACTAGAATTGTACAAAAACGAATGGAAAAACGTGCTGAAGAAATACTAGGAGAAGATCAATTTGGGTTTAGGCGAAACAGGAGGATACTATAGCTCGGAGAGCGATAAGGGAGAAAACAATAGAAAAGGGTGAAAGCGTGTACATAGAGTTTGTAGATCTGGAAAAAGCATTTGACAATGTAAAATGGAAACAAATTGGAATGAGTTATAGGGATAGACGAATAGTACATAGCTTATACAAAGAGCAAACAGCAGTAATAGAATTAGAGCTGGAACGTAGAGAAGTAAACGTTTAGGAAAGGGGTGAGACAGGGATGTGCCCTACGGCCATTAATTTTTAACTTGTACATTGAAGAGGCAATGAATACTGTCAAATGCAGGAAGACATTTGGAAGTACTATGCAGGGACAAAATATTGATATGCTTAGATTTGCAGATGATATAGAGGTATTAGCATCTAGCAAGGAAGAGCTAAAAGCTGCTCTTAATGAAATGGAAACGGTTCTAACAGAGAGATACGGTATTAAAATTAACAAAGCTAAAACTAAAGTACTAGTATGCAAAGGAGGGGAAAATAAATCAAAAACAAGAATACAAATATGTAACACGAACTTACAAGAGGTTAAGGATTTCCGCTACCTAGGAAGCCAAATAACGCAAGATGGGAAAAGCACAAAAGATATAAAACAAAGATTAGCACAAGGTCGTGCTACATTTAACAAGAAAAAGCAACTACTGTGTTCAAAGACAACAAACATAGAGACAAGGAAAAGATTGCTTAAAACATATGTATGGGCACAGCACTGTACGGCTGTGAAGCCTGAACAGTAGGAGAAGCGGACAAGAAAAAGGTAGAAGCTTTGAAAGTAGAAGGGCAGAATACGTTCTAAGGCATTTTTGGCGAATAGTATGGGATATATATGACAAGCAGAGATAGGAAAAAAAGAGGTGGATGTAGACCTAGATCAGATAGTGATAGATGCAGACTGTGCAAATTTTAGGAAATCTGTAGGTTAGTTCAGAATAGGAAACAATGATGGTACGCGTCTAACCAGTTTCAGGACTGAAGACCTAATGATGATTATGATGATCCCTCATATAACTTTAAGCCAAAAAAAAATTTCTTTAGTGTTTTAGAGGTTTTGGTCTAAGCAGGACTTTTTCACTAAAAAAAATTTTTTCTCCAATAATCTATAAAAAAAATATCCCATTTGTTAAGAACTTTCGTAGAAGCGCTGTATACAGGGTGGCATTAGTTTTATGTCATTAAATTTAGGAGGTGATAGAAATTGATTAGTTAAACAAAAACTTATAAGGCATTTTACTCTTGGACCGCTTTTTAAATGTCCGACCTATGTCAATTTAAGTAAAAGTTTTAGAACTGCTGTTTTGTCATATGTTTCTTAAGAATACTTACGTATACAAGTGCTATCCTGAAATCGCAACACGCACGTGAAATGATTTCTTAATAAATGTTTGACATTTCCACCGTATCTGAAAGTTCGTTGATGGTATAATTCTAGGGTTTTCGTATTTTCAGAAACAACTCATTATTCTACTAACGCGACAAAAAACTCCAATGACCTATATCCAAATACAATTAAGTCACAACACTGTGTCTAAATGTAACACCTAAGCACGTAGATAAAAAGCACAACACTTACACACACTTAGAACATCTAACCCTATGTAATGAAAAAGCACGTTCAAAGTAAAGTCGGATATCGTATTCTGCATAAACGCTGAATTGCAACAAACGCATCAGGAATGTCAGGAACCAAACACAGTCGACCACATCAGCATCATGGGATATTATTTTTTGTTGAGATTATTATTTATACATGCGAATTTTAGAAAAAAATTTAAACTATATTCAATAGCAGCTAAAGTACATTGAATTATTTCATTTGGCAACAAGAGTGCCCTTTATTTCATTAATTTAAGTTTACTAAAGGTCACAACTTATTTGGTCGACTTTAAAGCATGATGTCATTGTATATTTTATTTGTTTATCAACAATTTTTGTTTGTCTTATCGGTCTCTACACCCTCTTTAAATTAAAGGCATAAACACTATATATATATATATATATATATATATATATATATATATATATATGATCCCGAACGAATTGCATGTATCTTTGACAAATTTTAAAGAAACTGCCAAACCTATTCTACATAACCTCATGAAGAAAGAACTTACTGTCTACCACTGCACTTCGACCTAGCGAAAGTTTGGTTGAATTTGGTAATGGTGAAAGTGCAGAACACAAGGATGATTTTGTATCCTTACGTATTCCATTTTCTGAGAAAAGGGACTTCCAAGTGTTTCGGTGTCTACTTGCCAATGCAAGTTCTCTTATGAGGTGTCAGGGGGTCAATTGTCAATTTATTATTCCTTAGTTGCAAAAAGTTGACCTCAGATGTTAATGTTACCACTTTATTACTCGTTTTCAGTTTTAAAGTTCCGCAATTACAACCAACGATACTGGAAACTGCTGCTAATTCAAACTCCTGTGATAAGTAATAATTCGCTTTTTCACTGCTTTCCACACCAGAACTGATTGACATAACCTCATCAATTACTGTAAATGAGGATGCGTCGACAACCAATTTTTCATGTTGCTCTTACCTCCGTCGTCTCTTTCCGTGCAAGTTGGCGTAGTATCAAGGTATTGTGCAGATGTAGTCGGGCTCGTGTCAGTATATTTTTCATTTCTTCGCAAATGTTCTGAAGTGTTACCATGCCCTATGTCCAGCTCATAAATACGTTTTAGGGCATTCCTCTTCCAAGAATCAGTCCATTAATGCTTATCATACTCTTCATCATGGTATGCTCAGTCACCATGTCCGACCATATGCCTGACAAATAACTTTTCTGAACTCCCTATAGTTAATTGGTCGTTTGTTGTGAATCGAATATACTCTTCAAGCTTCCATCTTTCCTGAAGGTTGTATGTTTTTTGAAGATAGAGGTGAGTAAAGTTGGGGTAAAATAAATACCCAGTAGCATGAAGGAATGCAATTATTGCTTCACAATCTAAATGTGGAGTGACCAATTACCAATTTTTTCTGCTTCGATAAACTTCTCTATTAATGCCACTATTTTCAAATACTGTATCCATAGCTATGCAGTGGATTCACTAGTTTTCAGGTAAGCCTGTGCTTTATGATACTTTATTCTAATCCGTTGGAACTCTTAGCTTTCTTTAGCTGCTAGTACAACAGATCGGTCTAAGTGTGTGGGTACGTTTTCTGTCTTCATCTAGAAAGTCAGTGCTTTCGAAAACTAAAGTGACTAGTGCCTGCTGAGCTAACAAATTTGAGCTTACTGCTCTGAAATAAGCTTGCCCAAGCATTATCTTTATGATACTGTTTTCATTAAAAATACAGACAAACGGATCTTTTAGTAACGAGAACGCAAAACTAAAATTCATAAACACTAAGAAACTGCACGATATACGAAAGAAGACAACAAACGAGACTGAGCGTAATTATGGTTGAGAATGAGTGTGTGGTGTGTACATGTTTCTCTGTGTCTGAGCGCGCGTGTGCGTGAACGTGTACGTGTGTAAAGTGCGTGTGTGTGAGCGTATGCGTGTGTGAGGTGCGTGTGCGTATGCGCGTCGCTCGCACGTAAACGTGCGCGTTCGCAAGAGTATACGCAAGCGCGACCGCGGTAGTACATGCGTGCACGTGAGAATGTGAGTGTACCCGCTCGCAGGCGTGCGTGCGCACGTTAGTCGCGTGTGGAAGTGCGCATGTGTATGCGTGTTTTAATTTATGTATTTTGCGTTCCTGGCCAGAGTATATTTTATTAATAATTTAATTACTACATTTTCCTATAGTGCCTATATCTTGCACTATTATATTTGTTTATACATACTAGAGTATGCCATGTATTTATTTTATGTATTCACCCCATGTAATTTCTTTCAGTTGAGAGTTTGCTGTGAATAGAGTTAAGGAAAAGTATTGTCGTGTATTATTTTGTTATGAGAATTTTATGTTAGTAGGGTAGACCAAAATGTTCTACCGAGCTTTTAAGAAAATTTACGACCAGTGACGAAATTCTCCCGTATACATCAAGCCCTTTGATATCACTGGTGGTGCCCACCCAATTTTGTCGCTATTCCTGAATTACGTACCGCTATAATTTACATCCTAGGGAAATTAGGCAACTTAAACCTGCTTTATAAATCCTTTGTTCCAAGAACCTGCATAGTAAATAAAAGCTTTATGAGTTTGTAATCTATACACTTACTACGAATTTTGTTATCACGCAAGTGTTCAACTCACTCAGTTTACGAGCAATAAACTTGTTCCCTTATTATTTAGATCTCGGTATTGTAATTTAAAATATGCCTTTTGCTCTCGTTAATTGGCTGTTGTGTTCAAGCCACGTTCTAGGAAGCTGTCTGGAAGATATCTTGCAGGTGCGGTTCTCAGAGTACCTGACATTTTATGATGGGAATTGTTTTGGTAATAAAAATACGCTGTTTTCTATCCCTATAAATACAGACTGAACTTTAAAAGGCTCTCTGATTCTATACAGAGCCCTTTTTTCTGTAAAAAAAACTCTGTAAGTCGACAGGCTAATATAGATGCCTTTATTAAGTGTAACAGTTATATTGTTTCATCGAGTATCGGGTCCTGTGGCAAGAGTAGTACACAATTTCAGATTCGCAACGATGGTACCAGAGGCAAAGAGCTACTCTTCCAAAAGTACAGTTACTGTGTTTTTTCTTGATGTGTAATATCCTATTTTCATTTACTATTAGCTTATGCAAATGACCCGTGGATTGGTCTTAGAGTTACGGCCTGTAGCTTAGACACTACCATTTTATTTTACTTGTATGTCAAAATGACTATTGCTGTAATTTGTACATTACGATCGTGTTTATATTTCATTGGTTTTCGTTATAAATTTATCATTATGTGGTTATCGAGCATTGTTGGCTGTTGGACCCTCATCTTGAAAGGCGTTGGTTCACGCTGTTGCTTCTCTTTTGCAGTTTGCAGATTCGAACGGCGTCAACTTTATTGTGAGAAGCTACCTATTTGAGTATGTTTTGTTTGGAGCTCTCTGTCGTTTATTACGGAGTTTTAATCTTCCAAAGACACAAATACATTTTGTCTTTGTGATTCTGACCCTGATCTTTGTCAGCGTTCACAATCAAAATTTGGATAGCCCACCAATGTGGTATGCATATTTATACACCGTGTTTTACGGTGTTGCTTATTCGTAATTTTTAGGGAACTAGAACCTAGAACTAACACTAGCGCTGAAACTACCACTAACACTAGCATTAGCAAGAGTACAAGCTCAAGACCTTGTGTTGGAATTGGAACATGCACCATTCCTAGTATCGTGCCCATCAAAACTAGCCCGAGAACTAACACTTTGTACCTGCAGATTATCGCCATCATGGACCAACTACTTCGGGTTGTATGCTTAGTCTATCGTTTCTATATGTGTTGAAGTAAAAATAACTTTTAAATACTTTCAAATTATTTGTCTAGTGTGGTTTGAATTTACAAAGCACCTTCTGTGCATAATTCTAAACTCAGATTACTAGAGTTGCAACCCAACTTGCTGCTTTGTGCAAGGTGGCCCTTGAAGGGTGTCTGCCATAGAATAGTAGCGCAATTTTTGTAATTCACTGTGGTTCTTATGCTTGCACTATATCCTGCCCAGAATATTACCCGCTATTGTTATTGATTTATTAAATTTAATTGTATAAAGGTACATCCATACTATTACGCCCTCGTAAGGAATTAAACACTCACATGCAATAAACGACTGAATTGGTATTGATTTAATTTGTGTTATTAGTAGAGTTCGTTGTATTTGATTTAATGTTTAACTTACTACTTGAATTGTGAAGCTTATGTATTGGTGACAGAATCGTAACTCTGATTCTGATTACTTATGCTATGGTTAGTTGTTGTCCCCGTTATTAGTACAATTATCTTTGATATTGATACCTTGGCGAACTGTTAGGACAGAGTTTGAGATACCTTTCATTGTTCCCAGTCCTTGGCGCCCTTATTTTATATCTGTTCAGTGTCTGGATATTATGTGGCTTCTACATTCCAGTCACTATTACGAACCCACGACATTTAATTATAACCCCCCTGTGCAGAGCCGGAGCATTTCAAGAGTCGCCATACCAATAAGAAACCTAGTTTTTAGTATTTGAAAAATTACATGAAAGTTATTCTTACTTGTAATTACAATGTATTACAGACTACGTGCTAAAAATTTACTTCCTCATCCCAGTATACAAGTGATTACCTTATTGTTTTTCCTAGTCACAAGTAATATAAAACAAAGGTCGCATTACAGCTGCTTTGAAATTAATATTACAAAATGCTAACGCCAACTACTTGTTTAGTAAATTATGATACAAATTGAGTTTATCACTTGGTTCATTTAAGCTTATCGGTAGGTTACTTAAATTTACTGTTACCTTTTACTTTTAGGAAGTGCAGTTCAAAGAAAGGGTAAAAATAGTGTACATATTATGTCTGATTTTCTTTTTGTGCATATTTAGGGCTGGAAACATTGTATAAGTATTTTTATGTGCTATTTAGATTTTAAGATTTTATTTCACAGGGAAATAATTCCTAATCCATGTTTACTTGAATGTATATTTCTATGTTGTGTTATATGCGTGACGCTTTTGTTTACATCAAGTTTTAACAGGACGATTACGAAATTTTCGATTTGGTTTTTGTAAATGTGCTTTTGGTACTATGTTTGATAACTAACAGTTTGTAAATGAATCTACTTATTGAGGTTTCCAATTTTTCTTTCTGGGTGACCCACCTCACTCAACGACGTTTTGAGCTAGTACGGAATCCAATTCCTTTAGATTACTATTCTGTCCTTCTGTTTTGTTGCGGTATTTGATGTGGGCGGTGTTCTTTACTTACTTTACTACTTTTTTCTTGTCTGCACGGAATACCGTAACAAAATCTTATAGCCTAAGGTGTTGATGTGTTCATTCATAGAATGTAGGCAATCTGTATACCGTCCAGGAGTAAGGCATACAACTGTCGATCATAACATATACTATTCTTTCATACAGACTGTGAAGGATATGCGTAGCTACAATGGGTAGCTACCTTATCCTAACTTGATATACATACAGTACGGCAGCCAGACAAAATGTACTGTGACGGAAAAGCAAGTTCCTGTTTTATGACCTGGCAAAAATATTTTCGAAGAACAGAAGAATATTGGCTACAAATCAGGCTGGCAATATTAACATTTCAAATAATAGAATATTACCCTACAATTACCTACCAGTTAATAAAGGAGATACGTTTTTTCACCATAAGCATGCGTAACTGTCCAATTGGGTCTTTTTATTTAGCATAGAAGAACCAACGCAAACTAGCGCTAAATATCTATAGTACGTTTAACGAACAGATTCAGTAAGCGCTCCTCCCACAAATAAATTTTTGTATTGCTAATCTACACATTTCAATTACTTTTTCAAACGTACTTCTAGTTCCGCAATGTATAAATCTGTTTGTTGTAAATTAGGCTTGTGCTCAGTTTGTACTGCGCAACTAAAGCATATCTTATTATTTTAATTACTGAATCTGTTCGTTAAACGCACTATAGTAAACTCGTTTGACCAGTGTAGTTATAAATTGTTTACTGAAGAAATAATCAACGATTATATAGCTGGTTTACCTAATTACCATTAAACTAGCAACATTTAGAAAATCCCTAATTATTAAAACTCCATGTCTAGCTCTGGGACCAAAAGATTATAAACAAGTGAACTAGTGAATTAAATAAAAGACGTGCATCCTTGGTTGCATAACATGAACTAATAAAAGTAAATAATGGATGAGCACTGTTGGCTGTCTAACTGAGCGGATTCAAAATAATAATAGTGTAGCAATTCTTATATTCAAATAAGTAGAAACTGAAATGGTTTAGTAAGGTAAAGAGGCAGTAAATTTTTAAATATGAAATTCAACTTAACAACCTTTTGTAAGGTAATTTGTCTCTATTTCCTAGACTATAATGTGGTTAACTAACTTTGAATACCACCACATCGAATAATACTTAAATTTTCAGCGGTATATTCGTAGTGTCCATCCCTTCCATCCGAAACGTAATTTTTTAACTATTCTTTTTGCTAGTGTACACTATTATTTAACTTTTAGAATAAGTTGCTATAGAGCTTTATTGCAGAGTGAAATTTATTGGTAAGTAAGTAACATGAAGTAATTTGAACTTTCTCCAAGAATACGTTCCTGCAACTTGTATAGGTTACCTTAATAATTCATTTCTTACAAAAAGAATAAGTAAACACACAAGTCCGCTTAAGTACTTTAAAAACACACTCCAGAACATTACTAAAGGAAGAGTATGCTGAACGCAAATTATTAATTCCATCTTCACCCTGAAATGTAAACGTAAATGTTTGCATAAATTAGAGGAGCTTTCTTAAATATTGATTGTGAAGTCTATCAACAAAGAAAAATTCATCGTAGCCTTCGGTTTTTATTATAAATTGTAATTATGCGTGCTCCAAGAGAACCTAACAGACGTGGTTTTATAATTTCAAGAGGTATTTGTGATTGAGTAATTGGCGGTTTAGGTTTCGTGATAACAAAGCAGCGCGAAACTAGATTTTTCTATTTTATCGAATACTTTCTATTATACGTCTGAGTAACCATGCCCACTGTTGTAATAAACTAAAACAAAGCAACAGAAAATCTTGGTTAACTTTGGCGAATTTAGACCATTTCTATGCGAGTGGGTGCTCCGTGTCCTAGTGGAGTTAGTAGAAATAGAACAAACCGGATGAAAACGTTGGCGCCATGACGTTCTTTGACAGATGGGACCTCTATCCCTCGATTAGCATATCCCTTGGGAACTAATTTGATAAACACTGAAACTTTCCTATATTTCAGCATGGTTAGCTTGATAAATTTTTGTTTTTGCTTCAAAGTAATTCGTATAATTCACAATTTAATGTATGCCTGCCCGATACTGAGTTTTTATTCGCTCTAGTGGTAATCCTTATTTCGTAGAGCTGAGTAACATTAGGTTATATTACTATGCAAATAATAAACGGTGAAGTGGGCAGCTACTAATTAGGTGTTTTCAAAATAGAATTTCTCTTAGCATAGACAAAAGTTAGAAGCTTTCCATATAATCTATCAAAGTTTGCTAAGATTTGAAAGTGTGTAATTTAGTTCTTGGGAAACGCCATAAATTTCGAATTAAGAAAAGCTTTATCTCTGTCATTTCTACGAACACATAATTTGAAAGCAGACAGTGCTGTACTACTTCAAAATTAGTTTGGTTTAACAAACTAAAATATAATATTTCAGACAATGAATTGGAGAGATTACCTATAAATGGCCAAGCGTGTTCGCAGCCCCAAAAATAGGCAAATCCAATATATTTAAGGCAATGCATCGACTTAATACCATTTCATTCTTTACAAATTATAACCATTCTGAACGGACCTGCACCATGAAGAAGTTCTAAAATACTAGAACGGGTAGAATGGCTTGCGTGTTTTAGTAACTAAAGAACCGAACTATAGGTTTAAGAAAATTAGTGGGGATCTTTAGTGAGGAAGCAGACTAAGACGGGTCCCCGAAAGAGGGTAGCAGCTTTTTCGGTACTTGTGGCAGAGACCATAGGGGTCGGTATGGCATTCTAACACTACTGCGATGTGGAAGGCAACGGGAAGCCGCCACATTACCTCCCAAGTGCACAGCGTACATAAACACAGAAAGCTATTTCAGCTCTGAGGATAATAATAGAGAAAACAACAGAAAAATGAGAAGGCGTGTATATAGGGTTTGTAAATCGGGAAAAAGCATTCGACCATGTAAAATGGAAAAAAATGTTCTAAATACTCAAAAAGATTGGAATGAGTTTTAGGGATAGACAGATTAGCTTATACAAAGGGCATATAGCGGTAATAGAATTAGAGCAGGAACGTAGGGAAGTAAATAGTATTAGGAAAGGGGTAAGACAGGGATGTGCCCTATCACCATTAATTTTTAACTTGTACATCGAAAAGGCAATGAATACTGTCAAATGCAAGAAGACATTTAGAATTAATATACAAGCACAAAAGATTGATATGCTTAGATTTACATATGATATAGCAGTATTAGCATCTAGCAAGGATAATTAGAAGCTGCTCTTAATGAAATGAAAACAGTTCTAACAGGGAGATACGGTATGAAAATTAACAAAAATAAAACTAAAGTACTAGTATGCAAAGGATGGAGAAATGGAATACAAATAGGTAATGAGAACTTACAAGAGGTTAAGGATTTCTTCTAGTTAGGAAGCCCAATAACGCAAGATGAAAAGAGCGCAAAAGATATAAAACAAAGATTAGCACAATTAACAAGAAAAGGCAATTACTGTGTTCATAGATAACAAACATACAAACAAGGAAAAGATTGCTTAAAACATATGTGTGGAGAAGAGCACTGTACCGGTGTGAAACCCGGACAGTAGAATAAGCGGACAGGAAAAGCATAGAAGCTTTTGAAATGTGGTACTACAGACGTATAATCAAGGTATCATGGACAGACAAAGTTGAGAATAAAGAGGTACTGTAAATGGTAGGGGAAGAAAGAAGTATGTGGAACACAGCAAAAAATAGGAAAGATAGGATGATAGGCCACATACTAAAGCATGAGGGAATAGTGCGGAATACATCAGAAGCAGAGATAGGATGAAGAGGTAGAGATAGACCTAGGTTAGACTATTGCACGCAGATAGTGAAGGATGTAAGCTGTGCGAATTTCAGGGAAATGTGCAGGCTAGCTCAGAATAGAAATCAATGGAGGTACTAATCCAACCAATTCGAAGGTGGAAAACTTAATGACGAAAAAAATAGCTGTACTTAAACCTGATGACTATTATAAGCAACTACAGGGAATGGTTTTGCAATACTCTCAACTAATGTTAACTGTGCGAAAGGATTTACTGAAAAACTATTAATTCGGCAAATGTATAAGTGTTGGGGAATCCTTGGCAGCCACAGGCTGCTTAACCCCCTTCACATACCACTAAATCTTGCTGAAATAGGGCATATAATTAGGCAACAACAGAAGGGGAACTGAACTGTATCTAGGCTGTGAGAATTTCAGGGAACTGTGTAGGCTAGCTAAGAATAGAAATAAATGAAGATACGCGTCCAACCAGTTTCAAGACTGAAAATCTAATGACGAAAAAAATAATTGCATTTGAATCTGATGATTATTATAAACAACTACATGTGTTGGTTTTGAAATATTTTCAACTAATGTTGATTGTGCGAAAGGATATATTGAAAACTATTAATTCAGCAAATATTCAAGTGTTGAGGAATCTTGGTAGCCGCAGACTGCTTAACCTTCTACACATACTAAGAATATCGGAGAAAGGGGAAGCGAACTGCATTCAACAAGAAAGAGCAGCGGCTATGTTCGAAGACAACAAACCTAGAAACAAGGAGAAAATTGTTGAAAGCATATGCGTGGAGCACAGCACGGTACGTCTATGAAATAGATACAGTAGGAGAAGCAGACAGAAAAACGGTAGAAGTCGTTTGGAATGTTGTGCTTCAGATGTATGAGGATGATGGCATGGACAGACAAAGTTAATAACAAAAAGGTTATAGAAATAGTAGGGGAATACAAATATCTGTGGGAAAGATTAGGAGAAATAGATGGGTAGGATACGTTGTAAGTCATTTTTGGGGAATAGTGCAAGATATATTACTAGCAGAGATAGGAAAAAGAAGGTAGAGGTAGACCTAGATCAGACTATTGCACACAGATTGTGAAAGTAATGCAGACTATGGAAATTTCAAGGAAATGTGTAGGTTAGCACAGAACAGGAAACAATGATGGTACGCGTCTAACCAGTTCCAGGACTGAAGACCAAATGATGATGACAAATTATATTGAATAAGATTCATTAGAAGAATGTGTATTTATTAACTCGTTCAAAAGTTCCTTTTTAATCGAAGTTTTTGATGTCTTGTCACTATATTTATTAAATAGTTTCCAATTGTTTGCAAATAAGAACAATTTCTCTCCACTATAATACTAGCGATTAGATGGTTCTTATTAAGCACAATAATTGTAAAAGTCTTAAAAATATTTATGTTTCCGTTAAAATTTCCATTAAATTTTGGGGGTCATATTTCTATGTTGCTCAACCATACGCAATTTATCTTTCAGGTGATTTGTAATTGAATGCGTTTGGATAGTTTATTTTTAAATAAATTACAGCTTCTGTGTCAAAATTTTCGATAAATCGGTGCCAAAATAAATTTAGATTTTGTATAGGAAAAAAGAGAAGTAGAGGTAGACCTAGGTTAGACTACTGCACACATATAGTGAAAAATGTAGGCTGTACGAATTTCGGGGAAATGTGTAGGCTAGCTCAGAATAGAAATCAATAGAGGTACGCATCCAATCAGTCTCAAGATGGATAAATTAATGACGAAAGAAGTAACTGTACCTAAACTTGGTGATTATTATAAGCAACTACAAGTATTGGTTGGAAAATATTCTTGAATAATGTTAATTGGGCATAGAAAACAATAGAAGGAGAACCAAGCTGTATACAGTATGTGTGGGAATTTCAGGGAACTGTTTAGGCTAGTTCAGAATATAAGTGTAGGTACGTGTCCAACCAGTTTTGAGACGGGAAACCTAATGGCGAAAAAATAAGCGCAGATAAATCTGATGATTACTATAAACAACTACATGTGTTAGTTGTGAAGTATTTGCAACTAATGTTGACTGTGCGAAAAGATATATTGGAAAAAATATTAAATCAGTAAATGTTCAAGTGCTGGGGCATCTTGGCAGCCACATGCCCCCCCCCCCCGAGAAATAGGGTATATAATTGTAAAACAATGGAAGGGGACCGAACTGCATCTAACAAGAGAGAACAGCACCTATGATGGAAGACAACAAACAGAAACAAGAAGAAAATTGTTGAAAGCATATGTGTGGAGCACAGCACAGTATGCCTATGAAATACGGGCAGTATAGAAATAGTAGGGGAACAAGGATATGTGTGGGAAAAAATGGGAGAAATAGAAGGGCAGAATACGTTCTAAGACATTTTTGGGGAATAATATGGAATATATTACAGGCAGAGATTGGAAAAAGGCGGTAGATGTAGACCTAGATCAGATAATGATAGCTGCAGACTGTGCAAATTTCAGGGAAATTGGTTTATTTAAGGTAGGTTAGTTCAGAATAAGAAACAATGATGGTACGCGTCTAACCATTTCCAGGACTGAAGACTTAATGATGAAGATATCTTGAAAATGATGTTAACTTGAAAAGGAGATGTCCAAAATTGTATATTCTTTCAACATTTCATTTGGATGAGATTTATTATTTTTGTCTGAGGTGATATTGTACCCTGACGGCAGTTTTTCAAACTGTTACACAAAAACGTTTTAAAAACATTTTTAATTTTCTTTCTTGTCTAATGACTTGTTCTGCAGCACATCGATAAGTACATTGAGCAAACTAAAAATAACTGCAAAAATTGTAAATTAAAATCATTAAAGTTGTTGAGAAAACTAACACTCTGTCTAACAACTTTTATATAAATAAAAAATGTATACTTATTCTGATGAATTATGTAGTTTATTTGTATACTGTATAATGATAGAAGCAGTTATTCGGCGTCGAGCCGTTGTATCAACCACATGTGTTAAATAATAAAGCATTAGCAGTGGCAATGTATGTGCGTCGCCATGAAATACTGCTAGAGCTTCTTTGAAATATACTAAAATTAAGGGATGGTCTAATCAGTGTAATTAAATTGCCCGTGCTGCTACTTTTACTAATCTTGGCTGAAAAGCATTTATTTTCCCAGATACCATGCTTGCCAATTAGGTTTCAAGATACAGTTCAATTGTTCTTGACATCTTTAAATAACCAAATTACCAAAAAAATTCCATAAACAATCTCATCAATTTTTCTTAATAAACTATACTTAAGTACAACGTTACATTGATATTTTTGTGCACCATCGATGAAATTGTCTACTTAAATGGAAAAAGGCAAAAACTTCTGATAATGTTTTTAAGGTTTTCATGAATAAATTGAGAAAAACAATAAATCAGTTCGCTTTCTGTAGCTTTGACACTACATGCAGCTTTTCTATAATGTTCTTGAATATCTGAATACATTTTTAGGTTAAGTTGATTGGGGTATTTAATTTTCATACCATATTTAAACCTACCTTGTATACATATACGCGAAACAGATGTTTTGAAAAAAACTGTTGAATGAAAGTAAATACCGCAGAAATTATTAAAAATATATAATAAATACCGACAAAGCGCAAACAACAACAATTAACAAACAAAATTACAGATTATGGAGATCCAATTCATTGCCTAAGGACGCAGTTATAGTGATAGGCGGTGGTTTGAATTTCGATTTATTGAATTAGTATCGAATAAATATATTTGGGAATGTAGCTTATTATTGATGTATACAAAGATATTAGTAGATATTAATTAACTAATTATGTATTACGCGCAAAAGGTACATTACTGCCAATTACAAATCTTTACGTTTTTAACCACCGTTTCGATTATTAATTTACCAGTTACCGGATATTAGAAAAATTAATTTTTGTCTCGCATTGTACATTCAACTTGATCGGTTCTTGATTTGCAACATATGTTGATGACGCGTTTCAGTCCGCATATTTTCTGGGGCTCATGTTTGCTTCTGTGAGCCGTAGATAGTACAGAACCTGTTACTGCTGATGTTAAGCAAGTCAAATTCAAGTAGCGCAATTATACTTTATGGTTAAAAAATAAGTTCACTGAACAGCTCCAGTTACAGGTTAAAAAAACCATAGCAAAAAAAATAATGTAGATTTGAATAATAAAATAGAAAATAAATTATATAAGTTAGGAGCAATTTTGAGTAAAAATATAGAAAGGGTGGTGTTTTGTGTAAAGAAATAAAAGAACTTTTATATTCTATAACTACAAGCTAAAAATCATATATATCTTATGTAAGATACAACAAAATTAAACAAAACATCAGTTCAATTTTCATAAGAGTTTGTTTACAGATACATCTTATTTTAAATATTGTTCTACACAATTTCTTATTGGGGACTACAAATAACTTGTCTTTTATTATATATATATATATATATATATATATATATATATATATATATATAATTATTAATAGAGAAGAATAATCCACATTTGGAATGCAAATGAATGCTTAATATATATTAATAGTTATTAAGATGAAATGAAAACCCAACTTTGTATTTTAAAGTTGAATTACCATTTCAAATCGAACTAGTAATTGAAAACCACTAAAGGAACGGCTACAGCAGGACTTGAACCTGCAACCTCTGATTTTCCGGATCAGTGCTCTAACCAATTGAGCTATCTAGCCTAATTGTTTAGGTTTTCAATTACTGGTTCGATTTGAAATGGTAATTCAACTTTAAATACAAAGTTGGGTTTTCATTTCATCTTAATAACTATATATATATATATATATATATATATATATATATATATTCCTGTGACCAACCTCTTGATGGCGGTTACAAATAAAGCTGTGAGTTGGGTACAGCCAAATTGTATTAATGAGGAGGCAATAAAAAATATGAAAGTACTATCTTACCGTACCCCTTTCCTTACCGATCTAGTTCAGTGGAAAATATATTGTGGATTTCATCAAATGAAATAAAACACAGAAATGTCAAGAAACATCTATGAACAAACTTTTATGCATTCAAAATCATTTTCTTTTATACACATTATCTAAATAATCTTTTACATTCACAGATATAAAGACAATTTACAGCTTAGCCTAGGTGGAAAATTTTCCTAATGACTACTTACTTATTAAAATAATATTCACCTAATCCTTGTTAACAAGTATAGAATCCAAAAATCTCATATGTGAGTCACAAAAATTCTCTTTAAAATTCTTGAGATAATTTACCTACTCCGTTTGTCGGTGTAGTTGACCAACGACACCGTCAGAAAATTCCGTTAAAACGTCAAAATACTTCGAGCTCCTGGTTCCACTTCAAATCTCCATTTATAATCAATTTTGACGTAGAAAAATCAGTTTGCAAAGCGCATTTATTTTTAAAAGATTAAAATTAGCAGTTACTCTTGTATCAAGATTATTTATATCAAACATCGTTTAATTTTGCTAGTATTCTTAAAAATAATTATGATTCTTAATTATTCAAAGTTCTATGTTACATAGTGCATGTCGTAAAATCAATCAAATATAAATTACACGCAATTTACACGTTTGGTGTTCAAGAAATGAATGACATCCTTCCCAATAAATCTCGTCCTTATATAATAACATTCTAAGTACGTCATATTTTCCATTCCATTCTAGATTTATTTCGAATCATTAATCACTAGATGATATAATAATTACCCCGATTTCGCGTTTTAATGAGCTATTACTATAAAGTTATCGCGGTTGTGAAACTCTTCCTTCTTAATTAATGCACGAAATCAAAAATTGCTACCTTTTTCTATTTGTAATATGTGGAGCTATTAAAATGTTTATTTTATCTTTTATAGCTTTACTGGTAGTAGCGCGTTCTTTGAATTGAAGCGTTTATTTATATATGGAAAGTAATTAGTTATACCTAGTTTGTTTAGGAAAATAGATATGGGATTTTCGTTTTGGATTAAATGATATAATTTGTTCCAGACCCGAAATGGGATTCTTTGAAACAAAGCTACTTTTTGTTGAAAAATTATGAAAATGGCATTTATAACGAAAATGAATACTTTATGCAATTTGTCTTTCAGAAACGTACGAGTTGTATCTATAAATTTTACTATTTCGATCACATGCTACCCGTGCCTGCTCTCAGTTGTGAAGTTTAGCAAAGTTGAAAAATATCTTGCTTTCTAATTGCTTTCAAAATTTCAAAACAAACTTTCTTCAATTAGCTTAATTATTTCAATCTGAATAATTGCGAAAGAGTAGCACAGTGCGTTGTTATTTGAGTTTACATAAGCAACATGTTTTACTACCTGGCGGTGGTAATGACTAATATGTTCCAAACAGCTCAAGTAATTTTTTTCACAGTATAAAATGACACCTACAATTACTCTTAAAATGTATCGTCACTTCTGATCGTCTTTTTGAGTAATAGTTTGAATATCTGAGTCCAAGTTTTTCTCTTCTTTCCGGCTTTTTTCTAATTATTTTAACTTCCACACTTCCACATAATTTTTTTAGTTCCATTTTTGGCACATTTGCAATTTCTATACGTTAACAGTTCTTAAGTTAAAATTATCGGATTATTGATTTTTTACTTCAAATGCGCAAAAATTTGGACGAAATAGAAGCAGCTTATTGCTTACACTCCTTTGATAATTTGTGTTATGTATCAATTTACATTTCCGTTATGATAGTTATTATACATTGACAATCACTATACTTGGTGTATCAACATTTAACACGTCCAATCGCGATGGCAACCATGTGCTGATTCTGTGGTGCTCTGTTGCATAGCGTCTAACATGTAACCCGTACCTGCTTCAACCATACAAACGATACTTAATACAAATTCACGATTTCTATATTAGATTGGCCAGCTTTACAGGGAGTGTAAAAGATTTCGTCAACAATAAATATGTTAATCAAAGTTTTTGTTTAAATATTTGAAATAGGTACTTACTTGTACTTGCTATCCTGAACAAATTCAACTTGTACGTTCAGATTATTTTTGACAGTTGTTACGTTCATTTTCGTAAATAATTGATTAATTTATATACAATAATTTTTAACTTAAATTACTTTGGCGTTAAACACGAAAATTAATTCCGTAAATTAAAATAACCCTTTCGCGTGTTTAAAATTGTATTGTAATTAATAATAAACATCCTATATATTTTACTTGATAAATCTTTCTGCTCATTAAAAATAAATATCCTTTCTAAGAATTTCTTAACGTGGAATTCACGCCATAATTAGATATGCGTCTTTCCAAGTACTCAATTATAAATGTTGGTGTGTTTTCCCTTGTTAAGGAATTCGGTAAAATTGTTCAATAAATTAGAGTTTTCCTGTTTTATTTCGTTGAGCTTTGGTGCTTTAACTAAACAAATGTAATATTCACTTTCTGTTTGAATAGCAACAAGAAAACGTCCGTCCTGCTTTGCTTCGTTCCGGTTTTTTCGCATTATCTAGTGTGGTGAGTATTTAGAGTTTGTATAAAACAATACTTTTCGGCTTCAATAAATTAATTTATTGTTCATAATTATTCTAGCTTCCTGCGGGGGACACGTTAATCCCTTGAGCTGTCGTTTTTTCTGATAATGGGAGGCCAAACGCGTTCTTTCTGGGCGTAGGCCTACCTACTCGCTGACGTGGATCAGCGACTGAGTCAACCTCGACGTCAGCAACTTGAGGGTTAGTTTTTCTTTGTATTCGCTTCTTACTTTGGAACTAGGACGCCAGGGATTTTACCGTTCAAATATGGCATTTCCAAATTTAATTTTATATACGAAAATTATTGAACTATTTTGGTATGTACTGCTCTTTTAATAATGCTTTACTATTTGGTTATAAATCACTAAAAATTTACTACTTATCAATGTAAAAAGGTTTAAAGACTTGCTGGCATATTTGAAAATGTTGTTGCCATTATGTTTGTAAATATAGGTTAAGTTTATAGTTACGATGATCTAGAGCTGTGGTTTTTAGGGTTGCGTTTGGTTTTTTTTTTTCTTTAATAAATAATGTCATGGGGTAATTACTTAAAAACTACAGCTCGCCATTTTCATGAATAATTTTTTACTGTGTTCTGTCAATATTTTGGTTTAATTATAAGTTCTTTTTTCTTTTGTATGTTTTGTTCTGAGTGTGTGTAGATAAATTTTCTCTCTATTTATTTTAGGTTTTTTAAATTTATCTATAGGTATAAAACCCCGCCCACTCACCGATTGAGCCCGATCATCCGTTCTTTCTTTTTCTTCGTTTTTTTTAGGTTACGTCATTGTACGTAGCATAAAATATTGACGCCCTGGCGTGGGGTTGCGATTTTTTTGTAATTAACTTCTGCTGCGATTTTGTTTAGTTAATTTCTTCTGCGGATTGGTTTTCGTCAATTTTCTTGTGCTGCGATTTTGGCTCCGATTTTATGCAAGTTCGTTTTAGTTAATTTTTCTCCGATTTTTTGTTTATTATTGTTAGTGTCTAAGTTCCTACATGACCCGCATTTTCTCGGCTTGATATTACTTATGTTTCGTCCCTTACGTTCAATATTATGGGTTGGCTTATTTCAGATTATTGGTCTTGTGTTTTCGCCAATAATCCTAGTCCATTGAAAACTCTGGCGCCCAAAATTTTTCTTTTTTCTTCCTTCCCTCTCTGTATATTTTGTTCTTCCCATCAAGTCTAGAGTTAGTTTTTTCCTCCGATTTTTCTTTTATTCTACAGCCCTATTCTAATTCCTATTTTGTTGTTTCGCTCCGGTTGGTGTTCCCGAAGTTTTCCGTCGAATTTGTTTTAGACTGCCCTGCATTCGCAATAATTTTTTTTTGGCTTCCATCGAGTTACGGTTAGTCCTTATTTGGTTACTTTCTACCCATTTCTTTCTTGTTCGTATTCAAAATGACTTCTTTTTCGGCTTCCTACTACGGTCTCCCAGTGTGGGAGTGGAATTTGAAATTTTCTGGTGCCCCGAACACTCTTGCCGTACATGACTTTTTGGAACGAGTCGAAAAACTCCGACGAACTCACCATGTATCCGAATTTGAGTTATTTGAGTCCGCAGTGGATTTATTCCAGGCTGATGCTTTACTTTGGTATCGTGGTTTTCGGCATAGGTTTTCTGACTGGAAGTCGTTGTCTAATTTACTGATTCTTCATTTTGAACACATGGAGTTTATTTATAAGGCTACTACTATTGAGAAAAATACTTTTGCTTCACATGACCGAGTTGTTAAGGTTTCTCCTACGCCTACGAGTAGATCCGATACTTCTTACGTACTTTCTACTGTTCTTCCTCTTACTTCTACTCCTACTTGCCAGATTGTATGCTTTAAGTGCGACAAACCTGGTCATGTTTCGACCCGTTGTACTCGTCCTAAAGTTCTCCATTGTTATGGTTGCGGACATGAGGGAGTTACTCGCTACAACTGTCCCAACTGTCATCCTACTACTAATAGGTCTTCGAATAATCCTTCAAATTCTGCCCTCACCTCTAGTTGCCTAACTTTTTCTACTTCTTATTCTACGTTTTCTTCGATACCTCATTTAGGTCCTCCCGCTCCTACTATCAAAACCTACTATTCTTCGGCAAATATATCTTCTAACGAAATTTCCTCCGTTTCTAGTTCTGCCTCCTATTCTACTCCTTCTTCTGCTCGCCCTACTTATACACTCTCACCCCAAATGTGCCTCCACCACGATTACAACCCATGCTTCGAATTAGTGACTTGCAGCTAGCTTCTCAAGAGTTTATTCCCGCTTTCCTAAACGATTCTACTAAAGAATTTTCTGTCGTGTCTGCAAGCACAAAGGTCGCGGTATGACCATAACTTCTAATTCAGTCTGCGAGGGTCCTCCGGAAGTCCATGGACCTGTATCTTTAATGCCTCCTGCCGTTTTTGACAAAATTTTACCTGTTCTTGCTTTCTTAAATTGTTCTACTCAAGAAATTTCTATTGTGCCAGCAATCACAGCCGTAGCTGAAGTGAAGATAATTTCTAATATGGATAGAGAAGGTCCTGTTAAAGTTAGTGAACCCGTAACTGTGATGCCTGTTGCTGTTGTCGGTAAAGCTCCACCTGATCCTGTTTAGTTACCTACTCGTACTCCTTTTTCTCATGCTGACAAAATGCTACTTACTTCTGTTCTTTTAACTATGGTTAGTGACATCCTGGCTGATGTTCTGTTATCTAATGCTGACGAACTTCTACCTGATTCTGATCCTTTTCCTAAAGTGCACATAACGTCAATGAAAGTTTATCTACTTCTGTCCCTTTCTCTAACGTAACTGAAGTGTGTTCCGCTTGTGTTTCTTTTCGTCAGCTTGGTTCTCGTACAGTCAATTCTTTTTCTTTCTCCACCATTGATATTCTGACAACCCATGATGTTTCCTTCTCAGCCATTGATCTTCATACCACCCATCCTAACAATAAACAACGTCCTTCTATGACGCGTTTTGAGTTTCCTAAACTACCCTTGCCACCTCCTAAACCTAGTGCTACAACTCCTACACCCCCTGCTATTCCTATTTGGCAGAAAACTGCCCAAAAGAGGCAGCTTTATTCTATGCTTTTTCCGAACCTGAGTATATAGGTCGACGAAATCCTAATGTCCTTGATCTTGTTTCGTTCTCCTTTTGGCGGCGTAAACGCCTTAAGCCCAATACCTACTCCCGCCCCCGATTCTTATGACGACTTTGCTCTCCTTCGGACATGATTTTTGAATATTGTGATTTCGGTTTACTTCCCGGTTTTACTGGGGTTTCCTTCGTTTGCTTTCCTTTTTTTCTTCTTCACCTGTGTGGGTCCGGGAATAGAATAGTCCCACAGTACGACCTGCCTGTCGTAAGAGGCGACTACAGCGATCCAACACACACCCTTACACCCCCACACACACACTTTATACACGTCCCATCCATACCCACACACTTCATACACACACACCTACACCCACACACTTTATAGACACACACCTACACCCACACACTTTAGAAACACACAGTCCTACTTAGTTCTCCTTTCTTCCGTTCACTTCTTGGTTCTTCTTTCCTCCGTTCGGTCCTTGTACTCCTTGCACTCGTGTGGGTCCGGGAAGAGAATAGTTCCATGGTACGACCTGCCTGTCGTAAGAGGCGACTACAGCGGTCAAACACATACACACACGCACACTTTGTACACGCATAATACATACACACACCCTTCTTACACCCCCCCCCCACACATACCAACACACTACGCACGCACACGTCCACACCTACTCCAACCTAACTACACTGGGATTTTGTTCTATTTTCTTTTGTACGATTTTAGTTATGTTTTTGAGTTTTATACTTGGTGTTGGTATTATTTTTTTTCGGTTTTCTTTCTCTCGTTCCTTTCATTACACTTTCCTCTCCCTATCCTTTTGCTGATCTTCCTTGCTGTCGGTCCCTGGGCCGATTGTGTTTCGTTCATCCGCTCCTGTGGTAGGTGCTTTCTATTCCGTCTTTCTTTCTTAGGAAATCACGACTCAGTCGACTTTAGGACTAGTCAGCATTTCTCTTTTTCGGTTTTCGTTTGTTGCAATTCTTCGTTACCACAGTTGCGAGTACGTCGTTTCCTTTTACCAGCGTTCCTCCTCTCTTCTTCTCGTGCACCCTTGTTATTCCTTTTGTTTACTTGAGGCTTGACCTTTGGGTCCTCTTCTGGCTGTACTGTTGGTTTTCTTCCTCGTTCCTTTACTTCTTTTGGGGTTGAAGACCTTACTGTTTCTTCACAAGAAATATCCGTCTTCCGACTTTTTCAGTGTCGATGCCATTCCATCTTTGTCCTCGATGATTCTTACCTTTCCTTTTTCTTTTCCTATGCCCTTTTCATTTTTGGTTTTGGTCCGGTTCGTTGTTCTGTCGAGCCGGATGAAATTTTTTTTAATTTTTTTGGAGTGTTTCCGTTAGTTTTTTTGTAACGAGTTTTCTTTTAGTTTCCAAGCGAATTTTTTTTGGTTGGTCCTACCCACTTTCATTGTTTTGCTTCCCGACCCCGACCCTTTAATTTTGCTGGGGGGAGATTTGTTACGTTCATTTTCGTAAATAATTGATTAGTTTATATACAATAATTTTTAACTTAAATTCCTTTGGCTTTAAACACGAAAATTAATTCCGTAAATTAAAATAACCCTTTTGAGTGTTTAAAATTGTATTGTAATTAAAAATAAACATTCTATATATTTTACTTGATAAATCTTTCTGCTCATTAAAAATAAATATCCTTTCTAAGAATTTCTTAACGTAGAATTTACGCCATAATTAGATAGGCGTCTTTTCAAGTACTCAATAATAAATGCTGGTGTGTTTTCCCTTGTTAAAGAATTCGTCGAAATTGTTCCAATAAATTACGTAACACAGTATGGAACGCAGGGTGCAACAAATTTGATGTACCCTTGGTTGATTTTTACAGTGATTGCTTTTAGCACCTTGATGATGCTCAACCTGAAACAGGTCTGCTAGTAAATAATAATATAAAGAACCTAACTATGCGTGGCTTGTAATTACAAGTATAGTTAATAAACAATATATGCAGTTTGCAATTGAGAATCAAACAAGTCATTATTTGCGGTCCACTAAACATAAATATCTGCGAAACCTGGTTATTTACTACATAGAACATTGCTAATGAATGTGCAATTTTTGCACCCCCATTGTTTATGGTAAGGGCATATTGAATTATGTATTTTATAAACTCTGTATGCAGTTGCATTTGTCGCTTTAAAACTAAAAACAAATTTGAGTAACATGAATGAAGGGTCGTCTAACATCGGGATCAACCCCGTCAACCCCTACATATGAGACAACTGGCGGTCCTTGTTTATCCTATAATTAACCCTTCATCCCCTAAGATCCAAAAGGTCTGTCCCTAGAATTATTGAGAATCGGTCTTTCCGTTTTCAATGCTGAACGTTTCTATTGCATTTCTGGAGAAATTTAGAACCTGGGATACCACTTTTGATATTATTCACTACCTAAAACAGATTCTAATCGTTATACTTCAGAGATAGCTTTTTTACAGGTTTCGATTTATGAGAGAATGTTTGATGAGAAAGCAGTTCAAATGAAATTATTAACACTAATTGGTAAAACTATATTTATTTATTACAGCATTGAGTTTTCTAGGAGCAACTCAAAAGTCGCTTTTAGTTTATATGTACAAAAAGCTTTTAGACTATACAAAACTAGGCTATTAGTATTAAAGAAGCTTTCAAAATCAAGGCCTCTCCCAAATACAACTTTATTACTGGGTTGGGTGGTCCTATTTGCAATAAACTCCTGAAATATAAATACGTTTACACTAACCTTATTAAAAATAAACCTAGTATATCATTAAACTAACCCGGTATTATTAACAAAAATTCTTAAAAAAAACCTTATTGCATAACTACTACTGTCCTACACGCGCGCTAGTTTCCAAGATTGATTTATATGGAATTTGAAATAATTTGAAATAATTGTAACAAATAGAAAATAAAAAACTATTTCCGCATCCTTTAGAAAATCGCCATTTATTGATTCAGGGTAGGTCGTTGCTTAAGGCACTCAAACATGAGCTATGGCTATGCCTAAAAGAGAAGTCTTATCCAAACTCATTAGCGCCTACTATCATGCACTATCATTACATTCCAACCCCCTCACAATTCATGCCCCTATTCTACGAAAATATTGGATTTTTGGTTTGCGTTCGTTAATTCGTCAACGCATCAATGCATAGCTTGCTTGAGTTTAAAATTCAAACCTTCTCAGGCGATTATGTCAAATTTGCCACCGCTCCGTGTACAATTAATTCGTGCCTCTACCCATGTGTGAACTGACTTTGCTGGACCGTTTTTGTAAAGTCTTCTATTCGTCTAAATGCCACGGATCTCAAATCATATCTTTGTGTGTTGTGTGCATGTGCACTAGGGCTGTTTACTTGGAATTAGTTTCCAAACTTTCAACTAAGGCTTACATAGCATCCTTTAACGGATTTTAGCTCGACGAGGCGTTTCCGACTCTATTTATTCAGATTGTGGCAAGAATTTTGTTGGTGCAGGCGAAAACTATTGAATGATTCCAATGTTTCGTTAATTTTATGAATTGGTAGGCATATGATACAGTCGTATACTTATCCTTTATAGAATATTGATTTGTAATTGAATTTATTATTTGCGTAGTCCTCTAGCTCTTCTAACACAAGGTTGGCAATAGTAGATATATGGGTGTTTCCACTGCTGTACCAAAAATTTCTGAATAACCGTATTATTAAATTTGAAGTAGGTTGCGTCAAGACATATTTTTACGGCCTTGGTAAATTCTTCTTTGGGAATATTAGTTATTGTGTTCCATTTTTCCAGTTATAGTTAATTGTATTAATTGCCAACTCAGTTGGGATGTTTGTAAAGAAAGATTGTACGTCAAACGAAATAATAATATGGTTTATAGGGACTTTTTGACTTACGATAAATTTTTGTAAGTCCCAGCCATCTATCACATAGTATTGGGTTTTCCTTACGATTTTTTTGATGATCTCAGTTAAGAATTTTGATAGGTTGTACATTGGTGTATTTTTTGTACTTATAATTGGTCGAAGCGAGATGTTTTACTTGCGTATCGTAGGTTAACCGTACGTAAGTATATGGTACGTGACCATTGTGACAGATTAGGTAGTTTTTTCATTTAGTGTTATATAACCCTTTCTTTTCCAGTTGTTCAGTAGTGAATCTATTGTGTTTTGTATGTGTAGGGTAGGATCATTTTTTCTAATGGCATAAGTATCTTTATCTTGTAAGATTTATTTCATTTTTGGTGTGTAATCCACTTTTAACATTAGAACTGTGGCTTTGCTTTTATCAGCTTGCAATACATACATATATATTACTCATATTTAGACCAGGGTAGAAAATTAAATAATCAAATCAAATAATTTTAATCACCGTGTATAAGGAATTTCATTAAATAATACGCTTTATTAAAACCTTGAAGCATAAATAAACTCGGTCGTTTCAGTAAAAATAAGAAATTTAAATTATCTATAAGACGCTTTACATCAAAAGAAGCAGTATTGAAAAGCGCAGTGGATAATTTAATTATTCCTAAACAAATGGAAATTACGTGCAAAGTTTAGATTAATTAACCCTATTTTAAGTAACCGGTAGTAAAACAAAGTGTACATATAATAATTAATATTTAAGTTGTATTCGCTAAAAAATGAAAAGGATGGAAATCAATTTTAATTGGAGTTAATTGAACCATTATTAATAATAAGCATAAAACTTGTAAAACCCAATAATAGTCAAATCGTAGGAAGGTTATTTAAAATGTTACGTTTGAACACCCTGCGTGTTTTAAAAGGCAATTTCAAGTTAATTTGTTTGGATAAACATGTTGATTCTAAGGATATTGGAAACGATCAGATGCTTTAGCAGGAAATACAGAACACCTGCGTATTTTTAAAAAAGCTCATTCTGCGTAAATTTGGCAAATAATTAATGTTTCAAAGAATCTTGGAGAAACCGGGACTTAGTATTCACGAGAATGTGCGATACGGGTTTATTAAACCCAGATAACAGTCCGCGTGGACTAAAATATAATCGATAATAAAGAATATAAATTTGCACCAATACGAACAGGTTAGAAAAGGAAAGAGAAAATGCGTCAAGCAAAGAAACATATTGTAAAGGGCGGGATTTAAGCAACGTCAAGGGGTTGCGATTGGTTAAAATAGGATGCATATATCAAAGGTAGAACAACAATTTCTGTATAAAAGTAATTAGTTTTTCTCGGACAACTTTGCGGGCCGTGTTGAAATTTTCTGAGATCTCAATGGGGTGAGTACTAAATTCATAAAATCGACGTGCAGGCTACAGACTGGGAACGTAGAATGAGGAATTCGTTGGAATTACCCGTTTTAGGGAACAAAGCGACGTGTCGGCTATTCGCTATATATACAGGCGGGAATATGTGTTTCTCTCTTAGACTCTTAGACTTTCGACGATTCGATGCGTTAAAAGCTCGTGCATCCGCGACTTGATATTAAACAGTGCATTTTAGTTTGATTAAATAATTTAAAGTGTGCTAGTATATTTTAGTGACTCAAGATAGTTGGTTATTTTACGTGCTAACATGAATGTACTTCAGTGCACTTAGATCAAGGTAATAAAAGTTTATTATCACGGTACCAATTAGTAAAATTTACAACGACAAATGTATACCCAAAAGTAGGCAGTTTTGGCGTATATTGGTAATATTGGTAAAAGGAAGTATGAATTTCTTTGCTATTTTGCGGGGGTGTTAATGACTAAATGGTTCGTAAATGTATCTGCATCCACTGAACCAGAGGCAGATATACACAGATGAGTTCCGGAAAAGCCTAGAAACAACTTTAAATTAATGGTGATGGAGAACATTTTAAAGCGTTGACAACTTGAAGCTGTAAATAGAATCCGGTTGGAATGGTGTGATTTACAAAGGGACGATTACACTGAAGCTACGAGGACAATAACCTTCAGGTAAATTGTACTATTTTGTTTGACATTTTTGTGTGTATTGAATGACTTTATAATTGATTTACTTTAAATGGACATTAGTGGAATTTTTCTAACCATAAAAATTTAATTTTAAGATGAAATTTGCTTGTTTAAGTAAAAGGGTATTTTGTTTTGATGTTCGGGAATAGGATGGAACTTTGGGTAGGTCTTTGAGCTCAATTAGACAAACCTGGTTAATTAACGTAAAGGGTGGTAGATGCTCCTTTATACTCAGACTCCGGTCTGCTTATCTTGTTATATTAATTAGTAGGCATCCAACAAGGACTTTAATTTTGGATGCACAGTAAAATGATAATAAAATTAATCCGAAATTCTTTTAAAACTGAATTTTATGTTCAAATTTAATTTGAAAATTTAATGTATTCTGAATATTGATGTAAATAGAGTTAACGTTGATGTTTGTGGTAGGAATGTGTTGTTTAATTTTTATGATTGAGAATGGAAGTTATCTAGAAGAGCAGCCGAGGCGATTAACAGAAGGAATCAACGGACCAGGTGATTTAAAAGGTTTCACAGCATTCTTGGCGACCCAAAAGTGAGGCTCGAGTTCCAAATAAAATTTTTGTTATTTTATTCCAGGAAACTGGCGATCTGAGAGAGAGAGTTTCGGTGTGTGTATAAATTTAAGAGTATTTTAGAGTGTGTGAGTGAGTAGAACGTATGCAGAGAAAGGAGTGGTTAAGGAGTCAAGGAGTGGAAATTGGAAGTGACGATAGTGCATTGTGTGAGAAAATTTCGAAAATGGAAGAAGCTGGAGGCAGTAGAGATCAGTCGAGGACGGAATCAGGGGATCAAGGAAACGAGTTAATGATGAGAATGTTAGAGGAAATGCGATTAGCTAGGAAGAATCCAATAGAAAATTAGAACTGCTAAGCGATGAAGCTAATAGAGCGAGGGAGGAGTCCAACCAAAAATTAGAGCAGATAAGCGGGAAAATTGAACAAAATACTAAAGAATTTACAGAATTTAAAGATAGTCTTACCGTGAAGATGGGGGAAGTTGAAAATAGGGTTGATAAAATGAGCGTGACATTACAGGTCTTCGACAGGAAATGGGACATTTAAGGTCCGAAGTACGCATTTTCTGTGAAGAAGAAATAAACGTAAAAATGACTGAAGTAACGGACTCATGTAGGGATCAGTTAGGCAGGGTAGAACGCGAAGTTAGTAGTATTAAATACAACATATCAAATTTAACGGGGGAAGGTCCCAGATTTTATACAGGTGGAGTATCATTGGACCAACACATGAAGTTTTATGGTGATAACAGGGTAAATCCACAAATTTTTATTAATAGTGTAAGAAATCTAGTGGGAAATTTATTTGACGAACAGACTAAACTGAATACGATAAAGGCTTTATTAAAGGACAACGCGGAAGCATGGTACAATTTAGTAGGACAGGACATAGACACGTATCAGGACTTTGAAAACAAATTTTTAAAACACTACTGGAGTGACCACAGACAAGACCAGGTACGAGACGACTTAATTACAGGAAAATTTAAGGGAGAGTTTGCAGGATCTAGGAGCAATATGCCATCCGCAAGTACAGTGTGGCCAAACAACTGAATCCACCATTGACGGACAGACAGATAATCAAGTACCTATCACGACATTTTGAACTGGAAATTAGACAACACGTGGCCTTACAAAACATCACAGAACGGGAGACATTTTAGAGTATTTACAGAGATATGACGATGTATGTGTTGGACGGACAAGAGAGATACGAGAACGAAACGTTAACACAGTTAGGTTTGACAACAGGACACCGAATTATCCGAGACGGCCTGACTACAACAGAAATTTTCGACCGAATTGGGAACGACGAGGACAGGAATACAGGAGCAATAGTGCGACTAGGGGACCGACGCCAAGACCTAGTTACACGAGACAGAACAGTTTACCGGAAGTAAACAGGACTGTGACCAGCACGCCGAATAGAGATAGGGACACGGATATTAACACGAGTAGGACGTACGCACAGGTTGTAGAAGGACAACCAGGACCAAGCACGGAAAACAGGATGAGACAGGATTTTTAGAACGCGACAGACCACTAGATTTCTGTGTAAATGTATACGAACATCCACGTGAATTTTTCAAAATTGAGGAGGAAGTAGAGCCAGAAACTGAGGAAAAATTATGTTTGCCAATTATTAATTTAGAAATTTTGAGAATAATGTAGAAGTATTACTTGATACAGGGGCAGAGGCGAGTTTAATATCGGAGGAATTCGTCAGCAAAATTAGGGATAAGGTTTGTGATAGAATTATGCCTATAAAACGTAGCCATTTAGTAGCTCCAAATAAAAGAAGTTTGCTGTAGTAAATAGTGTTGTGGTGCTTAGGATAGATATAGGAGGTTTAAGCTGTGAACAGGAGTTTGTAATTGTACCTGGACTGAAGTTTCAGAGCATTTTAGGTGTTGACTGTATGATGAAGTTAGGGGTTTTGATAGATATGGAAAGGAAGGTAATAAGAATTAAGGATAGGGTAGTGCCATGGAAGGCAGTTATGAAGTCACAGAGGATGACACTGGGTTTAGTATTAATGTAGTAGAGGTAGAAGATGATGAAGGTAAACAGATCAACACGATAAGATGTCCAGAGGATAGGAGAGTAGAGGTTCAAGCTTTAGTACAAGAAAATGCAGAATTAGTGGGGTAGAAGCAGCATATCGGAGCAGGTGAAGGCAGAATTATTTTTGACGAGGTTAAGTGGCAAGTTTGTTTTTAATAAAGTAGATTTAAGGGATTCATTCTGGCGGATTCCATTACACAAGCATTCTAGCAGGTACAGAGGATTTTCCGTAGAGGGAAAATTTGATAATTTTAAAGTAGTATCGTTTGGTTTGTCGGCAGAAAAGGAAATGATAATGAATAAGAAACAGACAAGTGTAGGGACTGAAGAAGAAGTAATATTTAAGAGTCAGGATAATAGGGATGATAAGTTTATTGTATGTGAGATAATAGGGAGGATAAGTGTAGATATAGAAGGGGGAGAGATAGGGATGAAGAGTATTAGGATGGTGAGAAGAAAGACTTGGAGGGTCAAGAAGAGAGTTAGATTTAAATAGGATAGGGATAGAATAGGTGTAGATAGAAGAGTAGAAGTAAGTGTTTAGGGAAAATAAAGCTAGGTATAGGATAAATATGGGGGATAGTTAGAAATAGGTGTTTAGGATGAGAATAAAGATTAAATGTAGGAAGAAAATAAGATAGGTTAAGTATAGATATTTCATATAAGATTAGTGGAGAGTTAGGAATAGAGTAAAAGTAGGATAGGCATATAGGATTAGGTAGGGGGAAGTAAAGTATAGTGAAGATTAGTTAAAAGTTAGGAATAGGATAGGTATATAGGATGTATATAGGATTAGATGGATAAGTAGGATGAAGTTAGGATAATTTCAGTTTATAGAAGTAGGTGAGAGTTAGGAATAGGATAGGGATATAGGATAGGTGTAAATATTTTTTGGATTGGAGACAAAGTAGGTAAGTTAGATAGATAAGGATAGAGAGAATAGGCAAAATTTTGTAAAGATTTTTGGCAGTCTAAATATTTGATATTTGCATTCAAATAAGTGGGATTATTTGTATTCAAATAGGGGGAAAATACTCATATTTAGACCAGGGTAGAAAATTAAATAATCAAATCAAATAATTTTAATCACCGTGTATAAGGAATTTCATTAAATAATACGCTTTATTAAAACCTTGAAGCATAAATAAACTCGGTCGTTTCAGTAAAATAAGAAATTTAAATTATCTATAAGACGCTTTACATCAAAAGAAGCAGTATTGAAAAGCGCAGTGGATAATTTAATTATTCCTAAACAAATGGAAATTACGTGCAAAGTTTAGATTAATTAACCCTATTTTAAGTAACCGGTAGTAAAACAAAGTGTACATATAATAATTAATATTTAAGTTGTATTCGCTAAAAATGAAAAGGATGGAAATCAATTTTAATTGGAGTTAATTGAACCATTATTAATAATAAGCATAAAACTTGTAAAACCCAATAATAGTCAAATCGTAGGAAGGTTATTTAAAATGTTACGTTTGAACACCCCTGCGTGTTTTAAAAGGCAATTTCAAGTTAATTTGTTTGGATAAACATGTTGATTCTAAGGATATTGGAAACGATCAGATGCTTTAGCAGGAAATACAGAACACCTGCGTATTTTTAAAAAGCTCATTCTGCGTAAATTTGGCAAATAATTAATGTTTCAAAGAATCTTGGAGAAACCGGGACTTAGTATTCACGAGAATGTGCGATACGGGTTTATTAAACCCAGATAACAGTCCGCGTGGACTAAAATATAATCGATAATAAAGAATATAAATTTGCACCAATACGAACAGGTTAGAAAAGGAAAGAGAAAATGCGTCAAGCAAAGACACATATTGTAAAGGGCGGGATTTAAGCAACGTCAAGGGGTTGCGATTGGTTAAAATAGGATGCATATATCAGAGGTAGAACAACAATTTCTGTATAAAAGTAATTAGTTTTTCTCGGACAACTTTGCGGGCCGTGTTGAAATTTTCTGAGATCTCAATGGGGTGAGTACTAAATTCATAAAAATCGACGTGCAGGCTACAGACTGGGAACGTAGAATGAGGAATTCGTTGGAATTACCCGTTTTAGGGAACAAAGCGACGTGTCGGCTATTCGCTATATATACAGGCGGGAATATGTGTTTCTCTCTTAGACTCTTAGACTTTCGACGATTCGATGCGTTAAAAGCTCGTGCATCCGCGACTTGATATTAAACAGTGCATTTTAGTTTGATTAAATAATTTAAAGTGTGCTAGTATATTTTAGTGACTCAAAGATAGTTGGTTATTTTACGTGCTAACATGAATGTACTTCAGTGCACTTAGATCAAGGTAATAAAAGTTTATTATCACGGTACCAATTAGTAAAATTTACAACGACAAATGTATACCCAAAAGTAGGCAGTTTTGGCGTATATTGGTAATATTGGTAAAAGGAAGTATGAATTTCTTTGCTATTTTGCGGGGTGTTAATGACTAAATGGTTCGTAAATGTATCTGCATCCACTGAACCAGAGGCAGATATACACAGATGAGTTCCGGAAAAGCCTAGAAACAACTTTAAATTAATGGTGATGGAGAACATTTTAAAGCGTTGACAACTTGAAGCTGTAAATAGAATCCGGTTGGAATGGTGTGATTTACAAAGGGACGATTACACTGAAGCTACGAGGACAATAACCTTCAGGTAAATTGTACTATTTTGTTTGACATTTTTGTGTGTATTGAATGACTTTATAATTGATTTACTTTAAATGGACATTAGTGGAATTTTTCTAACCATAAAATTTAATTTTAAGATGAAATTTGCTTGTTTAAGTAAAAGGGGTATTTTGTTTTGATGTTCGGGAATAGGATGGAACTTTGGGTAGGTCTTTGAGCTCAATTAGACAAACCTGGTTAATTAACGTAAAGGGGTGGTAGATGCTCCTTTATACTCAGACTCCGGTCTGCTTATCTTGTTATATTAATTAGTAGGCATCCAACAAGGACTTTAATTTTGGATGCACAGTAAAATGATAATAAAATTAATCCGGAAATTCTTTTAAAACTGAATTTTATGTTCAAATTTAATTTGAAAATTTAATGTATTCTGAATATTGATGTAAATAGAGTTAACGTTGATGTTTGTGGTAGGAATGTGTTGTTTAATTTTTATGATTGAGAATGGAAGTTATCTAGAAGAGCAGCCGAGGCGATTAACAGAAGGAATCAACGGACCAGGTGATTTAAAAGGGTTTCACAGCAATATATATATATATATATATATATATATATATATATATATAACAGAGTGGTAGAAAAGTCCGGGAACGGTCAAATATTTTGAAATACTCATCGCATCAAAGAAAAATACGTGTTCAATATTTTTTAAAAGCTATCCAATGACACCAAAATTGAACCCCCACCCCCACCCCTGGGGTAGGGGTGGGGCAACTTTAAAAGTTTAAGTGGAAACCCCCATTTGTCATTGGATAGCTTTTAAAAAAATATTGAACACGTATTTTTCCTTTTTTTGATGCGATGAGTATTTCTCAAAATATTTGAGCGTTCCGGGACTTTTCTACCACTCTGTATATATATATATATATAATATATAATAAATAATATATATATAATAATAAATAGCCACCCTTTGTGTTTCTTTTCTTTGACGCTAATGATAACCCTGATTATCTAACACCCGGCCATTTCCTTATTGAAGGCCTTATATATTAAATCTACCAGAAATAAACCTTCCAGATAATATGAATCTGCAGTGCCGATAGCAAAAATTACGGGAAATATCTCTGTCCTTTTGGCGATGGTGGTTCCATGAATATTTTCCCACTTTGCCCCAAAGATCCAAAAGGAGTCGTTCTTGCGATGTACCGAGGATGGGTCAAGTTGTTTTTCTTCCCAGACTTAAAACCTCCAATTTATCATGGCCATTAGCACGCATCCAACAATTATTTTCTGGTTGTGATGGCGTTATTCGTGTTGTTTTTGCGAAAACTTTCCACGGTACCTTAGTTAATTTGGTAAATAAAATAATACCTCGTTCCTTAGAAAATTGATATTCCTATATTTTCATTAAACTAGTCTTAGTTCTGGAAAACACTTTTCTTTATTTTTTTTCTTTTAACCCGAGTATCAGCGGGTCATCTGTAGTTCTTTACTAGAAGGATATGCCCAGTTCCAATAACTTTTTTTCACTCTATTGTTATTTAAATTAATTTTTTGCGATTTTAAGTAGACGGTGCATGTTCGTGCCATTGATCCTCTTCGTAAACTTGCATTATTTATTACCCTGGACAGTTGAAGATAAGAGTGCAAATGTTTAGTTAGTTGGTTTAAGTATTGGGCGAACGCGAACGCATTCTGTAAGTAAAATCGGCCAATCCTTATCTTTCTTAATTATTATTTCCCATGTGTCTGGACATAAAATTTGTCAGTGTTGGTGTCAGCTAAAAGATTCAGTACATTATTTCCGGTAAGTGCATTTTATGTGTTTGTTGTTTTTTTCCCTTTCCCCCCCACAAGAGTCCACGCTCTACTCAGGAACGCGTGTGTCTAGATCTATACGCTCAATAAGACTCAATAATAAACACACGTTCGTCTGTGGAAAAGGACGTAGTTGACACAATTGCAACGAATGGCTAGTGGAATAGCTGTGGTGCATGATAAAGGCACTTTGACTGTTAGAATATGTTGTCATTAGACATGTGACGGAAATAAAAATGTCGCTATTGTAACTTCTGTTCTCCTTAATTTTAGTATGAGTTCTTTTTTAAATACCCGTTAGGTTTATTCAGAACGGCAGTATATACGTTTCTGTCGCGAACACATTTTGCATGTGGATACGTAAGTATAACTAGTATTTCCATCAGTTACTTGTGCGTCATTCCCATTCTAATAGTCAGTTGACGATAAATATATTAAGCGAAAATTTAAGTTTGCCAGTTTCATAATTATGAAAAGGAAATTTTGTTTAAGAAATGTTTAGCATTACGTGTCCATTGCGTACGGAGAACGTCAGTTAGCGTTTTTTCAAAGTATTTTTAAATGCTGTTTTATTTCAGGAGTTTCATATAATTTAGGCGAATTGTTTACATAAATAGGAATTTTCAATGTCAACGACGGTGTTTTTATTTTGCACAGATTTTCACGATTTAAAAGCAAATTTCCCTTTCGTACGACTTTCAGGACGTTTAACTACAGGAAACCAGATCGTTATTAGCCTTTTAAGCATTTTCAGGAGTCACAAAAGGCCGTTTGTTTCTTTTGATATGTGTAATGCTGTCGGATTTTACATTTTTGCTAAAACTCAATACTGTAGCAAAATTGAGCACTTTGTCTAATTTACTGATTTCTTGTGTTAGTCTACAAATGTTACCATATAACGATGCCATGGGATTTTATACGCAATTTGTATCAGAAAATTACGTTGTAGCTGCATTAGGGACGAATGCGTGAATAAACCACAAGAGCAATGTCAATTAGCTTGAATATATAATTTAACCTGAGACTTGTAGAATCAAGACAAAGAGTTAGAGAACTCTCAGTTTAATCGAAGCACCTGCTACGAATGTAAACAAGCCAAATGTGTGTTCAAATTAATGTCATACTAAAGTTTGTACATCTAAGAGTCGAGATGACATACGATTATGTGCAATTAGTTTCCCAAATCCCGTTCTCTGTGGTTTTGTATTACTACATAGAATGAAAGCAAGGAAATATGGTTGCCATAAATAATTGTAATTGCTGCTAGTCTTGCCATATATTCTGACGCAACTTTTTGTTTCTGTTTTTGAGCTTGACGGCAGCTTTATCACGTGAACAGAGATCGATTTATAAAGATTTAATTTGTTCTAATAAAGTTTGGTGAACAATACTTAGACGACGGAAATAATAACGTTTCTTGAAAGTTTCTGCAAACTTGTAATTTAAAATTACAATGAAGTCTGATGTTCAATACTAGAATGGAAAGTAATGGAGTATTGTAGGGATAAATTTGAATTTTGTATAGGAAATTGGAATTTCCTGGTTGGGCATTTGAATTTAATTGAATCTAAAGCGCTGAGCACTTGTAGTATTCAACTAATTCTAAGTTTTCGTGAATTGTTTCTATTTTTATTAATTATGAACCATTTCGTACATGTAGCTATCGTGGTTAACAGGCCCACTGATACGGCGGTCATTTATGCCGCCATCCATACTATCCTCCCACGCCATGGCGGTCATATACGCCGCTGTGTAGTGAGTGACTGCATAAAATTAACTGAAACAGGAATCTGACCGCTGTTTATATTTCAACTGTATATGGAATGTGATCGGCCGGCGCATACGGACACGTGAGTAACTATAATATTGGTATACAGCATTTTTTTGAGGATTTACATAACTTGTACTTTTAAATTGATTTAATTTAACAGAACAAAGAATTTTAGATAATAAAAGCAGCAAAAATAAGTATATAGTGAGTAATAAATAAGAAAAGCAACTGATGATTTTACACGTTTTGATGTTTCAAATTGATACATCGAAGGCAAAATGAGGACAGTTCTCACAATCTATACAGTATGTAGTAACTTTCTTTACTTTATTTTTTGGTATTTCACCCCTAATTTTTTTCTCGTAACAACCCCTGCAGTATTTTCTTACAGTAGCAGCTGCTCCCTCTTTTTTCAAATATTTATGATTTTTTAAAGTCGTTTTTGTAACCATTGTTGTTCCAGGTTCTTCGTTGGCGACAGCAAATCTTTACCAACCAACAGATCTTGCACAATTGTTTCTCTAAATTTACTTATGGTCATTTTTGAATGAGACAGTTTATTGTAAATAATATATGCATTTACAATACTGCCGTGTTAACGATAAACGCCTTATCTGCATTTTTTTACGAAATTGAGATAACCGCATCATATTAAAGATGAAGCAATTTCCCACGTAAATATTAAGTAAAAACGCCTTATTTGGATTTAGTTTACGAATTATAACCAATTAAATCTTTACCTAACGTGCAAATCCTGCACTTTTGTTATGTAAGACTGCCCTATCTACAAATATTAATTAAAAACCCCTCAGGTTGCTAAAAATAAGCCTCAACTAATTTTGAATTTATAGTCAATGTTAAAATAAAACGCCTTATCTTACAACGTCTGCGCGTTGTTTGTTTTTACTGTAGTTAGGGTAGTTTTGGTTCAAAGCAGGGCGTTTTTGTTATTCATTCAGTGAAATTAAATTAAAGGTAACAACGTGCTCACAATTTAGGTCATGTTCGTTCATCACACTACATGTTTAATTTAAAACAATAGTTTAATTTAATAGATTACAATACCTAATGTTCATTGATATAGGAACTAACAAACTAACAACAGGTAAGTGTTTTATTATTTCTTTATAATGCTATTACAGGCTGCATTATACAATTAAAAACATTTGCAATATGAATTTATACAGATCATGACACAATGTATATACATATTACTTAAAATTTTATATATAGTATATATTCAATTGTGGCAGCAAAAAATATGAGTAACTCTTGTTAAAAGAATTATTGTTTACGGTCGCAATAAACAGTGTGACACACTCGGCAAGGACATACACCGATAACATTTGAATTTATTATTCATTTTTAATATTGTGTCTTCAGCAAAACGTCTCGAAAACTGTATTTTCGATTATGATTGCCACTTTTAGTGCTGGTAACTTGGTCAACAGTACCTGCTTCATTTTGTAAGAGAAATAAACCCTTCTCGAAGATAAACTTTAAGGAGGCTTTTTGTTTAGAAAAATTTAATAGAGTGGTAAATCCTAATTTTATTGGAGATGTATCCATACAAAGCGGATCACCATTCCCAGTGTAAAATATCAATTCCTCCTTTCAGAGTGTCATCACGAAGCAAAAAAATCTTGGAAATGGCAAAATTGGTACCAACAAATTGTTCTGATTCAAATCAAGAATTTTGTCAGAATCAGCTTAAAGAATTTATTCAGAATTTTGAACTTCAAGACATGATTTTCGATGATAGAGACATAAATTTGGAGCATGCAATTGGTAATACCTTTTCAATTTTCGAAAATTCAATTGTAAATATTGGAGTTAAAGAAACAGTTGCTACCAATGGCATTATTAAGGAATTCTAACATTCATTACTAAATGATATAACCAATCATGTTGTACCTTTAGGAAATAATGAAACTTTGGCGTCGGGAAATATTTCAGTAGAAAACAAATTTGATGATGCAAGTCTTAACTATGAAGGCAAAATTAGTTTATTTTCACGATTATCACATTGTAATCCCGAAGAAGCCCTCAATACCATGCCTGCTAGTTAAGTGGAGATTTGTCGAGAGAATTGCGTTGAAGTATTAAAAATTGGGGAAGTAGTTACCGAAAATGAACTCTTAGTAAATCAAGCAGTTGTGATTGCACTTACCGAAGCAGTTAAAACTGTGCCACTGGAAAACAACGAACTTCAGCAGCAACACCTGTGCAAGGAGGTTGAGAAAAATATAGACAGAAGCACGCTATATACAAAGAAGGGAGATTTGCGCAAAAGAAAAAAAATTGATGAATCTAAAAGTGACAAAAAACAAAAACTGGACGACAAATTGCGCGATAACCATCCTATCTTGCCTCCATGTACAGCAGCATGCAAGAAAAAATGCTTCACAAAAATTGATGAAGAACGAAGACAACAACTTAATAAAGAATATTGGAACCTGTCTAGGAAATAAAGGCATTTGTTTGTAAATGGAAGCATTGAGCAAATTAATGTAAAACGCAGAACCATTGTTGTTTTATCTGAAAATATGAAACCAAAAAGAAACAAGTCAAATGCTTTCTTGATAAAAGATAAAAACGGACTTTTGGTTTCAGTCTGTCGTACATATTTCTTAACGACCCTTGGCTATACCAAATATTATAACACAATTATTAAGTCATCCATATATTCGAACAGTTCCACATTATCTTTAAGTATTAAGGATAAGCGAGGAAAACATTTCAATAGAAAACGTCTTGACCGAGCATTGCTAGAAAGGCATGTCAACTCATTTCATTCGTGCGTCTCCTATTATCGTAGAGAGCACGCACCATATCGAAAATATCTGCCATCTGATATTACTATTACAAAGATGCACAGGGATTTTATAGAAAATCATAAAAATATTGATTGTTCGTATTACACATACAGGGCATTTGTAAGAGATTATATGAAGATTTCGTTTACAAGGTTGGGTAATGAAGAATGCGAGCAGTGCGAGATATTTAAGCAACAAGATGAAAGTCATTCCAAAAACAACATGGACTTGGACAATTGCAGTGTCTGCGAAAAATGGAATGGTCATATCAAAAAGCAAAAGAAGCTAGAAAAAAATATAGAGAACATGCAGAGTCTACAGAATGGACAAATATAAAAATATGTGTATCAGCAGACCTTCAAAAGGTCATCATGCTGCCCCGCATATATACTTTTAAACAGGTAACTAATTATAAAAATCTATTAAAACATTTACATTTTTATGAATATATGTGAAGTTTTAGACCTATTTAGTGACGTCATAGTAATTTATGTTCTAACGTTGTTAGTTGTTATTATTACAGTTATTATTACAGTAAAATAGTATAATTAGAATGGAATAACTATATTTTCACAACTAATGATTAACACTTTTTAGGTTCTGTTTTGTCAAAGGATTATTGCATTTAACGAAAGTTATGTCGCAGTTGGGAAACAGCAAAAAGATTTGGGCCCAGCAGCTGTAATATGGCATGAAGCATTAGCTGGGCGCAATAAAAAAGAAATAATCAGTGCCTTCCACAAATATTTGCTTAGTCAACGTAATGTCGTGTCTATAACAATCTGGCTAGACAATTGTGCTTCGCAAAATAAAAATTGGGCATTGTTTTCTTTTTTTGCTCACATAATTAACACTACAGAAATTGCTGCAAACCTTATAGAAGTTTTTTATTTTGAAGCTGAACTTTCATTTATGTCTGCTGACAGTTTCCACCACCAGGTAGAACAATCCTTAAATTCGTATGATGGCTCAAATTTAGGAAGAGGTGGTGGTGGAAAAGTTTATGACTTCAATGATTTCCAAAATGTCATCGAACAAGTCAAGATGAAAAATGTAAAGGTTTTGACAATGGAGTTAACGGACATTAAAGATTGGAAAGGTAACTCTTCTATACTAAAAATAAAAAAGCATTCGGCCAGACCATATTTAAATAACATTGTAAAAGTGAAATTCGAAAGAGGTAGTTTTAATATGTGGTATTCCAACGAATATGATTTGCCTTACACTGAACTAAATTTTTTAACTGCCAAATATCTCAAAGCCAAGACTGGACCAAACTCGAGATTATTCCATAGGGGCATCACTAAATTTAAGAAGGATGCCAGCTTAAAAAACTTATGTCCTGTAATGCCTGCCAATCGAACCCGCTTTTGGGAGGATCTACCTGTTTCCGATGAGGCAGTAGACTTAACTGAAAATATTGATTACTAAATTTTAACAAACTATTCTTTTCTTTTAAAGCTATTAAAATGTAAAATGTTTTCTTATTTCGAAGTATTATACTTAATTTACTTGTGAAATCTTTTTCAATAAAATATTGTTAAAGTCATTTTCATGTGTTATTAAAATCCGTAAATGCATTCATTATAACAATCCCATGCTATTAAAACCTCAACTGGTATTAAATTGGTTTTATGTAATAGATAAGGTGTTTTAAACCAACACAAGAAATTTCCAGGTATTTATTTATGTAATATAACAACTCGCATGTAAATAAGGTGTTTTAAATTAACATCACAAATTTGTAAAAGTACCTTAACTACAATTTATTAGATAAAAATGGAAAAATATACTCTAAAAGGCCCTAATTTAAACAAATCTTAAAGAAAATGTTTAAAATATGTTAAATTCAAATAAATATCATCAAAATTATGGATGTTATGAACATTCAAATATATATGGCGATTCTGAAAATAAAACCTTCAATCAATTGAGGCATTTATCGTTAACACGGCAGAATAGTTGTGCCCAAGAGAAGTGCAATAGCAATCATGCTATACCATTTCAGTGTTCGACGAAGAGCAGAACTGTAGCACACCATTTGATCTGACAAATCAATTGCTGATTTACCACTATTATAGTATATTACGACATCCGGTTTATTGATGGGTCCGGTATGTCTTTCTATAACTTTGAGGAATCAGTATGCTTTGTGGACAAGATACGCACGTCACGTTTATCATGCCATTTTATCACACAAATGCCCCTTTTATTTGCTTTGCCAAATATTTCGCCCTTTTTCCCCATTACCTCTTTTGGATTGCCTTTGCGGTTGCAATCAAATGTGTTTGTTTATCCAATAAACGATTAGCCAGATCAAGGCTAGTATAAGAATTATCTGTAGCAATAGTACGGTCTGCACTCAAAAAGTCTTTAGATAGATTCATTACCACATTTGAAGGAACTGAAACTCCCTTATTTCTTTCTTTTCCAGCGTATATTTGCAAATTCCACGTATAGCCTTTACCGCTTTCACGCTTATGCCTCTTTTTAGGCATGTATTGTTTTATCAGTAGTCTGCCTTGAAATGGTATGCAGATTATTTCTCCTGGCGTGTAAATGTCTTGGTATCTTTTTATGAGTGAATCTCCCAATGGTTGTATTTTGTGTAACCTGTCACCTTCCTCACAATCATCATTGTTATAGAAGTGCCACATTCTAAGCAACAACTCAAAGCGATTACGGCTGTTTTATTAGTTGGCTGCCAGTCGTGTAGTTTTGATTTTTTGATGCATCAGCCGCTAGCAACTGTTGTGTTGCGTATATATTTGTTTGATCAACCATTGTGTCGATAATTTCATTGTCAAAAAAGCAGAAAAACAGGTAGCAGGCGATACACCCTCTAAAGATATAGTGACTGCATAGGAGGGATCGATTGCACAGTTTTCTACAAAATGGAACTGTAGATGCTTGCCTACTGGGTCCATCCATGCTACTTCGTTTTTATCATGCTGTTTGAGGTTATGGTTTGCTACTACCGGTAGCTGACAGCCTGTTTCTTCATCGTCACGGCCAAAAATACTGTTGTCTACAAGTAGATCAGGGATTATATCACTGATGTCACGTGTTACTGGCTGTACATCTCCATTATCCATGTAAAATGAGTCATGTTTGCTGAAGTGCTAGGCTGACATTCGTCAAATAAAGAGTCATTTGTTCGAGATTTTTTATTTGGAATCACATCATTAGAAGAATCTGAACCATCTATATCTTCAGAACTTGAGGGCACATAAAGATCTTTATCGGAATCAAATGAACCGAAGTCATTATCACTATTTGATTAATGTAAAATAAAACTACCTACAATCCAAAATACGTGTGTACTAAAAAGAAAGCTTAGAACTTTTTGATTGCATTTCTCTAGTTAGTGCTAGTATTCGTAACGTAGCTTATTTTGAAACATATTTGCATGAAGTTATATTATAAAGCCACTCAAAACACCCACAAAATTCGAATAGCAAGCGTATTCATATTCAACATAAACCGCAAAGGAATAAATGGTGTCGACTGTACAACGGTAGTCAAGTGTGGAAGAACTGGGAGTGAGGGGTGACCGCGCGGCGTGGTATACTGATTGTTGCCATCTGCGCCAGAGCGGTCATATGGGACAATTTTTAATTTTCAATCGTAAAAATTTTAATAAGTCGCAAACTTATATTTTGTTTGCGTGAAAGTTTACTGCTAAACATCTTTGAACAAATTAATACTTTAGCGCCAGGGGTTAAAATAAAAATTTTGTCTCGGCAGTGAACCTGTTAATGTAGAAGAACGTTTCATGCTCCTCTATAGCAACAAGGTTTTTCTTAGATTTGGTGAAGTAGAAAACGCCAAAATTGCTATTCAACCTACAGTACGAAATATTTGTATCGTAAAAGGCATGCAAATTCGTATAACATCGTTTGTTTCAATTTTTTGCCAATCGCTGAGAATATAATCCAATAACGATTGTTTTATTGGAATACAAACTTGGTGACTTTACAAATTATGATCAATTTATTCCGTTACACATACGCAGTACTATAAATTCGGAATTAAACACAGGATTGTAGAAAAAAATCATTAGCTATGTATAATGCTATTTCGTCTAACATGTACAATCATCTGCTCATTTAAACGCCCATACGATTCGTATATTCGGAAGATTAGCTATTTCTCTACTTTAAGAATGTTATGAATTAAAAAACTAGTGTGTTAATCTTTGCATTAAATCTTTGATATCCAGTTTCATCCATTTAGAGGGGTCGTAACTGTATTAGTATCTATTATTAAGGTTTGTTGTTTATAAAACACGTATTTAGCATCGTTAAAAATACATAGGATTAAATGGACAAAGATAATCCTGTATTGAAAGTTACTTGTATTAAGGCACAGGGCGATTCTTATTTACATTCGTTAATTAGGAATTTGAATTATATGATGGGCATGAATAATCTAAGTAGTACAGTTTCAGTTGATAATGAGAATAGAGAGTAGTTTTGGAAATAGTTTTGAAACAATATGTCTTGCAAAAGACTTGATGCTTAGCTCTTGAGATTGGGGCTAGTTTATTATTAAATTAGCCACCAGTGTGATGTTCCTGACCAGTGATACTGTAATGATGTTATATTTTTGGGTCTAGGAGCTATAGATGCTTTAATGCGTTGAAATTCATCAATTGCGTAACAAGTTATGGTTTAGTTATGAAGTTGTAATATGAAACGTGTTTTTTCCAAAAGATGTTCTTCGTTAACAAATAATGTAACGTTTTCTTGATCTAGCACGTTAGTCACGAGAAACACGATTCTAAAATACGAACTAGCGCGCTAAATACCTTCCGCTTTCTTCACAGAAAATCGAAGAAATGAACATCTTCCGACATATCTAGAGATCTATTTCTGTGTAGGGCAATGAGAAATGGGGGAGGGGGGATTTTGTTTCTAAACAAAAACCATACAAAGTTAAATGGACGCCACCAAGTCCTAAGATAAACAAGGTAAGGGCAAAGCAATATTGTAAGGGCGGACGTAGAAACCCAAAGATAAAAGAATCGCCTTCGTTAACAAAAACTTGTCTTATAAAAACAAAAAGCAGCTCCTGAAAGAAATTATAAAGGTTAAACAAAAAATATAGAACAGTTTGTGTCCTTTAAAATAAATGATAATATGTAAACCAATTAGTTATTGCTTTTTGGCACAAAAATTGCTATAATCAGAAGTTCTACTTTCATATTATTAGATTTGATCGCGTTTGACCAAAATAATAGTCTAAATGTTTTATCTGATTGTATAATGTAGAAAAAAAAAACTTTTTCTTCAATAATCATTGTTTTTAACATGTAAACTAATAACAATGATATTCATATAACGAAATCAAAAGCAAAAGACGATTCTCTAAACATAAGTCTATTTGCACTTTTTAGGTATTTGAACTTAGTAAAAATATGTAAACACAATGCATTTAAATATCACTTCTATCCTGGTCAGATCTTACCGGGTACATTACAGGTTCATTATAACCACTCAACCTGTATTAAAATTTGCAAAGAAATGAGATAAACTTTATTGTATACCAAAAAAATAAAGTGTAAACAAAAGTTCACTGCTATTTCTTATTAAGCACTTTTTATATTGAAGATCTAATTCTGTATGAACATCAATGTAAACACTGCATTTATTACTGAATAAATTTAAATCTTTGTACTAAATTTCTAAAAACTAACTTCAAGATGAGAAAATGTTAAATTCGAATTTTAGAAAAGCTACGATGAGGTTATCCTCTGAAGGTAAGAATTTCAAATTTATCTGACGTTTAAATGTAAACAAAGCCAGTAAGTGTAAACCAAACCAAACAAAATTCAATTGCTGTTTGTAACATACTGGTTTATAAATGGTCGAAGGTGAAACTGGTAACAAACAATACAGCAAACAATGTGTTTCCATGACCATCTGTTCGACAAAGACCAATGCAAAGAAAACTTAAACTTAAATTAAATAACGACGCAAACTGCATCTAATTTCGGTTGAGAGATCCAATCAGAACTTTCATCAGCTGCAAACAACACTAATAGAGGAAAATCAATGATTCCACTGCCTCATTTCCACCAGAATCCCTCATTTCCACACTCATTTCCACCAGCATCCCTAGCTCATCTTTCGAGATAAATCTGTATTGTTTGGTGTCAATTAATATTAGATTTTTCTCAGCTATCCGAATTTACCCGCAGCGATATTTTGGCCGTCCACAAAAATTTTTTAGCGATGCGATACGTTAAATTAGTCTAGAATTTTACGCGGAATTTGAATCTGCAAACAGATTTAAAATCGAACCACCCCCTGCAAAGTTACACACATACCCTCTAGTAAACATATATCAATTTTTTTCATCTTTCGAGATAAATATATCTTGTTTGGTGTCAATTAAAATTAGATTTTTCTCAGCTATCAGAACCTCGTTTCCACCAGAATCCCTCATTTCCACATTCATTTCCACCAGAATCCCTCATTTCCTTGTGACTAGGAATCGGTGATTTGCAAGGATCGATCAATTGTTTGTGCACCTCTTTGAATTTTTGCAGAGATGTAGTGCCTCCTTTTTTGTATTCAGCAAACTTCTTTCGTACGGAATCCTGCGTAAAATGAAGCTTACGTTTATTTACAATAAAATCTTTAACGTTCGTCATCATGAAACTTCGGAATGGAGCAAACCATTGAACGCCTTCTTCTATATTTATATACTCCTCGAAATTTTTACTATATCGCCCCCTTATCCAAATCAAAATCTTTTACAATAGTAATAAAACTAGGTTTCGAGTCACCCCACCCCAACACTGCAAGCACATTTGTTTAAATTTTGTATATGACATGTCACCACTTATATGATCAAGAAAGATATGACGAAAGTTTGTGTGACCCTGTTTCCATAATGCGATTACATTGGCCTAATCTCAGAGTCTATGTTTTAAAATCCTAGCATAAGTTTGACATAAATAAAAGGAATCAATGATCTTATGTAGGAGACACTTTCACCTTATAGGGCAATTTCACCCTATGGGGTAATTTCACTTTATGGGGCAATTTCACCCTATGGGGAATTTCACCCTATGGGGCAATTTAACCCTATGGGGCAATTTCGCCCTATTCTGATGGAGATAAATTCAAGGAATTTTGCCATTAATGCACCCCACAACCAGACCTAGATCCGATTATGCAAATAAAGAAATAGTTTAATATTATTGCAATATCACAAAAGTTATATGCAACAACCAATTTTAAATAAATTGTCTTTAAAACTTAAAATGGATGTTATGACTAAGTTTTATCATTACAGTGGTACCATATCTGGTTGAACCGAGAAACAGTGCAATTAAGTTGATGAATCGATGTGAATTTGTGTAGTTCCGAATCCCAGCAGGTGGGGTTGGGCCTGTCCGACCGCAGAAAAGTCGTAATAACTGTCGTTGTAAATATTGATGTATATATCAGTTTTTGAGTTAGAGGCCTTGATATAAAATTTACAACTTTAAGTTAAAATTTTTCTAAGTCCGAACAACTAAAAATTTTGTCAAATCCCAAAATATTCAAAATGGACATATCTCAGGTGTATGTTGGATATAGTTTGGATGTATGTCGTACGGATGCGAAAGAAGGGAGAAGGAAACAGTAGAGTGGAGGGTTTAGGCTAGTTTATGTTGTTTGGAGTTAGATTAGTCGGTGTTGTCTGAAGTTAGGTTATGGTAGTTGGACTTGTCAGGAGTTAGGTTAGCTGGTGTTGTCTGGTGTTAGGTTAGGTTAGTTGGATTTGTGTGGACTTAGGTTAGATAAAAGGAAAAATTGATAGGTTAGGGCAGGGCCGCGGCGCTGACCTAACCTATCAATTTTTCCTTAAAGATTGATTTTTCTTGTGTTAACGTTACAAGTGATGTGCGAGTACCACAATTAAATATAAACCACCTAGTTGGTAAGACAACCTATAGGTTAGGCGAATTTCCTCCAAATTCTCACCACCATGTAATAGAAGTTGGTTTTGATTTATATGGTGGTCTTCAACCTGTCATCCAAATTATTTGCTGTAGTGGTATGTGTGCAGATTCTACGATAACATTCTCATACTTCGTTTGGAAGAAATTGTGTACTTTTGGAATTTCAAATTCACCAATTTGCGCAAGACTCAAAACAAGTCAGATTAAATGGTTTGACTACTGGAAACGACGTTGTTGACATACAATTGGATCAAGATTTCAAATTGCAGCTGAACACAGCCTTTAATAAAAGTATATGGCTGTTGAACAATTTTGAAAAAGAGAATTTATATAATATGGAGATTACGAAAGATCGGAATGTTATTGTGCTACCCGCGTACGATTGCATCAAGCTATTAAATTTGCGAGAATTAATCTGTTTTAAAGTGGCTGAGTTGTGGTGTAGAAACTTTCCTGAATTTTACGAAAAATTTGTAGGTGATAAAAAAAGTATGTGGAAATACGACGGAGGAAGAAAGGGTTCAAACGTTATTAGAGGAAGAGAGCCGTGCCAGTATTTCTCTGTCTAATGATTGCAGCAATTTAAATTACTTGACAGTGTTGGAAATTATTAAATGTTACCCCATCCAGTACTTAAAAGATGCCACTGCAAGGCAATCGCTTGCGCAAATGTTTAGAGATTTGGCTATCCCAGATTTGCCAGACTCTGGTTACCACAGCGGTTTATAGATGTTATCAATACATGTATGTATTTTATTAAAAACATATTTCTTGATAAAGTTTGTTTTTACTTATTTGTATCGTCAACATTAGCAAAAATTATTAATAGACGCATTAAACTATCTTGTTTTTATTTTTAGGTTTAAAGTGGTGTACCCCGCAGATAATAAACACAATATACCACATGTCAACAAAAAAATTGTAGGGAAATTCAAAGATAACTTTTATGTGCGTCTAGTATTAAAATTTGTTGGTAGTAAGGCTAAGTCCTACTGTATTGTAAGCGAGAAGGATACGATTAAAAAGATTAAAGGGGTCTCACGAAGTGTAGTTAAGAATATTAATGAAGATAGTTTTAAGAACATTGTACATTGCGGAAGATTTGGTTCTAGGAAATGAGCAACCTACAAAAGTACGGAATACTTGATATTAATGCTAATTGATTTAGTGACTGCGTTTGTACACTCTTCGAGTGTCTTCGACAATCTTTGATTGTTTCCAAAGAAAATATTCAAGCCTGTCATTTCCGAAAATATAACGTAGAAGGTATTTAAAATTAAATTGCTTTATTAGTAAGTATCCTGTAGACAACAAGTTTGGTATTCCCTTAGTAAAAGTTTAAAGTCTTTATTTAAAATTTGTATTTCCCTAAATACGTAGTCGAGGATGGTTACTAGAAAGTACCTTGTGTAAATCTCCAGCAATTATACATCAATTTTAATGCACTGTATTCAAACATAATTAATAAAAAGTCCTAGAAAAGAAATTATATACAGTTTTCACATGTAATTTGGGTAATCCATTATCGTCAAGGAAACGACTTGTATTTTCCCAAGCATTGAGCATATAATTATTTATGACGTACTTAGTAATTAAAAAAAATGTTAAACCAGAAATTGATAACTGTTTAAAATTTTAAAAGTCAATATTAAACACTTATGGCTCATAAAGGACTCATTTCTAAAACTCTCACGAGATGTTTGGTTAAAGCATATGTCATATATGAACAAAAATTCCTAGAGATTTGGGAGCTTTAAAGTGTAATATTAATGGACACCAAACAAGATATATTTATCTCGAAAGATGAGCTAGGGATGCTGGTGGAAATGAGTGTGGAAATGAGGGATTCTGGTGGAAATGAGTGTGGAAATGAGGGATTCTGGTGAAAATGAGGTTCTGATAGCTGAGAAAAATATAATTTTAATTGACACCAAACAAGATATATTTATCTCGAAAGATGAAAAAAAAGTGATATATGTTTACTAGAGGGTATGTGTGTAACTTTGCAGGGGGTGGTTCGATTTTAAATCTGTTTGCAGATTCGAATTCCGCGTAAAATTCTAGACTAATTTGACGTATCGCATCGTTAAAAATTTATGTGGACGGCCAAAAATCGCTGCCGGTAAAAATCTTAAAATGAGGGTAACTTTCTGGGGAATGATGCAATCTAAAAATTCCTAGAAGTTCAGATAGCTGAGAAAAATCTTATATTAATTGACACCAAACAATATAGATTTATCTCGAAAGATGAGCTAAGGATGCTGGTGGAAATGAGGGATTCTGGTGGAAATGAGGCAGTGCAATCATTGATTTTGCTCTACTAACACCATTAACCATTCCAAATTTAAAAAAGCTTTAAGAATTCCAATCGTGTAACACACACAGTTTATGAAGTAAAAGTATTGCTGCATTCTTTTGAGCTATACGTTCGTGCTTGTTCATTTCTTTACTTTAGGTCGCGACATAGGTCTTGGGCCTTTGGGAGCTTGTTTTTAAAAACATTTATTTCCCAAAAAAAAACTCTTCTATCAATTTTATTCTCAACTATACAATTACAAAAATGACATCTTTCTGTTGCAACCAACTTAAACGTTTATTTCACTAATCTAATTGAAATTGACAAAATATTTGTAGCTAATAATCAATAATTAATAATTAAGAATTATGGTGACTAGCTTGAACCACCAACAATGTTAAAGTTATAAAGTTCGAGACTGACTGGCCATCAGGGGCTACTCAGGTTATTTCTGTAATCCCTCATTTTATTGAAAAAATAGTAGAAGGAAGCTGTTGTTTACATTTATTGACATATTGAAACTAAAAAGTGGCGTTCGTTCTCTTTGAATGTTAAATTAACTTGTTTTAACTAAGAACACTGAGTTACTCTTTAGAAATTTAATTGATTTAATATGTTAGTTCATTATAAAATAATAAGGGTTTGATAAGCTTTACTTAATAACAATTGATAAACTAAGAATATCCTCTGAGTTACAAGTACTTGTGGGTGTACGGTGAATAAAAATCAAACGATTGTTGATATTGGTTTAGACTCCCCGTACAGCTGCGAAAAAATGTTGCACTAACCCTTACGTAATTGAATCTAAGAAAAAAGTTTTTTCACAGCATTGTATTTCAAGATTCAGCTAATACTAATTCGTTTTGTTATTAGCAGCCGGTCATGCTTAACAAAACCGATTAATCAATATTTGTTGAATTCCGAATATTTAAAAGCCGCAGTTACTATTAAAAGACAATTCCTACAAAGTCAAGCCATAATAATTATTTTGTCGATATTTCTTCAAGTCTCTAGTTTGCGTAACAGCCATTGGTTTCTATTTGTTTTGCGTTAACTTTGATAACCACAAATGGTGGAGATCGTGGACGTGTAAATATGAGCAAGGTTTGTATAAGCGGAACCTTCAAGTACTACCAGTAATACTTCAAATTTAAGTGTTGGCAGCAGGATGAACTTTTACGGAACTCGAATGTTAATATTTTTATGGCACTATAGCTACGATCACACCAGCCTTTATAAAACTGTCGCGGCACACCATAACACAAAGCGTTTAAACGGTAATGGCAGTAAAACCATAATTTATGCTATATACGACGGAGGGGGGTTGACCTGCAACTTACATCTTATGCGATAATTAAAGTTAATTTTAACTATAATTAAAAGCAGAATACTATAAGACTCGACTATTCCGCTTCAGCTTAATTTTTTATGCAAATTGCTGACTTTTAAGTTTTTGACAGATTTTACTGTGGAACAGCTTTACAGTTTCGCATCTTATCTCCAAAATGTATACCGACGGGAGAACGAAGACTTTTATGCTGATATACCTGCATTCACATCATATGTCGCTACTTTGGTACTACACTAATAGACCAAAACTTTCAGAAGTTTAGTACATTTTCCAACCTCAAACTTTTATAAGTTTAGAGAGATAAATGTATACGTATATGTTAGCACGTACACGGCGACGGTGTATTATTCTGTTCTGCATAATATATTTTGTAGATCAATAAACCAAGAATTTCATTGCCGAAAGAAATTCTCTCAACAGAAACAAAGCAATTCTTGCAGTAAATAAAAGGTTGAAGTCAATATATTTCTAATTTAAAAAATTGACACTGCAAAAACTTTTATATTGAACAGAAGGATCGATTAGTTTACAAACTTCAAAATGAATTACAAAATTTTTCCTAAAATCAGACGCTGATCTTCTAGTTTATGTATTGATGTTAGTAAAAAACGTTCATTTCAAATTAGCTGCAGAAGTCAATATATTTTTATTTACTTTCTTAAAATTTCAAAGTACATACCAATGTACGTAATCATAGTATTATCCGTTCTCGGTCTCGCTTGGCTACGCAAAGAGTTCTTACGCATCCGTACAAACGTGTAGTTACTTTCACAAACTACTCCATAAGCATGCTTCGCGAGCGTGCAATGCTAGCTTTCAGCCTCTGTCATTCGTTGAAGAAAAACTTGACACTAATAATATGAGTAAGGTCAAATGAGGACGTATGCCCCCGCCGCCACTGCACCCACTACGTTCCAACTCCCACCCCTCCTCACCTACACTAACGCCACAGCTTGTCACTTTGACATTTTTTCCGTCACATTGACAACTGTCACTTGAGAGATATCACTTTGACAAACCGCCCTTTTTTCTTTTTGATAATTAGTCATCATTCTCTTACGTCACGATTTTTTGACTAACTCTGTATATTTACTTTTGCTCCGTCCTGTATAGATATTTCCACGTGACTACGGCACACAATCCTTAAAGAAAATTTTTTGTTGAAGCCAGGTTTGAACCCCAGCCGCGTGCATGAAAAACGAATACACTATACATTAGATCACGGAGTCAATCGAAATAAGTACTTACACAACCCTTAATATTGTTGAATGTTCAGATTCCATTTTAGTTTAAAGATTAACCAAATCTCAAATTTTTTTAATTTTTATTAACGAGCACCATAATTCTCAAAAGGTAAGCGCTAGATGGCTAAATCGGTCAACAGACACTTTTAAACTGAACAATTCGAGGTATAACATTCTCTTAATTAGCTCACCTTTTTACAGTCATTTAATTGCGCACGTCATTTTCTGTCAGTACATCACAGACAGCATTTCCTAACTACGCCATCTTTCAACTTCCTAACCTTTTACTTTTTTAATATTAGTACCACCTGACAGTAAAGGATGTAATACAAATATTAAAAACTATTAAATAGTTATGAACATCTTTGACAATAAGCGAAACACTTTATAATGAAACATAATTTAATTAAATAGACTCTCGTGACATCCGAAATCAACGGATCTCCCAACACAGACATTTGCCGAATTAATAGTTTTCCAGTAAATTTTTTCACACAATTAACAATAGTTGAGAATATTGCATAACCAACACTTGTAGTTGCTTATTTCTTCAGGTTTAAAAACAATTATTTTTTTTTGTCATAAGGTTTTCCGCCTAGGAACTGGTTGAACGCGTACTTCCATTGATTTTTATACTGAGCTAGCCTACACATTTTACTATCGCTGCTTTTAGTACATTCCGCACTATTCCCTCATGCCCTAGCATGTGGCCTATCAGCTTATCTCTTTTATTTTTTACTGTTTTCCACATATTTTATACTTCCCCTACCATTTCTAGTACCTCTTCGTTCTTAACTTTGTCGGTCCATGATATCTTCATCATACGTCTGTAGCACCACATTTCAAAGGCTTCTACCTTTTTCTTGTCCACTTCTCCTACTGTCCAGGCTTCACAGCCGCACAGTACAGTGTTCCACACATATGTTTTAAGCAATCTTTTCCTTGTTTTTATGTTTGTTGTTTTGAACACAGTAGTTGTTTTTTGTTAAATGTAGCAAGACCTTGTGCTAATCTTTGTTTTATATCCTTTGTGCTTTTACCATCTTACGTTATTTGGATGTCTATGTAGCAGAAATTCATAACCTCTTGTAAGATCTTGTTACCTATTTGTATTCTTGTATTTGATTTGTATTCCCCTCTGCATACTAGAACTTTAGTTTTGCTTTTGTTAATTTTCTTACCGTATCTCTCTGCTGGAACTGTTTCCATTTCATTAAGAGCAGCTTCTAACTCTTTTTTGCTAAATGCTAGTACTGCTATGTCATCTGCAAATCTAAACATAGCAATCTTTTGTTACTGCATAGTAGTTCCAAATGTCTTCCTGCATTTGACAGTATTCAATGCCTCTTCAATCTACAGGTTAAAAATTAATGGGGATAGAGCACATCCCTGTCTTACCCCTTTCTAATATATACTTTTCCACGTTCCTAATCTAATTCTCTTACCGTCGTTTGCTGTTTGTATAAGCTATGTACTATCCGTCTATCCTTAAAAATCAATCCAATCTTTTGAGTATTTTAAACTTTTTTCATTTTACATTGTCGAATGATTTTTCTAGATCTACAATTTTAGCAATCTTTCCATAAACAAGTGTTTGTTTATAAATGGTCGAAGGTGAAACTGGTAACAAACAATACAGCAAACAATGTGTTTCCATGACCATCTGTTCGACAAAGACCAATGCAAAGAAAACTTAAACTTAAATTAAATAACGACGCAAACTGCATCTAATTTCGGTTGAGAGATCCAATCAGAACTTTCATCAGCTGCAAACAACACTAATAGAGGAAAATCAATGATTCCACTGCCTCATTTCCACCAGAATCCCTCATTTCCACACTCATTTCCACCAGCATCCCTAGCTCATCTTTCGAGATAAATCTGTATTGTTTGGTGTCAATTAATATTAGATTTTTCTCAGCTATCCGAATTTACCCGCAGCGATATTTTGGCCGTCCACAAAAATTTTTTAGCGATGCGATACGTTAAATTAGTCTAGAATTTTACGCGGAATTTGAATCTGCAAACAGATTTAAAATCGAACCACCCCCTGCAAAGTTACACACATACCCTCTAGTAAACATATATCAATTTTTTTCATCTTTCGAGATAAATATATCTTGTTTGGTGTCAATTAAAATTAGATTTTTCTCAGCTATCAGAACCTCGTTTCCACCAGAATCCCTCATTTCCACATTCATTTCCACCAGAATCCCTCATTTCCTTGTGACTAGGAATCGGTGATTTGCAAGGGATCGATCAATTGTTTGTGCACCTCTTTGAATTTTTGCAGAGATGTAGTGCCTCCTTTTTTGTATTCAGCAAACTTCTTTCGTACGGAATCCTGCGTAAAATGAAGCTTACGTTTATTTACAATAAAATCTTTAACGTTCGTCATCATGAAACTTCGGAATGGAGCAAACCATTGAACGCCTTCTTCTATATTTATATACTCCTCGAAATTTTTACTATATCGCCCCCTTATCCAAATCAAAATCTTTTACAATAGTAATAAAACTAGGTTTCGAGTCACCCCACCCCAACACTGCAAGCACATTTGTTTAAATTTTGTATATGACATGTCACCACTTATATGATCAAGAAAGATATGACGAAAGTTTGTGTGACCCTGTTTCCATAATGCGATTACATTGGCCTAATCTCAGAGTCTATGTTTTAAAATCCTAGCATAAGTTTGACATAAATAAAAGGAATCAATGATCTTATGTAGGAGACACTTTCACCTTATAGGGCAATTTCACCCTATGGGGTAATTTCACTTTATGGGGCAATTTCACCCTATGAATTTCACCCTATGGGGCAATTTAACCCTATGGGGCAATTTCGCCCTATTCTGATGGAGATAAATTCAAGGAATTTTGCCATTAATGCACCCCACAACCAGACCTAGATCCGATTATGCAAATAAAGAAATAGTTTAATATTATTGCAATATCACAAAAGTTATATGCAACAACCAATTTTAAATAAATTGTCTTTAAAACTTAAAATGGATGTTATGACTAAGTTTTATCATTACAGTGGTACCATATCTGGTTGAACCGAGAAACAGTGCAATTAAGTTGATGAATCGATGTGAATTTGTGTAGTTCCGAATCCCAGCAGGTGGGGTTGGGCCTGTCCGACCGCAGAAAAGTCGTAATAACTGTCGTTGTAAATATTGATGTATATATCAGTTTTTGAGTTAGAGGCCTTGGTATAAAATTTACAACTTTAAGTTAAAATTTTTCTAAGTCCGAACAACTAAAAATTTTGTCAAATCCCAAAATATTCAAAATGGACATATCTCAGGTGTATGTTGGATATAGTTTGGATGTATGTCGTACGGATGCGAAAGAAGGGAGAAGGAAACAGTAGAGTGGAGGGTTTAGGCTAGTTTATGTTGTTTGGAGTTAGATTAGTCGGTGTTGTCTGAAGTTAGGTTATGGTAGTTGGACTTGTCAGGAGTTAGGTTAGCTGGTGTTGTCTGGTGTTAGGTTAGGTTAGTTGGATTTGTGTGGACTTAGGTTAGATAAAGGAAAATTGATAGGTTAGGGCAGGGCCGCGGCGCTGACCTAACCTATCAATTTTCCTTAAAGATTGATTTTTCTTGTGTTAACGTTACAAGTGATGTGCGAGTACCACAATTAAATATAAACCACCTAGTTGGTAAGACAACCTATAGGTTAGGCGAATTTCCTCCAAATTCTCACCACCATGTAATAGAAGTTGGTTTTGATTTATATGGTGGTCTTCAACCTGTCATCCAAATTATTTGCTGTAGTGGTATGTGTGCAGATTCTACGATAACATTCTCATACTTCGTTTGGAAGAAATTGTGTACTTTTGAATTTCAAATTCACCAATTTGCGCAAGACTCAAAACAAGTCAGATTAAATGGTTTGACTACTGGAAACGACGTTGTTGACATACAATTGGATCAAGATTTCAAATTGCAGCTGAACACAGCCTTTAATAAAAGTATATGGCTGTTGAACAATTTTGAAAAAGAGAATTTATATAATATGGAGATTACGAAAGATCGGAATGTTATTGTGCTACCCGCGTACGATTGCATCAAGCTATTAAATTTGCGAGAATTAATCTGTTTTAAAGTGGCTGAGTTGTGGTGTAGAAACTTTCCTGAATTTTACGAAAAATTTGTAGGTGATAAAAAAAGTATGTGGAAATACGACGGAGGAAGAAAGGGTTCAAACGTTATTAGAGGAAGAGAGCCGTGCCAGTATTTCTCTGTCTAATGATTGCAGCAATTTAAATTACTTGACAGTGTTGGAAATTATTAAATGTTACCCCATCCAGTACTTAAAAGATGCCACTGCAAGGCAATCGCTTGCGCAAATGTTTAGAGATTTGGCTATCCCAGATTTGCCAGACTCTGGTTACCACAGCGGTTTATAGATGTTATCAATACATGTATGTATTTTATTAAAAACATATTTCTTGATAAAGTTTGTTTTTACTTATTTGTATCGTCAACATTAGCAAAAATTATTAATAGACGCATTAAACTATCTTGTTTTTATTTTTAGGTTTAAAGTGGTGTACCCCGCAGATAATAAACACAATATACCACATGTCAACAAAAAAAAATTGTAGGGAAATTCAAAGATAACTTTTATGTGCGTCTAGTATTAAAATTTGTTGGTAGTAAGGCTAAGTCCTACTGTATTGTAAGCGAGAAGGATACGATTAAAAAGATTAAAGGGGTCTCACGAAGTGTAGTTAAGAATATTAATGAAGATAGTTTTAAGAACATTGTACATTGCGGAAGATTTGGTTCTAGGAAATGAGCAACCTACAAAAGTACGGAATACTTGATATTAATGCTAATTGATTTAGTGACTGCGTTTGTACACTCTTCGAGTGTCTTCGACAATCTTTGATTGTTTCCAAAGAAAATATTCAAGCCTGTCATTTCCGAAAATATAACGTAGAAGGTATTTAAAATTAAATTGCTTTATTAGTAAGTATCCTGTAGACAACAAGTTTGGTATTCCCTTAGTAAAAGTTTAAAGTCTTTATTTAAAATTTGTATTTCCCTAAATACGTAGTCGAGGATGGTTACTAGAAAGTACCTTGTGTAAATCTCCAGCAATTATACATCAATTTTAATGCACTGTATTCAAACATAATTAATAAAAAGTCCTAGAAAAGAAATTATATACAGTTTTCACATGTAATTTGGGTAATCCATTATCGTCAAGGAAACGACTTGTATTTTCCCAAGCATTGAGCATATAATTATTTATGACGTACTTAGTAATTAAAAAAAATGTTAAACCAGAAATTGATAACTGTTTAAAATTTTAAAAGTCAATATTAAACACTTATGGCTCATAAAGGACTCATTTCTAAAACTCTCACGAGATGTTTGGTTAAAGCATATGTCATATATGAACAAAAATTCCTAGAGATTTGGGAGCTTTAAAGTGTAATATTAATGGACACCAAACAAGATATATTTATCTCGAAAGATGAGCTAGGGATGCTGGTGGAAATGAGTGTGGAAATGAGGGATTCTGGTGGAAATGAGTGTGGAAATGAGGGATTCTGGTGAAAATGAGGTTCTGATAGCTGAGAAAAATATAATTTTAATTGACACCAAACAAGATATATTTATCTCGAAAGATGAAAAAAAAGTGATATATGTTTACTAGAGGGTATGTGTGTAACTTTGCAGGGGGTGGTTCGATTTTAAATCTGTTTGCAGATTCGAATTCCGCGTAAAATTCTAGACTAATTTGACGTATCGCATCGTTAAAAAATTTATGTGGACGGCCAAAAAATCGCTGCCGGTAAAAAATCTTAAAATGAGGGTAACTTTCTGGGGAATGATGCAATCTAAAAAATTCCTAGAAGTTCAGATAGCTGAGAAAAATCTTATATTAATTGACACCAAACAATATAGATTTATCTCGAAAGATGAGCTAAGGATGCTGGTGGAAATGAGGGATTCTGGTGGAAATGAGGCAGTGCAATCATTGATTTTGCTCTACTAACACCATTAACCATTCCAAATTTAAAAAAGCTTTAAGAATTCCAATCGTGTAACACACACAGTTTATGAAGTAAAAGTATTGCTGCATTCTTTTGAGCTATACGTTCGTGCTTGTTCATTTCTTTACTTTAGGTCGCGACATAGGTCTTGGGCCTTTGGGAGCTTGTTTTTAAAAACATTTATTTCCCAAAAAAAAACTCTTCTATCAATTTTATTCTCAACTATACAATTACAAAAATGACATCTTTCTGTTGCAACCAACTTAAACGTTTATTTCACTAATCTAATTGAAATTGACAAAATATTTGTAGTTAATAATCAATAATTAATAATTAAGAATTATGGTGACTAGCTTGAACCACCAACAATGTTAAAGTTATAAAGTTCGAGACTGACTGGCCATCAGGGGCTACTCAGGTTATTTCTGTAATCCCTCATTTTATTGAAAAAATAGTAGAAGGAAGCTGTTGTTTACATTTATTGACATATTGAAACTAAAAAGTGGCGTTCGTTCTCTTTGAATGTTAAATTAACTTGTTTTAACTAAGAACACTGAGTTACTCTTTAGAAATTTAATTGATTTAATATGTTAGTTCATTATAAAATAATAAGGGTTTGATAAGCTTTACTTAATAACAATTGATAAACTAAGAATATCCTCTGAGTTACAAGTACTTGTGGGTGTACGGTGAATAAAAATCAAACGATTGTTGATATTGGTTTAGACTCCCCGTACAGCTGCGAAAAAATGTTGCACTAACCCTTACGTAATTGAATCTAAGAAAAAAGTTTTTTCACAGCATTGTATTTCAAGATTCAGCTAATACTAATTCGTTTTGTTATTAGCAGCCGGTCATGCTTAACAAAACCGATTAATCAATATTTGTTGAATTCCGAATATTTAAAAGCCGCAGTTACTATTAAAAGACAATTCCTACAAAGTCAAGCCATAATAATTATTTTGTCGATATTTCTTCAAGTCTCTAGTTTGCGTAACAGCCATTGGTTTCTATTTGTTTTGCGTTAACTTTGATAACCACAAATGGTGGAGATCGTGGACGTGTAAATATGAGCAAGGTTTGTATAAGCGGAACCTTCAAGTACTACCAGTAATACTTCAAATTTAAGTGTTGGCAGCAGGATGAACTTTTACGGAACTCGAATGTTAATATTTTTATGGCACTATAGCTACGATCACACCAGCCTTTATAAAACTGTCGCGGCACACCATAACACAAAGCGTTTAAACGGTAATGGCAGTAAAACCATAATTTATGCTATATACGACGGAGGGGGGTTGACCTGCAACTTACATCTTATGCGATAATTAAAGTTAATTTTAACTATAATTAAAAGCAGAATACTATAAGACTCGACTATTCCGCTTCAGCTTAATTTTTTATGCAAATTGCTGACTTTTAAGTTTTTGACAGATTTTACTGTGGAACAGCTTTACAGTTTCGCATCTTATCTCCAAAATGTATACCGACGGGAGAACGAAGACTTTTATGCTGATATACCTGCATTCACATCATATGTCGCTACTTTGGTACTACACTAATAGACCAAAACTTTCAGAAGTTTAGTACATTTTCCAACCTCAAACTTTTATAAGTTTAGAGAGATAAATGTATACGTATATGTTAGCACGTACACGGCGACGGTGTATTATTCTGTTCTGCATAATATATTTTGTAGATCAATAAACCAAGAATTTCATTGCCGAAAGAAATTCTCTCAACAGAAACAAAGCAATTCTTGCAGTAAATAAAAGGTTGAAGTCAATATATTTCTAATTTAAAAAATTGACACTGCAAAAACTTTTATATTGAACAGAAGGATCGATTAGTTTACAAACTTCAAAATGAATTACAAAATTTTTCCTAAAATCAGACGCTGATCTTCTAGTTTATGTATTGATGTTAGTAAAAAACGTTCATTTCAAATTAGCTGCAGAAGTCAATATATTTTTATTTACTTTCTTAAAATTTCAAAGTACATACCAATGTACGTAATCATAGTATTATCCGTTCTCGGTCTCGCTTGGCTACGCAAAGAGTTCTTACGCATCCGTACAAACGTGTAGTTACTTTCACAAACTACTCCATAAGCATGCTTCGCGAGCGTGCAATGCTAGCTTTCAGCCTCTGTCATTCGTTGAAGAAAAACTTGACACTAATAATATGAGTAAGGTCAAATGAGGACGTATGCCCCGCCGCCACTGCACCCACTACGTTCCAACTCCCACCCCTCCTCACCTACACTAACGCCACAGCTTGTCACTTTGACATTTTTCCGTCACATTGACAACTGTCACTTGAGAGATATCACTTTGACAAACCGCCCTTTTTTCTTTTTGATAATTAGTCATCATTCTCTTACGTCACGATTTTTTGACTAACTCTGTATATTTACTTTTGCTCCGTCCTGTATAGATATTTCCACGTGACTACGGCACACAATCCTTAAAGAAAATTTTTGTTGAAGCCAGGTTTGAACCCCAGCCGCGTGCATGAAAAACGAATACACTATACATTAGATCACGGAGTCAATCGAAATAAGTACTTACACAACCCTTAATATTGTTGAATGTTCAGATTCCATTTTAGTTTAAAGATTAACCAAATCTCAAATTTTTTAATTTTATTAACGAGCACCATAATTCTCAAAAGGTAAGCGCTAGATGGCTAAATCGGTCAACAGACACTTTTAAACTGAACAATTCGAGGTATAACATTCTCTTAATTAGCTCACCTTTTTACAGTCATTTAATTGCGCACGTCATTTTCTGTCAGTACATCACAGACAGCATTTCCTAACTACGCCATCTTTCAACTTCCTAACCTTTTACTTTTTTAATATTAGTACCACCTGACAGTAAAGGATGTAATACAAATATTAAAAACTATTAAATAGTTATGAACATCTTTGACAATAAGCGAAACACTTTATAATGAAACATAATTTAATTAAATAGACTCTCGTGACATCCGAAATCAACGGATCTCCCAACACAGACATTTGCCGAATTAATAGTTTTCCAGTAAATTTTTTCACACAATTAACAATAGTTGAGAATATTGCATAACCAACACTTGTAGTTGCTTATTTCTTCAGGTTTAAAAACAATTATTTTTTTTTGTCATAAGGTTTTCCGCCTAGGAACTGGTTGAACGCGTACTTCCATTGATTTTTATACTGAGCTAGCCTACACATTTTACTATCGCTGCTTTTAGTACATTCCGCACTATTCCCTCATGCCCTAGCATGTGGCCTATCAGCTTATCTCTTTTATTTTTTACTGTTTTCCACATATTTTATACTTCCCCTACCATTTCTAGTACCTCTTCGTTCTTAACTTTGTCGGTCCATGATATCTTCATCATACGTCTGTAGCACCACATTTCAAAGGCTTCTACCTTTTTCTTGTCCACTTCTCCTACTGTCCAGGCTTCACAGCCGCACAGTACAGTGTTCCACACATATGTTTTAAGCAATCTTTTCCTTGTTTTTATGTTTGTTGTTTTTGAACACAGTAGTTGTTTTTTTTGTTAAATGTAGCAAGACCTTGTGCTAATCTTTGTTTTATATCCTTTGTGCTTTTACCATCTTACGTTATTTGGATGTCTATGTAGCAGAAATTCATAACCTCTTGTAAGATCTTGTTACCTATTTGTATTCTTGTATTTGATTTGTATTCCCCTCTGCATACTAGAACTTTAGTTTTGCTTTTGTTAATTTTCTTACCGTATCTCTCTGCTGGAACTGTTTCCATTTCATTAAGAGCAGCTTCTAACTCTTTTTTGCTAAATGCTAGTACTGCTATGTCATCTGCAAATCTAAACATAGCAATCTTTTGTTACTGCATAGTAGTTCCAAATGTCTTCCTGCATTTGACAGTATTCAATGCCTCTTCAATCTACAGGTTAAAAATTAATGGGGATAGAGCACATCCCTGTCTTACCCCTTTCTAATATATACTTTTCCACGTTCCTAATCTAATTCTCTTACCGTCGTTTGCTGTTTGTATAAGCTATGTACTATCCGTCTATCCTTAAAAATCAATCCAATCTTTTTGAGTATTTTAAACTTTTTTTTCATTTTACATTGTCGAATGATTTTTCTAGATCTACAATTTTAGCAATCTTTCCATAAACAAGTGTTTGTTTAATGTTATAAACTTAAAAACAACTTGAACCGAAATATGACATGACGGCCAGTGGCACTAAGCAGCTTTAATCCTACAATAGCAAACGGAACATAAAATGAAGGACAATCTTTGAAAACGGAGGATTACTAAGGTAAGAAAGTGATTGTTTTGTTCATGCATGACATTTATTTTATAATAATGAATGAAGTTGTTGTGACTTTCTTTTTTTATGAAAATTTTTTTAGTGCAGGACTGTATTGAAGACTGAATCAATCGCAAAATACCATAACTGCAAAGATTGAACATTGAGGACAAAATCGGAGATGAAAGGTATAACAAACGCCAACTTGAACTACTGTGTAAGTTCCTCCGCGGCGAATCGGTCTAGAGATTTTCATTTTTTCTTTTCTACCCCCCTGCAGCTATGACTAGTTAGTTAGCACGGGATTTTTCCTTCCCTTTCCTTGTTGGGGTAATTGATGCGGACTATGTACGTCGCTTTTGTTATCCTCGTCCATGTCCGCCCGGTTGTGACGCGCCAGTAGTTGTAGTATATAATATTCATTTTACTATTAGTTTAAACCTTTCTTGTTTATTATGACGCCCCGTCATTGGGTTTTAAGTTAGTATAAGATATTTGTAGGACAGGAGTGGTACCCTGTTTTTAATTGGGTCCCAAAAGCTCTGCAAGTATGGTTAGTTAGTTAGGAAGGGCCTACGTAGCGTGCCATTCGGTTTGTAGTGTAGTAGGTGAAGCATGACTAAAAAAGTAAGCAAGTGCGGTGTGAATAATGCAAGTGCAGACAGAAGTGTGTTGACCACCGCGGTCTAATGGTGAAGCTTGCTGAAATCTTCCCCTAAGGACAGATTGTCTACGATATAAGGTAGGATCGATACTATTAATATTTTCATTGTTGTAAGCGCACATCGATGACGTTCGAAATATTAAGATTACTTAACTAGACTACTAGATACCAGGGTTTTGTGTGAAGTAGACATTCAGCGCGATGGATCGTATGCATAACCGAGCCTTTAACATTCCAGAAGATTGAACATTTGCAAGGAAAGAAATGAACCGGTTGCAAACCTAATATATTTTACTACAGGTCACTCATATTACGTTTAGATATTCGGACTTAGTTTATTTAAGGACAATGAAGATTAATATCTTCCATTTCGCTATGAACTAATATTAGTTCTCTTAAGTAGTGTAGGGACGATTTAGTAATTTAGTTGTATGCGTTTATTTCATTATTCTTTTATACATTTACTAAAAATTATTGCATTAAAGGATTATACAGAAGCATAATTGTTATTATTCACTCTATCTCAATCGCGTAATAAAACCCAATTTGTGGAAAAAATCTTTCTTTGGCGCGCAACTGTGGGACGTGAAATTTAGAAGGATAATAATTGTTAATGCTTACACTACCCTCTAGATTAGAATAGAATTGCATTTTACTGTTAAGAATGGCGGGCACAAAAGTAAAAAGACGGAGACAGAAATGCGAAATTCGAGTGCTGAAAGCGACGAATTATTTTTAAACTTAACTATGCTTTTGAAGGAGATTTATGCAAATCTGAAAGCCAACAGCGAAAAATTGGATGCAAATTTTGCCGTAATTGCCGACAATAGTAAAAAATTAAATGGGGGAATTGGGGACATTCAATCGAGTCTGAAACTTTTAAAAATCAATTTGGAAGGTGCGGATAATTATCAGAGTAGTTTGAAGGCCGTTAGCGAACAGACCAATAAGAAAGTAAATTAAATAGCGGCCCAGGGATAAGAGGCTCCCAATATATAAGTGTTGTAAAGAATTTGGGGTAGCTCGATAATTTTTACACCGGATGGACGTATAAACTCGATTATGTTTATAAATAAATTAGAGGTGTTATTTAACGAAGAGGAAATACCGCGTCATAAACAATTAGGACTAGCTATTAGTGCTTTACACAATTCGGCACTGACTGAGGTGAAGCTAAGGAGAGACAGTGCACGGATTTCAATAGTATCAAAAAAGTGTTCTAGGATCGTTTTTGGGATTCTCGAAAACAACCGTCGTATTTCAATGAATTCAAGAACGGCACCTTCGAGAAGGGGTCCCGTGCGAATTATTTTTTAAAGAAATGCAAAAGGGCAAGTTAGTTGGAGACAGCTCCCCTTAATGAGAAAATTATCGAAATTTTGGATGATCATTTTGAGGTCGAGACGCGCAGGTGAATTATTAATTCTGGAATTAAAACTATTGATGACTGAGTGATATCCAGGGCCGGTTGATGCTACGGATGAACGCGAGTTATTTTCGTATTCTAATAGGAGAGACGGTGATGGTAGGGGTAATTCGGGGGTTATCATTTTGGTTGTCGAAATTTTCAGTGGGACAGTGTTTATAATAAGGCCCATAATCAAGTGACGGAGATGGACGAAAGAGAGTGCGACAAGCAATATACAGGGTGCCCACAATCTATCTCCGTATATGGGTAACTTTTTTATTATAGAAGATACAATGTTGGTTAAATTAGCAAAGTTGAAGAGAAATTTACGAGTAGTATGATGCTTTTTTGAAAACTCACCTAGATGCTCAACTTTTTTAGATATTTGAAAAAAACTGAAATTTGCCATTTTCTTCAAACGCTAATAACTTTTTAACGGTTTAACCTATAGAGAAAATAAAAACTGCTTGTAAGGTAACTTTTTACGTAGAATTCAATAGCGTATATGACAATTTTAATTGGAAATGGGTTTTCAAGCTACAAACATAACCTCACTTTTTTTAAATGGAAACCATAGTTCAATATAACCCAAATGGAAAGGTTTTTTTTTTTTGATTACCCTGATGTAAGGGTTGATATACTTATTCTCAGTAGTTTCTTCATAATAAAGAAAAAACGATTTATTTATTTGCGGGCATCAAGGAGTCCATGGATACATATTTTAAATAAACAAAAAACAACTGGCATTTGTCAGATATTATTAGTTAAAGTGTTTATTTGCTCTGGGTTGCAAATTTTGTGTAGAAGACTTTTAAATTTATTTGATTATAATAGAGAATGTATACAAACGACGAAAAAAATGACATGCTCTTTTGTTACTATGCCTGTAACAGAAATTGTGATGCTGCTGGTGATATGTATTATGAAAGATATTTGGAAAGAAGGCAGCCAGATAAACGATTGTTTTCTAAATTAGAAAACAATTTAAAAAGGTTTGGTGCTTTTACAAAACCCAGTACTGATAAAAGAAAATTCAAAACTGATGATGAAGAACGTGTGTTAGCCTACATAAATTTTAAGCCAACAGCGTCCACCGAGAAACTGCAATTGAGTGCGCTACTTCTACAGAAAAAGCTCGCCTAATTTTAAAACAAAACCGCTACAAACCATACAAAACCCATGTTAGCAATACACTGTATCATGGGGATTGTGAGAGAAGACAACAGTTTTGTAGGTGGTTTCTTAATGAAACAAATAATAATCCTGGTTTTAGTCACACTATTACATTTACCGACGAAGCAAAATTTACTAACAAAGGCATGTTTAACAGAAAAAATACAGTCTACTGGAGTCAGGAAAATCCCCATTTAACAGAAGAAAGGCGGGATCAACATCAATTTTCGATAAATGTGTGGTGTGCCATTTTGGTAATAAAATACTTGGGCCTTTCTTCTATAATTATAATTTAAATGGTGTACACTATTTGAATTTTCTACAAAACGAATTGCAAGAAATGCTCGATAATTTGCCACTTCATGTACTGCAAAACTTAACATATTTTCAGCATGACGGTGCACCTGCTCACAATGCTCAAGCCGTTTCTGAATATCTTGATAATAGTTTTCCAAATTGGATTGGCAATGCAGGTCCTGTTCCATGGCCGGCAAGGTCACCAGAACTATCGCCACTGGATTTTTTTCTTTGGGGTACTGTAAAGGATGTAGTGTATGCTAAAAAATCCAATAACATTGAGCAACTCAAAGATAGTATTACAGCAGCTATTACAAGTATAAAACCACAAACGTTAAATAAGGTGCACCAAAACCTAATTAAAAGGTGCGAATGTGTTTGCAAGCTAATGGAGGTCATTTTGAGCATATGTTAATGTAGGAGTGGGCATATTCGCATTAATTAGTTTTTGTTTCCTTTGATTAAGTTATTTGTATTGTATGGATAGTTTATTTTTAAGTATTTTATTTTTCTTAGTTTATAATAAATTTAGTTACAATGAACTTGTGTTTCCATTATTGATTTTTACACATTTTGTTTGTTTGTAATATGTATCCATGGACTCCTTGATGTCCGCAAATAAATAAATCGTTTTTTCTTTATTATGAAGAAACTACTGAAAATAAGTATATCAACCCTTACATCAGGGTAATCAGAAAAGAAAAACCTTTCCATTTGGGTTATATTGAACTATGGTTTCCATTTAAAAAAAGTGAGGTTATGTTTGTAGCTTGAAAACCCATTTCCAATTAAAATTGTCATATACGCTATTGAATTCTGCGTAAAAAGTTACCTTACAAGCAGTTTTTATTTTCTCTATAGGTTAAACCGTTAAAAAGTTATTAGCGTTTGAAGAAAATGGCAAATTTCAGTTTTTTTCAAATATCTAAAAAGTTGAGCATCTAGGTGAGTTTTCAAAAAAGCATCATACTACTCGTAAATTTCTCTTCAACTTTGCTAATTTAACCAATATTGTATCTTCTATAATAAAAAAGTTACCCATATACGGAGATAGATTGTGGGCACCCTGTAGATTAGATACGGAACGTAGGAATGATCGTATAGTTTCTACATTGTTTAGCGATTATTACGGTGATTTGTTAGGGGGGGAATAAACCCGAAAGTAGTCCGGCGAATCAGGTTGCGTTGATAAGGGTGATAGTAGAGAGTATAGACATGGACATCCTAGTCGACACTGTATCAGTTATGAGTTGCATCAGTTAAAACTTTTATAATAAAGTTGTATGCACTAAACAGGGCATTATCCCATTGTTACCAGCTTCTGGCGTAGCAAGTTTTGGGACTTTAAGGGGTAACGGTCATGCAGTCAAACAATAGGTATATTTGAAAGTTGTTAGCGGCAGTGTACATTTTAGCTGTCCTTTTATTTTTGTACTACATCTGATGAAAAATGTGGTTTTAGGATGACTGAATGGACTGATTCGCTATTGTAATTACTTTGAGAAATGTTCGTTGAAAAAACAAGGCAAAGACTTAAATTTTTGTAGTCGAGCAGGAAAACACAATCCAGGTTGCCATATGCGATATTTATGTTGAGATTTAGCACGGTGTTTAGGACGGGATAGGCATAAAATGGTACCCATATGAATATATTGCGGGTGTTGTTAGAAGCTCAGAGATATTTGACGAGGAGGAATTTAAAAACTCGTACAAAGAGGTTGTTAAATTGGAAAGAAATTCTGAAATAGATAATGAAGTGAGCTTCGATCACCAAAGGCCAAGTGATTATGTGAAATCGATCAGTCGTCCTGATTGTGAAGAAAAACTTAAGAATTTTTTGTTTCTAGCTAAAGAAAGGTTCAGAACAAAAACAGGGAAAAGACGGCTCAGACATAGTCGTAATGCGCACAAAACTAACCAATTTTGTAGAGGGGGTTCGCGTCTTGGTACGCTCTCACCCCCAGCCTTCTGCCGAAGACAAAGCAAGAAAGAAATTTCTTTTTATTCAAGTTCTCGGGTGCGATTACAAGAGTAGTCAATTCCAATTCCTACCAAATTTAAGAGGACTTGTTCGGATTTTCTTTCGGAGTCCATAATATAATTAACGTGCAACCCTTTCGAGCGCCCATTGATCTGGCGCAGCAGTCTCGGTGGAGACTCGAATTAGTATCTTGGTGGTACATAAATTCAATTGGGAAGTGATGTGGCGCGACAGTAGTTTTAGTATCTACTATTCCTTTTAATGTTAGTTTGAACCTTTCTTGTTTAGTATGACGCCCCGTCACTATGTTTTAAGTTAGTATAGGCTATTTGTAAGACAGTGGTAGTAGTCTGTTTTTAATCGAGTCCCAAAAGCTCTGCGAGTATTGTTAGTTAGTTATAAAGAGACGACGAAGCGTGTCGTTCGGTTTGTAGTGTAGTGAGTGAATCACGACTAAAAAGTAAGCAAGTGCGTTGTGAATAATGCAAGTGCAAACGGTCTAATGGTAAAGCTTGCTGAAATCTTCTCCGAAGGACAGTTTGTTTGCGATATAAGGTAAGATTGATCCTAATTAATATTTTCATTGTTGTAAGTGCACATCGATGTCGTTCGAAATATTAAGGTTACTTAACGGTACTCCTAGATACCAGGGTTTCGTGTGAAGTGGACATTCAGCGCGCTGGATCGTATGCATAGCCGAGCTTTTAACATTCTAGAGAGTTCAACCTTTGCAAGGAAAGAAATGAACCGATTGCAGACCAAATGTATTTTAGTACAGGTCACTCAAGTTACTTTCAGGTATTCGGACTTGGTCTATTTAAGGACAATGATAATTGATATCTACCATTTTGCTATGAACTATAATTAGTTTCCTTAGGTAGTGTATGGACGATTTAGTAATTTAGTTATACGCGTTTATTTCATTATTTCTTTTATACATTTACTAAAAATTAATGCATTAAAGGATTATACAGAGGCATAACTGTTATTATTTGCTCTATTTCAATCACGTAAAGAAAACCTGTTTTAGGGGAAAGTATTACGGTATACCGTAACAATTTATACTCATACTAACATGCTCGTATACGGAAACGCACCTGTCTACGTACACATGGACGAGAACACGTAAACACAAGCGAACAATTGTAAGTACACGCTTTTTATCAGGTACAAGCAAGCTCAAGCAGACGCACACGCACGCGCACAGACATACACATGTTCATACTTCTGTACACTTACTGACACGTACATGTACGAGCGCACGCACACACATGCAAACGTACATTATTACAGTTCGTCCGTGTGCGACTATACGGCCGCAACCCCTGATACACAAAGTATTAAATATTATGCCTAAGTCTGATAGCGCCATCTTACGTTGTTAATACAAGTAGAGCTTTTTGCGAAGTAACGTTATCTGCAATACCGACCAGTGTTAGCCAGGTACTGCAGTATAAAATATCTAGTACTTCTTCTTGTTTATACGTCGTCGAATAAAGAGTGCGAAGATGGCTGCCGGCTAAATTATGGGTATGTTTTTATATGTATGATGATTACCTGCATCATTTTATCTTCATGTTTGGATCTGAACGCACGTTATTTGAGATATTTAATTATTTAATGTCACCTGTCATCGTATAAATTTTGAGAGCTCAGTAGTAAAAATGTTGGACTATTTATCTTATGTGTTTCGTTTTGCTAGCACGCTCGTTTCACCTACGAGGAGTGCGTAAGTATCGGTTACTGTATTATTATACGATTATAGTTTTAATGTAGTTAGTATTGAATTTTACAGTTATTTTTTTCATTAAACTAAATTTAATTTCTCAGTTCCTTTCTACAACTCAGAAGAGGTCTTACAAATAAGTAGTGCACGATCCTCAAGCCTGCTTACGCCTGAGTTAGATTGTACTTGTTATATCTCTCTATCTACGGGATATCTAAGTATCTCTATCTTAGGGTATGTTATAAATGGCGCTAACAACGTGGGGTTTGAAGAATTTAGTTTTGTAGGAACCTTTTATTGGTATCTTAACATATTTTGTTTTGTAGAATTGATGAATATTTTGTTACCTTATATTGCTAACTTAAAATATCTAATACGTGCCGAGAAAATATTTTTTGATTATAACTTTTTGTGTGTTGTTAGGAATGCGTTTAGACTACGAGATAGATAGACTGGTACCTGGAAATTAATAACTCGTTCCCTGTTGGAATTCTTTGTCTTGCCTGCAGCGACATTTGTCACAGCTGTTATTTAATATCTATGCCTTGGTTATTTCTTTAAATTATCGCTGGCTTGTTTAGGTCCTTGACGTAAACGTGTTTATACTTTTAAGGAGTATTTTTATTTCTTATCTGCCGTGTTTAAAACGAGTTTCATAAAATGGATGTTGAGTATCTAACTATTAAAGAGTTAGATTTTTGATTATCTTGCAGGAAAGATCTTCCGGCGGAAAGTAAAATATTATGTAGGGGTCAGTTATGTGCTCTTTTCGCTGGTGAAAAGGAAAGCAGAAATATGACAAAAATTCAATAGTATGATTTTTATAAAAATGAGTGTGAAATTGAGGAATCTGTGGAGGAGCTTGAAAAATTCTTTTGTGTACGACTTCTTTACCTACTATCGATGAAAACAAAATGTGTCATTTTCGTTTAATACATTTATTTAATAGAGTTGAATTATTATCTTTAATTAAAGAAAATAGTGCTGAGGTCAAAAAGCATGAACAAAAATTTCACTCTAAAATTCTGTCGCTTTAGGGTATAGTGCTTGAAAATTTGGAAAATGATAAAAAATGTATTCCTTTATTATCTTCTTCTGTTGTGGAAGCTGTTAACGTTACCTGTAATAGCACTTGCAATTATAAGGCTGTTCCTGTACATAAGTAGAGTCTGCAATTTTCTGGGCACGAGTCCGAAATTAGTTCAATGTCGTTTTTGGAGAAAGTAAATGATTTAAAGGAAATTAGACACGTAACCGATGAAGATCTCTTTGCCTCGGTCGGCTATTTGTTTTGTGGTTCCGCAACTCACTGGTATCGTAATATAAAGAATGAAATATTTACTTGGGCTGAATTAATTAAATGTTAGAAACGTGATTTTTTGCCGTTTGATTATGAATACGATTTGATGTCTGAGATTCGTAACCATACTCAAGGTCCTAATGAAAATGTTATCTCGTATATTATTTCGATGGAAGCGTTATTTAACAGACTTGAGGAAAAATAGAAAGGAACTGAGAAATTAAATTTAGTTTAATGGAAGAAATAACTGTAGGGAATTCAATACATAAGTTCTTATTACTAACTACCTTAAAACTATAATCGTATAATAATGCAGTAACCGGTACTTACGCACCCTTTGTAGGTGAAATGAGCGTTATAGCAACACGAAACACGTAAGATAAACAGTCCAAAGTTTATACTAATGAGCTCCCAAAATTTATACGATGACAGGTGACATTAAATATTTAAATTTCTCAAATAACGTGCTTTGAGATCTAAACATGAAGATAAAACGATACAGGTAATCATCATACATATGAAAACATACCCATAATTTAGTCGGCAGCCATCTTCACACCCTTTATTCGACGACGTTCAAACAAGAAGAAGTACTAGATATTTTATACTACAGTACCTGGATGGCACTGGTCGGTATTGCAGATAACGTTACTTTGCATAAAGCGCTTCTTGTATTAACAACATAAGATGGCGCTGTCTTTCTTAGGCATAATATTTAAAACTTTGTGCATCAGGGATTGCGGCCGTACACTCACACACGGACGTACGGCACCAACATGCGCAAACACTTGCATATGCACACGCACGCGCATACTCATACGTACACGCACGAGCATGTGTAAGAGCACGCCCAGACGCACACGCGCACAAGTACGTACATGCTCATAGGGCACACGACATACAAACGTAGACGTGTACGTACATTCCAACAAGCGCGAATGCACTCATACACACGCACGTACATACACACGTCAATGCAAACGCATAATCCCGAACACGCATCTGCACACATACGCCCACGAATAGGAACATCCACCCACACATACACAAACACACACACACACACACACACACACTCACACACTTTAATATGTATGCGTAGGCGCTAGTAGTTATTAAACAATGTTGCGGCTTTGATTGAAACAGAATTTGGCAATGCAGTTGCAATTTTTTTTTAGTTCGTGTTTCAAGTTGTCTACGTGAATTATATGGAGCTTACTATCAGGATTAAATGACGCGTTAGCAATCTACTACTACACAATTTTTTGCTGTTTTCTATATTAAATTTGTTATTCGGAATAAAAGCCAATTCCAATTGCACCTCGTTTTCAATACCATACAAATTGATTTTTCTTATTTTGTTTTACAATCAACGTGGGAATACCGTTAAGGTCTTCTCAAAGTTAAACGGAAAATGTTTGTGCACCGAAACCCTATGAACACACAATAATTAATTTTAATATCCGATTGTCAGTTAGATAGATAGTAATATTTACTATAAAAGAATTACTTGATAATAAAGAGGCATCATGAGAAATGTTTAACACCTTTTTTAAATCCTTATGAAGCACACTAGACAATCCCTTATGAAGTAAGCTTTCAGAAAATGGAAAAATGTGGTTATGTTCGGAAATGAATCAGAATCCTCGTATTCATTGTTCCTTTAGATTGTAGGGAAACATTTTTTTATAGTACTAATATTTAAAGAAATCTATAACCTTAATACGTTTTGTTTTGAGAATCGGTTATTCTCAGCTGAACGAACTAATTGTTGAATTGCAGCGATCAGGAAGCAGTCATTAAGATTAATTCACAATACTCATGCCACCGCAATTAAACCTAGCACCTAGTTTTAGTAATTATTTTATGGATGTTCAAGTTACCAGTTTTCTTGATAAACGACTATTTTTCGTAACATATTGTTAACGAGTTTCAGCTAAGTTTATTTTTCTGTTAATTCTTAAAGTTGTGTTGTTTTTGACGTAGTTATTTAACTTTGTTTCACCCCAAGGTTGATGTGGAAACAACTTTATTGTCGGATAGCTTTCCGCTAAAATGGAAACCGAGAGAACAATGAAGGCTTCTAGGTTGCTGTACGTGCATTCATGTCATGTGTCGCTATTTCGATAATACTGTAATAGACCAAAACTTCTGCGAAGTTTAGTACATCTTCCTACCTAAAAGTTATATAAGTTGAGAAAGATAAATGTATACGTATAGCACGTACACACGGACGGCGAAATATTGTATTCTGCATAGTATGTCTTGTGGATCAATATCCCAAGATTTTTATTTTCTAAAAGAATGCCCTCAACAGAAACAAAATATTTATTGTGGCGAATAATAAGTGGAAATCAATATACTATACTGTAAGTAATTTAAAGAAATGGCATTGCAAAATTGTTTATACGTATTTATTTTAGTGGATTACGAGTTAAAATCAATGTATGATTCTGGATAAATTAGGGCATCAACACTGCAAAAAATTCTACAACGAAGGGAAACGTTCCAAATGTTTGAAATATTTTTGAGAAGTTATAAAATTCTGGCCAAACACTATAATATCCCCTTTCATAGTATTTATTGAAACTGGATACAAACCCTAGTTTGGCATTAACTACAAAAGTCAAATTGCTTTAGTACATTCCGATTTGCTTTTCTATAAAGCTAAGGCATTATCAGAGGACAAATGATCTGTTTTTAATATTTTTTACAGTGTGAAAACCAATTGTGAAAAAAATTTGACAATACTAAGACAAATGCTGAAATATTTAAACTAACTATTTTGATGACACTAAATTTGCTATATTTTACATACCTGTGACATCGCCAGCTTTGAGTTATGGCGTCACATAAAAACTAAGACGTATATAAAACACACATGTAAGCAACAAAAAAAACAGAAAAAAAATGAACCTTATTGCATTGTTGCTGGGAGATATTCTAGAAGAAAATAACGACTATTACATATCCGATAGCTTTGAATTCTGTACGTTTGCGAACAATAGAATAGTTCATAAAAACTATATTATAATTTCTTTGAACGTAGTGATTTTATTTCCTATTAAAAGGAACTTATTATAGAAACAATAAAACAAAAATGGACTTAAATTGAGAAACATGCGCAAAAAATGTGTTACATTCATTTTCTTATATTTCAAATATTTCTCTCTATTTGTGTATTTCAATATTATTCTTCAAAATTGATATTACATTAGCACTATTCCGAATTGGTCGCGTTCATTTTTTACTTTGAGATAATTCAGTGTCCTTTTAAATAAATACCTTTCACGGTTCCACAAATTTTTAATTATTCTAAATACGATCTAGTCAGTTCAACTCATTCCTTTAGCGTTTTATCAAGTGGAAATTCTTGTTTGCTTAACCCATACAACTGTGAATAAACGACAAGTAGGTTGCAAGGTTAAATTTGTTTGAACGTGAATGATGGAACAAATAATTTAGTGCAATAGTTTCCAATAGTGACAGTGTGTAGTTAACATAGCTAAGCGATGACTATATGAGTATTATGGATAAGTTCTTTGATCAGAGTCGCAAACCACGTTGTGCTCATATTATGTTTGATGAATTTATATTATGTCAAATATACCTCTTACCGTTTGATTTTGGGTAATAACAGCAGGTAGCAGCAAGGAGGGCGGCTCCGTGCATCAAATAGGTTTGCGTATCACTACTGACCCAAGGTTTCGGGTTCTATTTCCAACACGGATGGCTTAAAAGATGCTCAGCGAGCATTTTTCACCAAAAAACGCCCTCGTTCGGGTAAGAGGTAAAATTCAATATTTCCACGCAAAAGAAGCTCACTTCCTGGTCAATGTAGTACCTTCAAATGGAGCATTGGGGAATCAAATGTAGATTTGCATGTAGTATATCAAGCTTTATTACTACACCCTGGTTTTCCAAAAACTAATATAAACGTGTCATAACAAAAGAAAATTTGGTCGGTTTGGAATTTCACAATATACCTAGGAATCCTTAGGTGATGTATTTGTGCGACTACAAGATGTTGAATTAATTTTAAATTAAAACCACACACTTGGTGTTTTAGAAAGTGTTGAGGCAGTTGTTAGATTATATCGTTCTGTGTTAGTTCGCGTATTGTAAACAAAAGAAAGAATTTGAAAATGCTCCACATTAATACACAAATACTGCTATTCGGAAGGCTGGCTTTGGAAAAATAGAACTTACGACTGAAGACGAAATTTTAAAATTTATATATGAATTACTGAATTTAGAGTTATTCAAACATTGCTGCTCTAGTCATTTCAGGGACTACTGTACCAAGTAATTTCTATCTTTTAAGTACATTTTGTTAAATTACTTAATCAACAGAGACGGTGTTATAACGTTAGATTTTAAAACATGTTATCCCCACTAATTCATGCATATATATATATATATATATATATATATATATATATATATATATATATGTTAAAAGGTATCCGTTAAGTATTTTTTTGATCACACACAAATAGATTTTAAATTGCTCATTTCAGTTGTCCCAAACCTTGAATCAAAATGAGCTATATCACGTTTAAATCAGATGGTGCTGTAACGTATTTTTTTTCTAGTTACATTTCGTTATAAAAATAAAATAAAAATAAAACAGATATAATTTAAAATATTTAATTTGTGAATTACCGTCCAATAGAAATTAATGTATAAAATTCATAATAACACATAGATTCTTTTACGTTTATGTTCTAAAGTTCGTTACTAAGCTCTGTCAAGTTGTCAATTGGCACTTCATTATCAGCGTTCGAAAGGGCAGGCTGCTCTGCAGGAGAAGTGAAGTCGAGATGGCCGTGCGTAAGCACGTGGCTTCTAACAAAGTTAGAAAAAAGTAAAGAATTGATAAATTCTTGGTGTCTGGAGGTCGAGCCTAACAGCGGTTGCGTGAGCATGATTTTCGATAAGCTTCGCTCCGAGCAGTTGAGTTGATCCCTACAGGCCTAAGAAGATGGAAGCCCCTTTGGACATCATTTAGACATGCAATATCTTAAGGACATATCTTGTATAATATCTCCGATAGTAACCTAAAACAATTTCTTAAGGCAATATTTTAAAGCAAGAATATATGGTTTCGTCCTATTTAATATAACACGCAGTAACGTAGAAGGTGATTTCACATGTGTTCCGTATATTTCAACCTTACCGATGAATAACATCAAACAAGGATATTATGGTTGGTTTTGTAATATAGTCGTTGTATTCCAAACAACTTTGATGCTTATGGAAATTTCCGGCAGCTGAGGTCAAGGTCCAGTATTTTTAGTTCAGAGCAGTTTCGTAGCACGTGAGTGTTCTTTAGGATTTAATAACTTTGAAAATACAGTAAATTACTATAAATTATCTAACATTAATATTTGAGTAACGTAAAAAGAAAATAGTTTTTGAGGAATCAGCGAATTAAATATTGTGTCGATTGCTTGTCAGAATGTTTGCACATGTACGCAAATAGTATATTTAATAAAGTTGTGAATGACATCCTATGTCAGATATAAAAAAACATAGATCCAGTTTTCCTATCTAGACGCCATATGCTGTCTTAAGTTAATTTAAAATATGTTTAAAGATTTTGAGGCCATGAACTTGCACTTTCATCGACATATGAAATCTACGTACTTATTGTTGAATAAATATAAATTAGAATAATTACATTCTACAATGTCTGCACTTTGATAATTAAATTTTATTGTGAAGATCAAGGAAGTACTTCGCTGATTGAAAGAAATTTATGTATTATGAATAACTTAGAAGTTCTACGTCAATCTAATTAAATTTTATAGAAAAGATCCATTCAGAGATCTTCTTAATTTTGAATGCAAAACTTCACTAGTCTATTTCTGTTCTAGAAAAGTATTATGAGAAAATTTTATAAAGATACAAACTTAAATATTGCAGTTATACATATATATTCAGAAATTTATCCAAATAGAATCTATTTTGTTTTTGAAAGACGTTTTATTATTTAACGTTCAAAAAATTGCAAGTCATCCCGGATTAGAAATTGTGTGTAATGAAAACAAATTCCCTCAGTATATATTTTAGAAGCCTAAATTCTATTATTCTATTTTTTGGCAAATATTTTTGAGGACACAAATGGTGTCCATGTTGTACTCTTGTTTGTTCACAGGTAAAGCCGAAACATCTGTATGTCATCTGGTGTTTGAGGTCTTGGTAAGTGTGTCCTAAAGAGTGAAATTCAGGTTTTATGGCTATGTTAGTGGTGTTAAGATAAGGTTTCCGCATTCCCCTTATACAAGCACAGTTAAATTTTGTTGGTTATTGTATTGAAAAATACGGTGGCGCTCATTAAATATATTTTTGGTCTTTTATCAACCCATGACCCAAGCTCATGATCTACCCAGAGCTAACACTCGACTAGCCGTTTATGTCTTAAGAGTTTTTCTTTATCTCAAGCCATTCTCCATCCAACATTACCTTGGGCTTACATTAATAAGAAGAAATTCTCGACCTTGTGATATCAGGTTAGGGTTTAGGAAATTTGGGGGTGTAATTGTTTTTAGCTGATAGTCACGAGGATAAAGTTAATAATGAATATTAAAGATAGAATCGCAAAGTATAATATATATTACAGTGCCGCAAATCAAATCGAAGGGTTTTATTAATCTACGCCTAATCGCTTCAAATGATTAACATCCATTCGTCCGGTGTGGGATGTTAACTGAAACATTTATCAATTTATGTGCATTCCAACTACTTCTATCCGTGCATTTGTTTTAAGTGATTTTTGGGAAGGGTTTTCAAAATCTTGACAAATTACATTACCAAAGATTGTAAATATTCATCAGAAAAACTTATGTTGTTTATAAAAAGGTTGACAGCTTGTACCTATGTATGCAAACGTTTCACAACTTTGTGTCTAATTCTGTTTATTTCTTCAAAACTCCAAGAGGTGTTGTTCAGCTGATATAAATATAAAATCGAGCAGCAAAGTAGTGGCTATACCTTGAAAGAAATAGATTGCTATTTGTTACTAATTTATTTTAGTTAAAAGTATATAATTAATCACTACAAATATTCTTGTACTTACATCACTCTGCATTTCTCATTGCAGCAAACGTATGTTGTGACGCAAATACACCTTTACTTCTATAAGTAAATTTGTACTGGATAATAATTTTATTTGCGAGCATAGCAAAATAGTTTATTAATGTGAATGAGAACAACTTGTGTTTGCTACGGTAAGTAGTTGCTTTAGTGATGAAAATGATGTTGATCGGTTCGCTACTCACCACCAATCAAATCATTTCTAGTGTAGGCACTGAAGTGGTGTATACACATCGTCTACCATATTATAACCGATGTATAACTCCTATCGCAAAGCCGTTGCTAAAGTGTCGTATTCATCAGCAATAAAAAGCATAAATAACTAATTACAGAAGAATAGATCTAGCCTAAAGGGAAATTTAATGTAATGTGTTTTTGATTAAGAAATTATTTAGGGCCGTTGTATCCGTAAAACTTGCCCGAATATATCAATGTATTTCAGGGCAAGTGTTGAGTGGTACATTCACTTTATAGTTTATAGCTATTTTTCTGTGATAAATTATATAGTGGCCATGTTGTTTTAATTGCATAAAACAATTTATAAATTGCTAAATTTTCCTTCAAATTAAGCTATGAGATAAATTGTGATAAATTATGCACTTTCCCTTTTTTGCAGAAAATAGTTTGACAGTACAGGTTTACTGGACGAAAACAGTGCAAAAGAATTAATGCCTCTACTAGGCAATTACTGAAAAATTGACTTTTGACAAACACTGCTAGCTTTTAATACAAATTTTAGTTTGTGCCAACTGCAAATAGCATTTGCTACATTTACAAAAGTACTTACTTTGGAACTAACCTTCATTTGCATCTGTAGCAAGCCTACTCATAACAGCTACACAATACAAACAGAAGAAAACTGGTACAGACTAAACCGTCGACTTATGTCACGGAAAAACCCCTTAAATTAAAAATTCGAGTAGAATCACTTGAACGTGAGGTTCCATTCTTGATTGTACCTACATTAGCTTATCCATTCCTACTAGATGTAGATTTTTGAAAACTTTTTAACTTGTCGCTTTACTTCCAGGATTTTTCTTGGCAAACTTCCCTTAAAATAAATTCCTGTGCATCTGCAGGAATATCTAACAAAACTTCTCTTACCGATTCCCAAAATGTAACTCTTAACTCAACAATCGACAAATTTCGTAAACTTAATACTTCTGAACTTGGTTGCGTTACTACTGCAACACATGTTATCTCTACAGGTGATGCCCTCTCTTTTAAGAAACGTCAATATCCGTTATCGCCTGCATTGCAAAAGCATTTGCATTCCGAAATAGATAAAATGTTAGAATCTGGTGTTATCTCTCCCTCAAATTCACCATGGATGTCTCCCGTATTATTAGTTCGTAAGAAGAATGACGAATGGCGTGTTTGTTTTGATGGCAGAAAGTTGAATTCTGTAACTGTCTCTGATGCTTACCCTCTACCAAGAACTGACTCAATTTTAAGCCGGCTTCGAAACGCAAAATTTATCTCATCTATCGACCTTAGACAACCTTTTTATCAGATACCCCTCGATTTACCTTCCCGTCCTAAAACTGCTTTTTGTGTTCCAGGCCAAGGTTTTTTCGAATATAATTTTTTGCCATTTGGTCTCTGTAACGCACCACAAACCCTACAACGTACTATGGATCAAACGTTAGGTCCTACCTTACATCGGGAATGTGCCTTTGCATTTCTAGATGATATCTTAGTTATCTCAAGTTCCTTTGATGAAGATATCGCCACATTGAATGAAGTTGCAGAACGCTTAAATGCAGCAGGTTTTAAGATAAATTGGGAGAAATGTCAATTTTGTTGTTCGTCTCTTACATTTCTTGGTTTTATTATCGATGGAACTGGTCTACGAGCAGATCCTGCTAAAGTCGACGCTATTACTAAATTCAAAACACCAAAAACTGTTACCGAAATCAAACGTTTAATTAGAATGATTAGCTACTATCGCATCTTTTTACCCAACCTTTCAACTATATCTGCACCAATTACCGCTTTAATTAAAAATAAAAAGAAATCCCAAACTATTGAGTGGAATTTAGAATCTCAACAGGCTTTCGAACAAATTAAAACGTTAATCACTTCAGCACCTATCTTACACTCGCCCAATTTCGATGAAAAATTTTATATACAAACCGATGCCTCACTTACTGGTTTAGGCGCAATGTTGTTCCAGGTGAGCAATGGTTTAGAAAACCCAATCGCTTATGCAAGTCGTGCCTTAACTTCTGCCGAACAAAAATACTCAGCTACCGAACGAGAATTATTGGGAGTTATCTTTGGCATCGAAAAGTTTAGAGGATATGTTGAAGGTACACATTTTACCGTAATCACTGATTGTGCAGCCCTTACTTGGCTAAATAACTTAAAACTACCCCCAGGTCGTTTGGCAAGATGAAACTTGCGTATCTCTTAATTCACCTTTGACGTTAGGCATAGGCCTGGCAAATTAAATATCGTACCTGATGCCTTATCTCGTGATGTTGTCTCTCTTAACCTTCCAAATCTAATACCTGATACTTGGTATCTTAATATGATTAAAAACGTTTCCGATAATCCCGATAAATTTCCTACCTTTCGTGTAACCAACAATAGATTATATAAATTTGTATCTGTTTCACCTCACAAAATATCTAACATTCCCGAACGGAAACTTGTCGTCCCTACCGCTTACCGCAGTGAAGTGCTTAAATTATGTCATGATGATCCCATAGCTGCCCATCTTGGTGTTACAAAAACTCTCTCTACAATATCTGAATTATATTATTGGCCCACACTAAAACAATCTGTTTGTCGGTATATTAGGAACTGTAAAATTTGTGGTTCTCATAAGAGCTCACAAGAGGTTGGTTCTGGCTTAATTGGTAACTTTAAACGTGTATCTTATCCCTTTCAATTAACATCGCTTGATTTATTAGGACCTCTCCCCTGATCGAAAAAAGGTAACCAATATCTTATAGTTGTCACCAATTGGTTTTCTAAATTTGTTATGGCGCAACCCTTACGTAAAGCTACATCTGCTGATATAATTAAATTTCTAGAGTAAAATGTATTTCTTATCTTTGGTGTTCCTCAGATTATTCTTTGTGACAATGGGACACAATTTATCACTAAAGATTTTCAGAATTTCGTCAAAAGTTACAAAGTACAAAAAATTTGGTTTAACGCAAAATACCATCCTCAAGTAAACCCTACCGAAAGAGTAAATAGAGTTTTAATCACCGCTATCTCTTCCTATATTGATTCAGACCATACTATATGGGATGAAAATATTTTTAAAATTGCCCAAGCTTTGCGTACATCTAAACACGAAGCAACCCAATTCACTCCGTCATTTCTTGTTCTTGGAAGATATAACCCAATCGATGGGAGTTATTATGGTTTAGTTCCTGACGATACTAACGTAATTGAATTTGACGATAAAGTACGCTGGGACAAAGACCAACAATCATTACCTTCTATCTTTAACGACGTTAGAAAAAATTTGTTAGAAGCTTACGAAAAGAGTAAGGACCACTATAACTTACGTAAACGAAACATCTCCTTCGCCTTGGGCGAACAAGTTTGGAAAAGGAATTATGTCTTATCGATGCATCTAAGCAATTTTCTTCAAAATTAGCCCCTAAATCCATTCTTTGTAAGGTCATTCGTGTCGTTAGTCCCCTTATCTACGAACTTCAAGATGCTGCAGGAAAACGCCAAGGCCGGTGGCATATTAAAGACCTTAAGCCATTCTCTGCTGACCCAAATGCTAGTTAAGTTTTTCACGTTCCTTTCCCCTCACAATTTACCTAATATTTTTTGTTCTCACCATCAATTAGTAACTTTAATTACTTATTTCCTCTCCTGTAGAGTATATACCTTTTACACGTTTAACTTACTAACCTTAAATTAGCTATCTTTTTCCTTTTGGTTGACTTTTCCTTGAACATACCGTTACTTATATATCCCTTTATTCTCTAGACCCCCCAGTATAACTCCGTCGCTTCATTTAATTAATCCTCGAACTTTTCCTACAGCATATTATTTGGTTTTTAGTATTTGTCTTACGTCATTTAATTTTGTGTGGTAATTGTCGTAACTTTGGTTGTAATAACTCATTGAATTTTTTATGATTGGTTTGAGCTGATGTTAGAGTGGATGGTTCTCTTCTTTGGGCTCACATAGGAGACGCGGCCTATGCCATTGTAAGAAAAAGTTCATATTCGCTGTTGCAAAAAACTAGGATTTTCTATTTCATGTGTTTTTCCTCTGAATTATTACAGTCGCCCACATTTTACTATATCATTATTTGTTTCTTTTTCTACTAAATCACCATAACTTATAAACTTTTTTTTTTCATTGTTTTTTGTTGAACTTCGTGGTGAGGCGCTATCGCTTCTTATTGATATCTTATTAAATTCTCGGTTGATTTAGCATATTGGGACAGTGTGTCTGTACTCAACTACTTATAATTAGGCATCTTTGTGTGTTTAGGGTGTTACCGTTTGAAAAAATTACCTTGAAACAGTTTGTTTTCGTGTGATTGTATCTGTAGTGATACTTTTAAGTTGTTCTGTCAACTTTTGTCTGATTTTCTTATCGTAGTGGATGCACTCGTTAGGAAAATGATCGTACCAATTCTCTTAAGAGTCTAGTGAATTTTGTTAACTTATGATATACTTTATCTTGTCGGATTAATATCGCAGGTGGTCCTTCAGACCGATCTGTGTTTTAATAGGGACAATTCTCTACCTTCTCTCGGACGCTTGTCCAAAAACTCTACTTTTTCGTATCCTACTGTCTCCGTTTCTGCCTTATCTTTCCTTCGTTGGACCTGGTCTCGTCCCGGAACACCCGTCTGCCACATAATAGTGATGTTCCCTCATTCCGGGCTACTGACTACATTGGCTGGTTAAGTAGCGCTTTGCTATCCACCTTTTCTGTCTCTTTAGCTCAATGCGAGCTCTTCCTCTATTTTTTCTACCTGGAAGTGTCTCTTATGCATTCCAAATACCCACCTCCCTCTTTCTACCGTTCTTATTTCTACCGCCTTCTCATTTCCGTCAGTCACCGTGTGGTTGCGCGGAGGGTTTTCATAGACATTACATTTGATTTTCCAATGCTCCACCCGAAGGTACTACATTGGCCAGGAAGCGAGTTTTTTTTACCTGGAAAATTTGGAATTTTGCCGAACCCTTGCTGTTCCAAGCAAGGTAGGGATCTTTAACGTGCGTGACAACACTCACACACGGGACCTCCATTTAACCTCTGATCCGAACGAGGGTGTATTTTTGTGAAAAATGCTCGCCTAACATTTTTCAAGCGGACCGTGTCGGGATTCGAACCCGGGACCTTGGGCGTAGTAGTCACACACATACCACTACGCCACGGAGCCTCTGGTTTTCATAGACACTCGGACCACGTCTCTGGGAATCTTTCTTGAGGTCATGCGGTGCCGCTGCCAGCGCATAAGGGTGCTGACAGTGAAGGTATGTATGAGTGTGTGAATGTGTGAGTGCATGAGTATATCTATGTATCGTTATATCGTGTGGGTATCGGGTGATTATGTCACCGATATCAATTAACGCCGGGTGCAGGGATGCACCCAAATGCCTTTGCCGGTCCCTCGTACCGTTTACTGCAAACGGGCCTGCTTCACAGGTTACTCTTTTTAGAGGGCACGAGAAATTCCCATTTAACGGCTCCACGGAGCCACTCTATCGTTATCTTACCTATTGTCTTTGATAATAACCTAAGTTAATATCTTTATCTTATTTATTATCTCGGATAATACCCTTAGTTTAATATCGTTATCTTACCGATTACCTCTAATAATAATTTTAGTTGAATATCGTTATCTTACCGATTACCGTTAGTAATAACTTTAGTTTAATATCGCGTTACCTTACTTACTATCTCTAATAATAACTTTAGCTTAATATCGCGTTATCTTACCTAGTATCTCAAATAATAACTAAAGCTTAATATCGTTATCTTACCTATTACCTTTGATAATAACTTAAGCTAAATATCGTTATTTTATCTATTATCTTCGACAACAATTTGAGATCTTGTTTTATCTTTTTATCTTCCTAACGTTTGGTATTTATGACCAGACGTGGGATTTATTTTCTCTGGATATTAAGTGAAAAACTAACCTGATGTAGAAATGTTTTTGTTAGGTTAGCAATGTAAGGATTTAGTAAGGTGGTACGTTTGGTAAATTTGTTGATTCACAACCATGTCGTGGACAAGTTTTGATGTGTATCGTTATTTAAACCAAAGTACCAGTAACAAAAATTTGCTTGTGTGTAGACTAACGCACTCTGTTGAACATTTTTAAATTTGGGCACTTTTTGCCAACAAAGAACAGTTTAGATGCAACGCTCATGTGCGTCTGCACGTAAGAAACTTTAATGTTAGTTTTAGTTTTAGTATATGGGTTAGGCGACTTGTCGCATTTGTTTTACTTTAAGTAGTGTTTCATGCTACACCGACAAATTTGTGCTGTCGATTATTAATGTAGTCAAAGACAATGGGGCTACATATTCCGTTTCCTGGTACTTCGGAAGACGTGTTATCGGTCGAAAAAACCAGGTGGCGCCTAAAATAAACATTTTGTAGGGTTTAAGTTAGGATTTATGTAGCGTAGTTAGGATTTAGATTTTAAGATGTTACTGTGCTAACAGTCTTTTTCTTTTTAAAGTTTTTTCTTTTGTGGCTTTGTCGCGATTGTTACGTGCCAAATTTTTAGCACTAGACATTTTTTAGTTTAGTTTTGATATGCGGGAGTTTCGCGCCATAAATTTGAAAGACTTGGCGCGTGTATTTCCGTCACTACAGAGTACGTTTGCGCCAGATCGCGCCGACGCGTGTGGAAAAAAAAAGTGGGGAAGTTTCCGGAAAGACGCTGGGACGTGGACTTTTGCCTTTGAACATCAAGAAGAGTGGTTGGGTCTGGTATCGTACCTTTATCTTTTAATTATGTAGATTCCTTCTCTTGCTTATCTATGTTTATCGTTCCCCAAACCCGTTCCTTATCGTACCTCTACATACAGGAAGAAGATTTAAATTTGGAAGCAACCTGGTCGAACCGCAGTCCACGCATGAGATCCATCTTTAAATAATCCGGAAAAGAGCCCTGCAGTAGCTAGCTTGGAGCAATCCTGAAGGACGCTATGCGAACCATCTTTAAATAATCCGGAAGGGAGTCACGAGCAACCCTGAAGGGAGTGATTCTGTAGGAAGCGGTACCTATTCATGTGAGTACTCCGTTTTTATAAACTATTTTATGAATTTTGAATATTTCGTCATTACGTGTAATAATTTGCATATTGTGTGACGTCATTGACAGATGGGCGCGCTAATTTCCACATTATAGATTAGCGTTACCAACTGCCGTTGTGTCGCGTATACCGCGTCGACGTAAATGTAAGAATGACGCGTAAATGTAAGAAAGTAAAGTATTGGCTAAATACTTTTTTACTTGTGGTTTGTGTTGTCGCATAATGTAGTACAACACAACGTTTATTTTTCAAAAAAATGAAATATTCCTTTCAATTGACCATTGTTGCATCTCTATTTCTTTGTGACATACAATATTTCTTTTCGATAGCTTTATTGTGGTAAGCAGCGTTGTCTGCTACTACAACGTATTTTGGTAGTAGAATAGGAAATGTGGATCCGTGGCTATCCAATAGTATTATGTTTTAATGTTTGGTAGACACTAAGCAGTAATGAAAATACCAGAATATAAAAATAATAGGACATAATATTATACAAAACGTTCAGATTTTACAAAACCCACGAAATCAGGAATTAAACATAACCTCAAATGTTACACCGACTACCGATGTCGGTGTAGCAAAGTATACACTGGGCTGTAACTCATTTCCCAAGTAAACAACTGCACCTGAAAAATAGAATCTACTCTATCTCAGATAAACAAGCCTTCTCTACACTGGTGTATTTGTGCAACCTCGTGAATTTGTTATTAGATTTTACTTACACCGTCTTCATGACTATTAAATTTTTATTTAATTTCATTTCTTGTAATTAATGTTTGTAAATTAATAATAATCAATCAAATATTGCGCATACTTTTTTTTAATATAGCTCTAATACCTTTCATATATTTTCGAATTCGTGAGTCGTCGAAAATATTTCACTGTGGAGCAATTCTGTAATGAATTTTTTAGATCAAATGTCAGTTTAAGTGAGTTGCTCATTGCCTGAAGCGTTGCGTGTTAAGGGAAATACGTTTTCCTTTCTGAATTTTTGATGATATAACAAAAATCAAATAGTGATTTACATATTTCCCAGGTTTATCTCTAACTTAATGTACAGTAACTATGCGGAAAGAAAAGCTTTTGCGTTCTGTAATGTTTGTGTGTATCTGTCAAGTGACAAATTTAAACAAATTTTTTCAAATTTTTCTGAGTAACTAATTTTTTATTTTTAAGTAGATAGCCATTGATTGAAGTTTGAATACATAGGTTTCGTTTATATTATGAAGTTTTTGAATCATAAATACTTTTGAGTGAAGCTTTAACATCATAATGCCTACAAAGTTTTACTCCAGTTTTCTTTTAAATGATAGTGCTTTGTAATTACGGTATTTATACAACAAAGAAGAAAATGTTTAAAAATAAAAGCTATTGTCGGAAGCTTATAATGCTAGACGATATTGATTTAAAAAGCCTTATTTCAAGTTTAGCTATCACCTCTTTTATATTTATTGGGCCATTACAATTTTGAATACACGTATGGAATTGAATTCCCGTTTCAGTGATAATAAGACAACTGTGTAGCTTCTTCGTAATAAATTGGGGAAATTTTAGCAAAGCAAGTCATCGATTAAACCACAAACCGAATGTCTTCCTGTTGATAACATATATACGCTCTTTAATAAAATTCGAAAAACTAATTCACCAACAACCGAACTGCTTACTTCATGAATCGTCCTCAATCTCATGCACTCTATATATATATATATATATATATATATATATATATATATAAAGATAACCATCTTCATTTAAAATTATATTTTCAATGCATTGATACTAGAGAATTGCCAACGATATTGTTTCTTTTCATAGTGCGTCGATCATCTGAGTCCATTCCTCTGAACTCTCTTGATACAATATACATAGTATGCGAAACAATTCATGCGAATTTTAGAAAGTATAAACGCAAAGAGGTAAATAGGTAAAAAAATTGACGAATTTAGTGCAGTCGAATTTGTGGTATATCATCTCGACTGTGGGAATAAAATGAATGAAGACGATGCTGTAAGTTATGTTTGAAGATCTTAAACAAGAATTTTGATAAGATTGAAAAAGACGTACTTTTATAATTACCGGTTATCAAAAAAAATTATAAAATTTTGGCTACTCGGTAGATACACAACTGGAGATGAAGATAATAAACATAAATTGTCTATCAAAAATATATGTTCCAATTGTAAACCGCAGACCATCGTAAAAGCTCTCGGCAAGGCAAGTACTATAGTCCATTCGCTTTAACTTTAGGATGACGTCACAACTAAAAAAAGGCTGCATTGCCAATGTTAGTTTAAATTTTAATACATTTAATGAAAGATATAGGAATATTCCCATTGGCAAGAAAACTTGGTGGCAACACCGTACAGAACTGCCAACCTTTATTTTGTTAAATGACAGTATAATTCAAGTGCAAATCTAGGTATTTATTTGCATACGGTTGCCAACACTTAATTACTGCATTTGACGTCATCCTAAAGTTAATTTGAATGACACCAACTTGCGAGCTTTTCATGTTCTGAACCTAACTAAAATGATATGAACCCAAATGAAGCGTTAAAATTAATTTTTAAGAACAGCTTAATGGTTTGTATCAAGAAACATTTAAGTAGGCTTGCTTTTGAAGTTATCATTTCTTGACATCTTATAGCATTTACTGGAAATATCGAAATTTGCGGTCACTTAAAATTATATGTAGGTAATATAAAAATTCATTTAAATAAATTTATTGTTTTCAATAACACCGCAATTGACAGAAGGCACAAAAAAACATTAGCGTTATAGAACATCATCTGAATAATTACTGTAAAAGTTATTTGAACGCATACTTTCCATGTTCTCGTGTGTAAATCAATTTATTAGAGGCAAACTATTAAGATTTATGCGGGTTTTCGGAAGTTACAACGCACATGGATTATCCAACAAACAACCACCGGCAAACAGACCCATCGGAACATCGGAAAGATTACCAGTGGCCTGCTACATATTGCGTATGCTAAACCGCTCTGACCAGGAGTTACTCATATCTTAAGTAGTTAAGGTAAACAAACCAACTTGCTTGGAAGTTCTTTGAAATATTATTTTTCACTACCTTAGCAGTAAGTGACACTTACGTCACTGAGACGACCTTCCGTAAGTTGCATTTACCAGGATGGCTGTGAAGCGGAACGTAAATGTTTACTTACTTCCCTTGGGACGTAAGTGATTGTCATTCAAATGAAAGAAGCCATGGTTACAAATCCATGGCTACGGGTCTAAGCCTACTTTAAATAATTCTCTATTCTTATTTGAATTTTAAACTTAATTTAAGGGCATTGTTAATGATTTTGAATTTAAAGGTAGGGAAAAAAAATAATATGCATACCGTGGGACGTCCCTTAGTATGTAATATACTAAAAAGCACATTACAAATATTTTCAAGTTTCATAAATTCTTACTAGATCAGCAGGAAATGGTCGTTAAATAATTATTATTGTAGTTGATGTTAGAGAAAGTGTTCAATGAATACGTGTAAACACCTAACCAACAGCGGTGGTTTTTGATTTGAGCAATGGAGCAGTTAGACCACCTAAATTTGAGTTAAATCATCAAGCAGCTTTCAAATAATTGATATTGCTTAACAAGAACGAAGGAACTATTTCAGTTTCAGTTTAAGCTTTCTACATAATAATCAGAAGTATGTACATTACGCACTCAGCAAGTAGTTCGTCTGCCGTTGCATTTCAGTAAAGTGACGTTTGCGGATCACCGGTGTTCAAGTTTGAAACTATTCCTTGGAGCAACAAAAAGTGAGCTCCAGTCTAGTTATGTATGATACTATTAGACATTCTTATCTCGCTCGAGCGTTTCACTTTGAGTAACTGCATCTTGCAACACGCTGAAACAATGCCGAAGGTTGCTCCTTGTCGGTTATACCATCACAATTTGCATGTTTTGCAAACGATTGATTGCATTTCTTGAGTTTCATTAAGTGCAAAATGGGATTTGAACTTTGTAAACATTATTTTTGTTTTCTTAATTTCGTCTGTGTTCAATTTTAACTGTGTTACTCTGTAATAGCAAAAATGGACAAGATGCAGAACTTGTTAATTATTCCTTCTTCAAACTTATTGTATGAACAGGCCAACTACGAGCGTGGTTTGAAAAGTTCGCAAGACGAAGGGGAAAAGGAAAAAATTTGTTTTTAACATATAGTTTATTTTTCAACATAATCTCTGTCAAGTTGAATACACTTCATCCAGCGATGTTCCAAACCCATTATACCATCACGGAAGTGCGATTTTTCAAGGCCTCCAAAATAGTCGTCGACAGCTGCTTTTACTTCTTCGTCCGTGGAAAATCGTTTTCCCCAAGGAAATCTTTTAGTTGTGGAAATAGGTAGAAGTCAGAAGGAGCCAAATCAGGCGAATAAGATGGATGTTGCAACAGATCGTACTTCAGATCATTCAGTTTTTGCATTGCTACTGCACTTGTGTGTGGACGTGCAATATCCTAATGGAAAGTGATCTTCTTCTTGCGCAATGCAGGTCCTTTTTCACGAATATTTTTATCCAGTTGGCCTAGAAGTTTAGCGTAATATTCACCGTTTATTGTTTGGCCCTTGGGAAGATATTCAATTAATAGGACACCTTTAGCATCCCAAAAAACTGATGCCATAACTTTTCCAGCCGACTTCACGGACATTGGTTTCTTTGGGGGTGGAGAACCCTCATGTCTCCATTGTTTAGATTGTTGCTGGGTTTCAGGGGTATAATAGTGAACCCAAGTTTCATATGTCGTAACAAATCGTCGGACGAAATCGGTTTTATTGGAGTTAAGGCGGTCTAAACTCTGTTGGCAAATTGTCTTCCTCTGAAGGTTTTGATCAATTGTCAATATGCGCGGCACTCATCTTGCCAAAAGCTTTTTCATACCTAATTCCGCAGTTAAGATATGAAATGCTCTTTCATCTGAGATACCTGCATCCTTAGCAATTTCGGAGACCTTTAATCGACGATCCTGCGTAACTTGCTGGACGATTTCAGACGTGGTGGCAGTTTTTGGTCGTCCGCTGCACGGGTCATCTTCTAGGCTCTTACGACCACGTTTAAATTCCGTCACCCACTTGTGCACAATTGTAAATGATGTAGCGGAGCCTCCTAATTATATCCTGTATATCTTTATGTATTTCTGTTTCTTTCCTACCCTTTTTTACAAAATATTTGATAACAGCGCGCGTTTTAGTTTTATCCATTTTGAAAAATTCACAAAACTAACTTTACTTCATATAGCACCAAATTAATACTGCTTGACAGAATAATCTCAAATTTAACATCTGCGCACCAGATAGTTGGATCCATCAATTGCATGTATTTTATTCAAACTGGTGCTGCCATCTGTGCTCCATTTCGCGAACTTTTCAAACCACTCTCGTAGTAACCGACTAAACATTACAAATACACAGATTGTCAAAAATAAGGACGTAATGCATAGGTCTAAAGATGCAACGTATAGCAACAATAATTTGATTTCTGGTTGCAACTAGATAAATTCTTCGTTTTGTTTGGTGGTGAATCTTTGTGGACAAAAACTGATGTAATTTAACTCATTACTTTAGGGACATTAAAGGACACGACATGTCAAAATCCCATAAAACTAATGTGTTTAGTTTATCCGTATTGGGGAAACAAAACATTCAAATACAATTATGCAATGAGTACCGGCGAAACCTTAAAAAAAATATGAAGACATTGCTAAAATAGGTATGCCCTAACTAAAATAATTAATTGTATACGGTCTTGCGGTGCATTTGAACTGACATTAAGGGGGCAAAATGAAAGTGATCATTCACAAATATATCTTTTTGATGCTGTACACTTTTTTTGTATTTTCATTTCTAATGACCCCGTTGTACATTATAACAGTGTAGACATACCAATTTTGACTTCAACCGAATGTGACTTTTAACGATTTTGTTTATCTTTGACTTGATTCCCTTTATACGTATGGTACGCGAAGTTACCCCCACACTCCTTTATTAATCTACAAGTCCCTTGAGTCTGTAGCATAAATTCTGTGTAGATATGTTTGTCCAGGAGAAATCGTTCTTATGAAGCGTTAGGATAGTTTTGTAACTTCCATTCTATCCTACGAGAAGATCGTAATGGGATTGCTGATGGTAAAACCTAATTTAAGAAGTAGTACAGTGCTTTAATCTGCATTTTGTAGTGCAATACCTAAAGATTGTAAATATCGTTTTTCACTTCAGAACTGTCGGTCTGGAGTAGTTTGCGCTGTTATACGAAAATGAGCTGCTGATGAATTTTTATGGTCTGAGCCTAGTTACCTCCTACACCATAGCACAGTAGTTCGTCGGCGTGACTATCTATAAATTACTATTAAGAAAGAGTGATTTATTCTGTTGTCGAATTCATCAATGAATTTATGAAGAACCGGTTGTATTGAATAACCTCCATTATAGCTTGAGATGGCAATACCCTCACTAACTGAATTAGAAATTAAACTAATGTCATCTCAGTCCATAGGATTCTTTCCATAAACCAGAAATTATACTTAAAATTTAATTTTTGTTTTGTTGCAGATATTTAAAGGAATTAACTTAAGTAAATTTCTATCTAAAATTTAAAACAATTAGATCTTTCTCATTTGTGAGAGACCAATCTACAGAAATTATGTTAAAATGTGGCTTTGTGTCATTACGTTGGCAATTTTTTTGTGTCTGGTAACTTAAGAGTGACATATGTCAAAATACTATTTTATTGTTGAGGAAGATATCAGATTAGTTGAAACAAGATCTACTGTAGATTTTATCACACTATATTTATTCAAGAATTAAGATAAAGGATAAGAATTAATAAACACAAAAGGGTTTTCTGTATTTACTCTTCAAGATTAATTCATACTTGTTAGATACAGAGGCGTCCAATACACAATTACATTTTTTTTTATTCAACCAAGTAAATTCAGCAACGACCCACCTCTAACTCTCCCTTGGGATAGTAACCAAGTTAGCTGAAGGCATACAGTTTTTCTAACTATAAAGCTTTAACATTTTAAAATGTAAAACCGCATAGCAAGTCTAAAAATGATACAATTTTGTATAAATTATATGAGAAAAATTTAAACAATTGCAAGGCATGTTTCTTTTATGCAGCAATGGATGTTCAAAATTTGTTTTTATGCGTGCTACAAAGTTGATATATGGAAAACGAGATAAATCCGTCACATTAATATTATATTCCAATTACGAATAATATCTAAATAAACTACTCTAAATATTATATATATATATATATATATATATATATATATATATACAGGGTGTTCCAAATTGAGTAGGATAGCATGGGTATCTTTCTTATAATTAATGAAAGAGATCTTATTAAAGGAGCAAAGTTGTGTCATTTGGATAGCTTATTTAAATTCCGCATAGATACATTCGAAATTCCAAACGGTTTAGGAATTATTTTAAAAAAAACTGAAAACTGCCAATTTCTTCGAAGTCGAATATTTTTGTTATAATAAAAAATACGAAAAAATGTTTTTTATAAAAGTTACTTAGTTCAATTGTGTGCACTTAAAAGTGATATTAAAATAAAACTCAAGATGGCGGTTATCGAGATATTAGCATCAACTTTCATATTTTAAATGGACGCCATATTGGATTATTAGATGGTTAGATAGCATATTTTTTTCTCTTTTCAACGATGTATCACAACATATGTTTAAATGAAAAAATTTACTGAAAATAATAATTTTAATTTTTATCAAGTAGGCATCAACACAAATCAGTTTTAAAACAAATTAAAGGAAAAAACATTAGAATAACGTTAAACACCAACTAATAAATCATAGCAATTGTTCAAAATGTTGACCGTTATTATTTGAACACAATCGGCAACGTTTTAGAACACTTTTTGTTACGCGTCGTAATGTATTCCCATTAAGACCGTTTATTGCCTGCATAACCGCTTCCCGTAGTTCATCTACATTATTGTACTGGAAATTACTTCCATGTACATTATCTTTTAAAGTGCCCCATAAATAAAAATCCAGGGGTGTTAATTCTGCTGATCTAGGCGGCCATTTTACAGGTGTGTGAGTCGTGATTACCCTGCCATCAAAACGGTTACTTAAGTAGGTGATAACATCTCTAGCGTTGTGTGGAGGTGCGCCATCTTGTTGATACCACATTTGAATATTTTGTGCCAAAGGTAGGTCGTCTAATAAATCTTCTAAAGATGTTTGAAGCATTTCCAAATAACGTTGAGAGGTGAAGGTTCCATCGAATATTATAGCACCAAGTAAACGGTTTCCCAAAATACCACAAAAAACATTACATCCAAATCGAATTTGATTGCGGCGTGGAACTGTTATGCGTGGGTTTTCCTGTGCCCAATAGTGTTCATTATGACGATTAAATATTCCACAGTTAGAAAAATAAGACTCATCGGTCCACAAAACGCGATTGATAAAATCATCATTCTCCCTAACTTGATTGATAAACCATCTGCAAAATGTTGATCTGCGGAGATAGTCGTTTGGTTGTAGGTTTTGAGCAATGTGAAATCTGTGAGGGTGATAATTATGCTTTTTTAAAATTCTTGATGCTTGAGACTTGGATACGTTTACTTGGGTTTCTATTTCCCGTGTTGAAATGTTTAGATTAGCTTGCACACAGGCCAGTGTCAACGCCTCATCTGCAATGTCTCCATTTTTGTTTCGAGTAGGTTTCTTTAAACATCCATACTGCTGCATATTTGTGTCCAATCTTGAATGATTTTAATGTTTGGCTGTCTTTTTTTGGGAAAGTTTGTTAAGTATGTTTCGGCAGCAAGGCGACTGTTCTTATTACATTTTATGTATGTACAAAACATTAGATATTGTTCGCTTGTTGAAAAATTTGCCATTTGAATATTTTATAGAATAAATATGTCACAACTTATAACTGGGAAAGAGAATACACAAATGCCAAATATTAGTACAACAGATACACTAATTCAACATGACAGTTTGTTATAATTTCATTTGTTTAAGAGAAATCTGATGATGCCTACTTGATAAAAAATTAAAATTATCATTTTCAGTAAATTTTTTCATTTAAACATATATTGTGATACATCGTTGAAAAGAGAAAAAAATATTTTATCTAACCATCTAAAAATCTAATATGGCGTCCATTTAAAATATGAAAGTTGATGCTAATATCTCGATAACCGCCATCTTGAATTAAATTTTAATATCACTTTTAAGTGCACACAATTGAACTAAGTAACTTTTATAAGAAAAATTTTTTCGTATCTTTTATTATAACAAAAATATTCGACTTCGAAGAAATTGGCAGTTTTCAGTTTTTTTTAAATAATTTCTAAACAGTTTGGAATTTAGAATGTATCTATGCGGAATTTAAATAAGCTATCCAAATGACACAACTTTGCTCATTTAAGCAGATCTCTATCATTAATAATAAGAAAGATACACATGCTATCCTACTCAATTTGGGACACCCTATATATATATATATATATATATATATGTATATGTATATGTATATGTATATGTATATGTATATATATATATAAATGTAAATGTATTTCTTCTTGACTTTATATAGATAAATATTCTTTGTTCTTGGGAGTAGGTCAACATAAACTAAATCATATTGAAATATTCTTATATTACATAAAGATTCTTCTCTATTTACGCATTTCGTTCCGATGGACATTTTCAAAATAGCTACAACTTCACAACATAAACAATAAATAGATACTAAATATATGTTACATACCAGTTGTCAATTGAATAAAATTTTGTTATTTACATATTTAAAACTTATTTGTCTAAAACTTATATAAGATAAATCACAAACATATTAAAATAGAAGGTCTTATGTTAAAAAGTTAATTTATAAAATACCACATATGCTAACTATTAGTACTAATTGATATATTACTGTTGTGGTGATAGCATTTTCTTGAAACCTGTCAATTCTATAATACAAGGGAAGGATATTAGTTTAGTATTATGGCAATTTTTACTGAGCTGCAATTCTTAATTAAAATTTCGTGTTAAATTATAATATACGCTGGAGAAATGCAATTGGTCTGATTTAAAATTAATTGAATTTATGTTGCGTTGAATATGAATAGTTTCCGATGCATTTCTTTTATTATCCTATATTATAATTTAATACGAAATTCTAATTAAGAATTGCAGCACAGTTAAATTTGCCTTAATACTAAACTAATACAGAATGAAATTGCCTCATAGAGTGAAATTGCCTCATAGAGCAAAATTGCCTCATAAAGTGCAATTGCCTCATAAGGTGAAAGTGTCTCCGACATAAGATCATTGATTCCTTTAACTTATGTCAAACTTACGCTAGTACCTTAAACATAGACTCAGACACAACATCAATGTAATGGCATTTTGGAAACAGAATGACACACACCTTCGCCATATCTTTCTTGGTGACATGTCATACCTTAAATTTAAAGGAATATGCTTGCAGTGTAGGGGGTGCTGGTGACTCGAAACATAGTTTTAGTACTATTGTAAAAGATTTTGATTTGGAAAAGGGGCTATATAGGAAAAATTTCGACAAGTATATAAATATAGAAGAAGACGTTCAATGGTTAACTCTAATCCGAAGTTTTATGATGACGGACGTTAAAGATTTTATTGCAAATAAACGTAAGCTTCATTTTATGCAGGATGCCGTACGAAAGAAGTTTGTGGAATGCAAAAAAGGAGATACTACATCTCTGCAAAAATTCAAAGAGGTGCATACACAATTGAGCGATCCCTTGCAAATCACCGCTTCCCAATAACAAGGAATAGCGGAAAAAATGCCAAAACCAATAAAAAGGAGATTAAAGTTGAAAACAGAGGTGACCTTTTAAAAAGATTCAGTTGCCAGTTGACGACGAACCTGTACATCTTTATTGTACGGACGTGTTAGCTAGAGACGAAGACGAAAATATATACAAGTCGGTTTATGAAGTAAAGTATAATCCCCAATCTGATACGCAAAGTTTGGGAAAAAGTGTATTGGAAATTGATCCAGAAGACAGTGCTATAATCTTAAATAATAGCGTTTATCCGGGCACTAGAGGTCTAACAAGAGTTATATTTATTTTTAAAGTCCTTAGCATTTTCCTAAGGAATGCAATGAATTAGTTCATAGGATGCATTCCCTACCTGTTGTTCCGTGCGTGCACACAAATCGGGTACAGTCGGTACATATCCGAATAAGAGTAGCTCATATAAAAGGATTGTTCGCGTAGAAGTTATTATTTGTTGATTGTACAGTCTAAAGAGACGATTAAACAAATATGTATAAAGACTTTGGGGATGTTGTACGAAGATTTCGTAAAAAAAGCAGAATGTGGGCAACGCTTTTCGTAAGAAGGAGAAAATTTTTATGTGTCAGTCATACGAGGAAGCAATACAGCACTGTACTGCTGTGCTAGTAATGCCCGAGAATTTGGATGATTTTATGGAAATAATCGAGTAGATGGGGTTTATAAAACTGTTGGCAGATATTCAGATAGAATACATACTAAATTGTAAGTTTTAAGGTAAAAATTTAACCACCTCAACTACTATCATAAAAAATTAATAATGTGAATTTAGAAATTATTTTTGTATATATTAGCTTGTTTATGTTATAAAATATAATGTATACATTGGTATTGTTTAGTTTTTAAAATGTCCACATAACTGAAATGGGTATCTAAGTTCTTATGAAAAGAATTATAACAAAGATGTGTATTTTTTAAAAGGGTGCAATAAACGTTTTACATAATTATTAATCAGAATCGTTTGAGTTAAAACTATAACGTAATTTTATTTACAGCTATTAATATCTGTAGTTGAAATAGAACAATTTAGAAACGTATAAGAGAATAAACTGTAATATGTAGGATTATAGTGTCCGAGCAAGGAGGGGAGCAAGAAGGGAATCCCTACTTGCTTCCTCCTTGCTCCCCTCCTTATGGGAATTTACAAGTAAATTTGGTCAAGATGTGTGAGGAAATGTAGATGCTGGAGGAAATGTGGTTCCATACTTCTACAAAACCCTCTACTATTATTGTCTATTTAGAGACTACCGTAAATATCCAGATTACCAGAAAAGGGGAACCTTTGTGAGTTTCATAGATCTATTAGCAAAACATAATCCCGTTCTTAAACTCGCTTGTCAGAAACAACCATTAGAAATTTTAAATCCATTAAGTCCATTATCCCTAAAATTCAATTTGATGTGACTCTTGTGAGACGTGCTGAAATAAGTGAAACTATTATTAGAAACATTCAAATATATACATTTTATACTATTAGTTGAAATACGATACAAAACGTAGCAAAATAATTAGTTAAATATAATAGTTAAGGTTTGTAAAGAATAAAGTAGACAAAAATAAAGAATTAAGTACAACTAAAATTAATGTGTCATTTTTGGAATTTAATAAGGTAACAAACCAAACGGCGAAAGCCTACAACGGGTTACAAGAATTTATTAAAAATGGGCAATCTATGGCAAGCTGCTTTCATTGCACTACGTGTTATTTGAATCTCATTTCGACAAAAGCTTGCATTAACCTGCCTTTCAGAAGGGATTTTTAAATACCCAAGAAGATGGTTTTTTAGATTTGTATTTGTTATATAAATTTGTGGCAGTTTTACAGCAATTCTCAAAGTAGTATCAAATATTATATTTAATGGTACTAAACAAGGAGAGGAACGGAAAGCAGCGGCCATTAAAAAGCGCATGAATAGGGTTGAATTTGTATTTTTGCTCATGTTTCATTCCAAATACTGCAACGCATAAATGGAAATCCGGTTTTACTTCTGTAACAAACATTTGTAATAAACTTATAAATATAAAAGAAATGGCAGATGGTGCAGATAGGAGATGGAATATTACGCAGCATTTTGAATAAACGAGAGTAAGGCAATATTAAGATTTTTAAAGAATTCAATATCGACAGAAGATTACAGAATAGTGAAAGACTCCTCAAGGTATAAGTATATAAAACTAGTACCGACGTTATTTCAACTTAGCTTAAAAATTGTTTTAATAGTATGAGGATATATACTAGAATTTTAAGTTTCCTTCACCAAAAAGTATTCAAATGGTACAAACAATATTGTTACATACTAAATTACCCAAAAGGTAAATAGTGTTTCTACTCTACCTTATAGGCGGCAGAGCCTCGATAGATTATGAGGGGTTCCTGTTTAACGTTTAAGCCCAGGGTAAAAAGGATGTTAAATGGCTTTGAGAGAAAAAGGTCCCTCTAATGAGATCTTCCAGCCAGCTAAGCTTCTTCAACTTAGGGCAGAGCTATGAGCTAGGGTCGTAAGATGGTATACGAAAAAAAGAGATTTTATTGGACACCACCGTATCTTGATGAATGTTATAAAGAGAAACTATCCGAAGATCAGATACGGAAATCTTCGAAAAAAATTCCTTAAGACGCGCAACATATAAAAAAATAATACTTACTTTTGACTCTGCAATCTGGAATGGGAACGACTTCCTCGTACAACCTGAAAATTTAATCACTTCTAAATAATTTTAGACTAGAGCTACGTTAGAGCCTAGTCACTTTATCACAAAAAAATTAAAGTAAAGAAGGATCAAATAGCGAAAATTATGCTTCAAAAAAAAATTTAAACCAACACCAATAATATATCTTTCATCACTATCAAAATTTTATAAATCTGGTTGGTTGCTTTTATGGAATAATTACTGCTAAATTCAATGAAAGAAAGCTTTACGACAACTTATTATTCTTTCTATTAATTTAAAATATATATATGTATATATATATATATATATATATATATATATACATCGCTTGTACAAAGTTATCTGTACGGAGACTTTCGAAACAATTACTTTATTAAGATCTGGCATTAATCTCTGGATACTTATAGGATATTTAAAATTGAATAAGTTACGTTAATTCTCTATAACAAATATATGGTTTTCATTTTATGTTACAGTTTAATCATGATACTTGAATAGGATCCTGTTCGAGTTTACAAGAATTAAGTTAAATGCTCAGATTTTTTTATAGATTACAGAACGATATTTTTAACTGACATAATTGAAAGAATCAAAGGTCAACGAACACTTATTGTCTGCATTAAGATGTACTTCAGGTGTACTGTCAAAATATGTTATACACTGTAATGTGGCAAACAAATATCAACCTATCACATGTTTAGTTATGCGAACATTTTAGTATAACCTTGTAACTACAAAATTATGTTAGAGAAATGCCTTGTAAATAATAAGAACATTTATGCACTATTTGATTATTAAATTTAAAATAAAATTATAGGTGTATCAATTTAAATGATCATAAAGCTTTCATAAAAATTTTGTGTATCAAATTTAAGTAAACACATATATAAAATTTTCAAAAATTATTTGGACATCGTAAATAATTGTTCCTTGAAATGAATATAGCCATAAAATTGAGAATGACTCACCGCTATATATCTGCTAGGCAACCAAATTCTTTAAACATCTACGTACTTACAATGGTAGGTGCGCGCAGCTGATACATGTGTTGGAGCTTGACCTCTAGATTAACCAAGCATATGTGGAAATTTCCACCCTCTCGCATAGCAACATTTAAAACTGCATTTACAGCACAAACAATATCCAAAAGAATTTATTACGTGTTTGCGTATCCATATGTTTTTACTTCACTTCAATATACATCCATACCTGAGTTACTCTACTTCGATATCAATTCGTATTAATTCATGCTTTCATACTTGTTCTTACTTGTTCTTATTTTCGTACTTGCTCTGAAAAGAAATGGGAAAAAATGATTTTAAAGGTAAGTTTGAGAATTATCCACCTACCGTAGATATGTATTCTTGACTATCTTAGGTGGATACTACAACTACAAATGAAGCCATGGTACTCGTCGACTCCACTTCACTACTTTCTGGGACGGCATGTTTTATTGAAAGCCTGCAGGCCCACGTTAATACTTGTTTTTTGATTACATCCCGATATCAAAATGAAGCTTGACCACGAGGCTACGTTGCTTATCCGATCACGCGCAGGAAAGGGGATATTGTATAAAGATACATACAAATAGAAGAGTTCTTAAATTTTACTTTGAATATTTAAATATAGATGGGGCTCTATGTATGAATTCGTAATATATTGTTTCTATTGGAATTTAATATTTATTGAATAGGTAAATGGAACAAAAGCGTATATTTAATAAGCAGATAATCGTATTCGTTACAATATATTACAGAATACTGCCAGTAAGTTTCTAAAACTGCATAGCTGTTACTCATTAACCGAGTTTCTGAATAAGTCATATCGCTTAAAGATGTTTTTACAAATGACTTAGATAAAGCGAATTCAGTAACAATTAGGTCATTTTTCAATAATAATCCAGAATAAGTGCACTCCATCTTGTTAATCAGATGTGTGCAATGCGCGCTTTATATTCTTTATTATATCAGTTACCATGGCAACAGCAAAAATTCATTTTCTAAGTTGAAATTAATAAAGAAATATCTTCGAGGTACAAGTCCGGACCAAGAGCTTCTTTGTCTCTTATTAGTATTGAATGTGTAGAGGCAAGAAAATTGGTGGTTGACGTGTGAATTGATGATTTTGCCAGAATCGACATTAACGTCAAACACTTTCTTTGTTTGGTGTTTCAGAAATTTGAATATTACCGGAAAATACAAAATAAGATTATTATGCTTATGTAGTGTGGAGGTGGTGCCGTAACTAAATATGTAAACTGATTCACTTACAGTAGGTGCCATTATACCTAAATAACTGCAAGACGCATGCGCTTCTGGTGCTTACAGGTAACTTTACTTTTTCGTACTAACAAAAGTTTACTTCCATACCTATGTGCTACTTGTAGGTATAAACTACACGTCGACAAAATTAACACTTGTAATTTCTATATTGCATTTTGTTGGAGCGGGGAAGTAAAAAGTTCAAACCAATTATTATTAATTTTTATAGAATCTTTGTATAACTCAGTCTGAGAAAGGTGCTAACTCAGGACATTTTTAGTTTACCATTGTTGAGAAACCGCAAACTGTCAACAAAGTGCAAGATATATACCACTATTAATTAGCAATGGTATCTACAAAGGGTATGATTGGAATTGCTATGCTGTTATAACATAATTAGATATGGAACAGAACAGATGGGGTTAAGAACAACAGACAATTGAAGGAGACCGATGTTGAACCTGTTCAAACAGACAATTATATATGACGCGTCAATTACATCGCAGTTGGTTTGCTAACTGTGCTCTGCTTGAGAGACATCCTTTATACTCAATTGTCATCGAAGCTTGTTTTATGGGCGGCATCTTCTGATACTAATGGTTTAACAGCGTCGTATTATAATAGTAACTCGAGCGGGTTGTTAAAACAGCTATTAAAACCATCAAATTTCCATACATGCATTAACCTTTTATTATTTTAACATTAAACGGGTGCTCTTTAAATGGGTTTATTAACATGTGCAGAAATTTATATATACCGATGCTGCTGGACGCGCGTTATAGCTCCATAAACCTGCTTTATAGAATTTCCTGCTGGAAATTATGAATTGACTCTAAACTTTGGGTAACAATGTACCGATATAATACATAAAACAATATACAACTGTACTTGATATTGTAGCGCTCTAGGTTCTTTGCGAAAAAATTACTTAGCAAATCACTGAGAAAAGCCCAATTGATACATCTAATTTCGCTACTTATCACTTTGTATAAATACATTGCTTTATCTACACAAACAAAACCAGCAAGCGATCCCTTGGGTTTAATAGTAACAGTGAAAACCCGCAGGACGCTCACTAATTGTTTAGGTCTACAAAACCGTAACATCCTGTACGATTTTTAATATGCCACTGCTACTATTAATTGAAGACTGAATTGGTTCCTGAGATTGTTTCAATACTGTATAAAAAAGTTTGGAAAATGAACATAATAATTTTGAAAATCTCACATTGTTACAAACCTAATACCGTAAGATGTCAACCTAATTTTATTCTGTTTGTCGTTTTGAGGATAACGATGTGTAAAATACTAATCACTGTCTTTATTGATAAGAGCGTACTAAATCTAAACCCTTGTTAAATTTTATAATAGATGATTGACTAGAAGGAAGAGAAATGCATAAATAAGGAATACCCAGAAGACAAAACATTGTTACCCATTTGAAATATTGAGTACCTCGGGATAATTATCAAGCTTATGAGAACCGCATCATTTAATTACATGTACTTATCATACTCGAGATTAACTTGAGTCGTGTTGTAGTATCATCCAAAAATCCACTTATCTTTGACTTTGGTCGCACAGTAGTCTACCAATTGTGTGTTTAGCGTAACTTCTAAGCCATGCCTTTTGCAATTAACCCCGCGATAGCCGTGAAAGAACTTTTAAGGGATACGTGGAAAACAAGAGTGTACAACACATCTAAATACTTTTGGTGCCTTGGAATAGTTACTAAGGGTATATATTTGAGTGTTGTTAACTTAATTATTTTGCTTCACACTATTTCTTCAAAAGCATTTCTTTCTCGCTTTTTCGCCTCCTTCGTTGAGTTCTATTCGATCACAAAAGAATATCATCACTCAGTTAGTAGCTCACGACCTGCGTGCACCTCTGTCATACCTTTACACCTAAAAAACAGTATGACTACATGATTCAAACAATCAATTTTCTCTATCATCTCATTCTATAAAACACTATATACGAGGGGTATTTTATGTTTTGCATACTAGGACAAAGAGGGCGCCACTGATCAAATGTTGTTACTAAAAATTAACCTCCAGTAGTTTCCCGTTGGATACCGCATCTGTTGATCGACGAACAAAAAGCAGCTAGAGTGAATTGTTGTCAAACGACTCTAGACCCCTTCAACGCAGGAAACTATAAAAACATGTACAACATCGTGAGTGGTGACGAATCTTGGATTTGCTCATTCGAGCCAGAAAATAAACGCCTATCGTCTGTTTAGGGGTTTCAATGTGACGAAACGCCGACAAAAGTCATCCATGTCTCCAAAAAGATGGTCGCAACATTTGTCTCTAAAGCAGGTCATGTAGTAAAAATTCCTTTACAAGATCAAAGAACTGTTGCTGCCGATTGGTATACAACTACTTGTCCATCGCAAATCATTACGGAGCTTCGAAAAATCAACCCCAAACGACGAATCATTCTCCACAAAAACAATGCAAGTTCCACGCAGCTCACAAGGCAATTGAATTTTCAACGCAACAAAACATCGAATTCATAGACCATCATCCGAACAGTCTCAACATTTTCCAACAATTTCTATAGCTATCCGAAAATCAAAGACACACTGCGTGGCCAAAGGTTCTAGTCGTCAGAAGAAGCTGTCGATGCCTTCAAAAATGTAATTTTGACAAACGAGTGAACTAATTGCTTCCAGACTTAGTTCAAGCGCATGCAAAAGTGCATTAATCTTCGTGAAGAATATTTCGAAGAACAATAAATCTTTAAAAGTGCTTTATTCCAGATCTATATGCAAAACTTAAAGAACAACCTTCATATTAAATGCAAAGATTAATTGCAAAGTGTTACGTGTGGGGTAGTTCTTGTAAAACGTATAACTTGATATATCGATAAAGCGTAACAAAATAACTGGATGCATTTGAAGTAAGAACGACAACTGAGGAAAAGGTACTGAGCATAAAGGATTAACAAAATGAAATAATGTCGGAGGCTTTCACGGCCGGAGTCATTATAAATACTTATGTTTCCGAGGTATGACCGTGTCATTTTTATAAACTAAAGTTGACGTTTCGCCCACTTTTGTAAAGGGCCTCATCAGGACAAGATAGGAAAATAATAACCATAAGAATGATAATATTAGACAAGTTAAAGTGTAAAGAGTAAAGTTACTCCTGAACTAGCAGACTCACTAGCCCATTCGAAGCCAAAAGGTGTTTTTTGGCGAAGTAACTGGTGAAAGTAGCGAAAGTGGTAGTTCATATAGGGCTTGATGCATGAGTGATCATGAATAGAGAGGAGTGTTGTAGCGAATCAGTGAACGACACGGTTCCGCTGTTGTAAACATAGGCTTGTTTTCCAAATGGGAAAAGGTAGTAGCCATCGTCTTTGTTTAGATTATTAGAACTTTTATTAATTTCTATGGATTCTCTAATTTTTCTATTGTAGAAAAATGGAATTCTAGCAATTAGTTTTGTCTTATCAAAGTTAATGGTATGGCCTGTTTTGTGTTGGTGTTTGGCCACCGCTGAGCGATTGTACTTGCTTGTTCTTAAGCATCGCTTATGCTCGTTTAGTCTAATCTGTACAGACCGTCCTGTTTCTCCTATGTATACTAAACCGCAGCTGCAAGGTATATTATATACACCTGAGGCTTTAAGACTATTTTCGGAGTCTTTTGGGGTTGGTAATATTTGTGAAATTTTATTGGTGGGTTTGTAGATTGTTTTGATGTTGTGTTTACGTAGAATTTTGCCAATTCGGTCTGTTACTCTGTGTGTATATGGAAGGATATCTAAAGATCGTGTATTGGGACTACAGCGTGGTTTGGATGTTTGTGTAGGATGCAGATGCCGGTTAATTACTCTGCCGATATCTGAGTTACGATAGCCGTTTTTTATAGGACTAGTTTTAAGATGGGTCAGTTCATTAGATAAGTGTTCTGGTTGTGAAATTTCAATTACACGCTGGACTAGAGAGTTGATTACTGATGATTTTGTGACGGATGATGATGTGACAACGCATGTAGGTATCTGTCTGTATGAGGGTTTTCGATATACGGAATGACCTAGTCGTCCGTTTGGTTGGCGCTCCACCGGAACGTCAAGGAATGGCAGTTCCGTTTTTTTCAATTTCTATGGTGAACTTAATATCCTTATCTTGATTGTTTATGTGATCTATAAAATTATTGAGCGTTTGATGTCCATAGGGCCAGATTACAAAAGTTTCATCTACATAACGGAGCCAAGTTTTTGGTTTAAGGTCTGTGGATTCTAGAGCCATGGATTCCAAAGACTCCATGAATATATTGGCCACAATAGGGTATAGAGGTGAGCCCATTGGTGTACCTGAAGTTTGTTTGTAAAATTGTCCGTCGAAGGCAAAATAGGTAGAAGTTAAGCATTTTTCAATGAGCGTGGCCAGGTACGCAAATTCGTTTTCTTGAGGTAGGAGTTGTTTAATAATGGAGACAGTGTCTATGACAGGTACGTTTGTAAATAGGGATGCTACGTCAAAACTGACTAGTATATCATAAATGCCTAGCTCAATATTTGCAATTAGTTCTATGAAATAAGTGGAGTTTAAAACATTAGTAGGGGTGTTACGGAATAAGGTTTTAAGAAATTTGCTAGGTATTTTGCCAGATGGTAGGTTGGCGAGTCAATTGTGCTAACTATCGGACGGAGAGGGACATCAGGTTTATGGACTCTAGGAAGACCGTACAAGCGAGGTGGTTTAGATTCGCGAGGTATTATGCGTTTTTGGAATATTAGAGGATTTGATAAGTGCTGAAATTCTCCGTTCAAGCTTTGAAGTAGGGTCTTTTGTTATAGGAGTGTAGAACCGTCTTGTAATAAATGTTTAATCTTTTCTTTGTATTCGGTAAGGTTTAGAATTACAGTCGCGTTAGCTTTGTCTGCAGGGAGTATAACAATTTTCTTGTTTGTTTGTAGGTGTTTTAAGGCTGTCATTTCTTCCTTTGTTGCATTTTTGTTAGGAGCTTTGGCATGTCGGAAACATTTAGTTGTTTCAAAGCGAATTAAATTGGTATCGTCTTGGATAGAGATCGGATCACTGATTGTACAGAGCTAATGATTTCCTCTGCATGATCACTCATGCATCAAGTTCTCGCCCTATATAAACTACCACTTCCGCTACTTTCACCAATTACTTCGCCACAAGACACGTTTTGACTTTGAATGGGCTAGTGGGTCTGCTAGTTCAAGAGTAACTCTACTCTTTACACTTTAACTTGTCTACTTAATATTATCATTCTTATCTTTATTATTTTATTACTTATTTTCTTTTCTTGTCCTGATGAATCCTCTTACAAAAGTGGGCGAGACGTCGACTTTAGTTTATAAAATGACACGGTCCCAACCCGGAACCATAAATATTTAAAATGAAATAATATCACAGACAGCAGGTAAAGAAAAGAAGATTTTGCTATGTACTTATCATACATCAAATCGATCAGTAATTAAAACGAATCAGGATTGAAAGCAAAGTATCTTTTTAAGTATGAACCAATAGGATTTAATTCGTATTGGTTAACATTTATAAGGAACCTTTTTTTATTCTATCCCGATTAGTTACAGTTAATCTAATGTATTATATATTGAGGTCAAATTAATTTCTATAGATTTAGGAAAGCTGCCTGCAAGTGTGTTTGACGATTGTATGTGACGTAACGCTTAGTTTGGAATTGTCTAGTCTAGATGGATTGATCATTGTGTATTAGTGAAGTTGCGCCTAAAGATTTATGATTAGGGGAAGAAGTAAAAACGACCGCAAGTGCATTCGGGAATATATTGTTAAATTTCCTCTAACATATTTAAATTTGGCGGCAATTATAGTTGTTACAGCAACGTACAAGTAGAAAAAAGTAGCTGTGGCAACATTGCGTATGTTGCTTACGCCTATCGCACACAGTCAAGCTCCAGCAACGGTATGCTGATGGATTTTCTTTTCATGAAGGGTTACGGTTTAAACGTGATTCCGATGACTCTTCACAATTTTAGACGCTAATGAGTTTTTTTGGGATACCTTGCGTCATTACGGTATAAAATATTCCATACGATACTAGTAGGTTCTATAAACTAGATAATTTTGTATATAAAAGGAAGCGTTCATTAAATAGTGTAGCCTTTTTACTTCCAATTTAGTTTAACGAGAATTTCCGATAATTAAAAAAGAGCCCACGGCAAATTAAGATGGAAGGTGGCTCTATGTTGAGGAAATCTCAAAGGCAAAGCGGCTAGTCGAACTTATATGCTCTGGGTAGAGAATGAGCTGTGGGTCGGGGTGTAATTGCAACCACTAATAATAAGAATAAGGCGCCACCGTATTTTTTTATACTGAGAAGACCTAATACAAGTCCCTTGTACAAGGCTAATGCGGAAACCTTTCTCCTATAACCGCTATATAATTTCAAAGACCACCTAATCTTTGAAGTTTCTTACCTTATGGTTCGACCTTGACCTTAGCAATCCTGCATCTGCACCTGTGAACAGATTAAACAAAGAAAAGCACTGTTTGTGCATTCAAACTCAAAAATAATTAAATACAATCAGAATCGATTTTCATTCCTCTTAAATAAAAGATAGTCTTTAGTCCGAAAATAAGAATCTATTCTTTTTGGTATCCAATAAAGTAATTTTTACAAAAATATGTCTTCCTTTATAAGTTAATTTAAATTAGGAAGAGTTAATTACAATGGTACTGAATATATCCGTACCAATTACTATTTAATGAAGTTTATATAACAAATTGACAAAGCATAAAATTGCTTATTTATAGAAAGAGTTAATTATGGTAAATTTACCTTAATTTCACAGTAGATAATTACAGATCAATTGTTCATAAAATATCAAATGTAGAAATTTAATTTCTAAAGGTTTAAAATTAGAAGAATTTACTTTATCTAATTAGTAGTGACATCTTCTGATGTTTCATTGAGTTAATAAAAGAATTTGTAGGAACAAATTACAGATTCATATCGTATGACTACGAAAAATATAATTAAGGTCTGTCCTTGACCTGTTCAAAGTTAACACAAGTCGGTTAAAATAAATTTTATCTCGTTACTACGTCGACAGTTCAAACAACATACGAACATAATTTTTGTACATACCAGAACTCCAAATTGCACCTAAATACTTGCTTGAAAGGCTGACGTATGTATTAACAACGGAAAATTCCATTCCAAACAAACAGCTGCGCTGCATACTGAAAAACACGTCATTTGGCTTCCATTATCTGCGTTTCAATTTACAGATGTTCCAGGCGTAATTCACACCACAAGAAAACAAATGTTGTTTGTAATTAACTTGAATAAATTTATATATGTGATTCCATATTATACAAGAATAGAATTGTTTTCATTTAATTTTCGCATGAATACCATTCAGAAAAGTGCTTATTTATAATTTACGTTGCAATATATTTTAAATTAAATTATTCCCAAAGTTACATGTTCCTAATGGTCTTTTTAACAAAAACTTCATCGTTCTTCACGACTGGTTTCAACACAAAAATGGACCATCCAAAACAATTTATGAAGATAGCATACACGTGCAATCTTCCATCGTGCACGCTTCCAACAGCAAAAATCAATGACGGACATCGCTCCTAAGAACAACTTTCGACCTGCTTGAACCCCAGCTGTGTTAGAAGTGCCGGCCGAGCTTGTTGCTGCCCAGTAACAAAGTTACCTTGCAGTTATTGAGTAGAGGGGGCTTTAAGAAGGATACCAAACAAAAGCTTTTATATTGTCACCGTAGAATTTAACTTTTAACATGAACTAAATACTAGTTCTTTATTGGACAATCGATGTTATTAAATTAAGTGGATTGGATAACATTATAATGTATTATATTATTTAATATTTAATAAAAGGATTGATTATACAGATATATATATATTAGGTGGAAAATAAAATTGCTACACTGCCTCTTTCTAAGAGAAAAAATTCTGGAATAAATACGAAGAATTTTTTTGAAATTATTGTTACATATTCACAACTTATTATTATTAATTTTACAAAATAAAACAAAATTACCACTTAAGATACAACATATTTGAAAATGAGTGACGAGTAACTACGCGTACTATACGCCACAAGGGGACAAATTCGGGAAGTCTTAATCGGTAGGGTGTCATTATCGTTTAATCATATTCGGGGTTATTATATCACTCATTTATACTCGAAACTTAAACAACAAAATATATAATACTGCCGTATTATGATTCCTTAATGAAAATATCAAATTATCATGACAAACATATTTTTACTATATTAACCGTAATTTACATATTTACAAAAGAAGAAAAGGACTCTCACTACTTTTGAGATCCACTCCAAACATAACTTCAAAACAGCAAACATGTCTTGAAATCACTAACGTTCAACAATCTACTGCATGTATATGCAACCAAAATGTAGAAATATCTCTTTCCCAGAAGAGACAAGTAAAACGTCACCACGTCTTACTTCTCACAAATCTCACTCATGCATGAATGAACAAAATAGAACATTGCTATCTCACACAATATTCATAATTAAACATAGAACATTGCTATCTCACGCAATATCCATAATCAAACATAGAACATTGCTATCTCACGCAATATTCATAATCAAACATAGAACATTGCTATCTCATGCAATATTCATAATTAAACATAACTATCATAGTTACTAACAATATTGACCTCCAACCAATATTTAATATGGACTCAAACTACTTGATTCCCATTATAATTATCAAACACCTTAATCTTAAATCCGAAAGAAAATAATAACCAAATATATACAACTTTATTTATCAAACACTTTAATCATAAAAATACCTAAACATTCCTTTATAACCTTGAACTAAAGAATTATACGACAAATGAAATCATTTGACAAACGGAAACATGTAACTTTTATCTTGACTCAAATGAATAACTTGCAACTAACAATATCAGCACAGTCTAGTATCAACCTTACTGCACTACAAAAATTCTTTTTATACTTCTTATCCAACATCTAAAATTTTTAGACTACCAAACAGTATTCCAATACAATATTTAAATCCTTAACTAAAAGATAAGACAGAAATAATTCCTACTATCAACCATTAAATATATCAACAACACTAATTAATGTTCAGAAACGTTCTCATTTTCAATATCACCACTGAACTCTGAATAAGGTTTTAAGTCCTTAACATGCCATCTGCCTGCCCTTGAACCATTTTCATTAATCAATTCATAAATTAAATTCGAAACCTTTTTTCTAACAATGCTCAAAACATATTTTGGCGCTAGTTTAGCTGTAAACTTATCACTTGCTTTCGAAAGAACTTTATTTGACCTCCAAACTTTGTCACCTACTTCGAAAGAAATGTTACGTCTCCTTAAATTATATGAATTACTAGACTGCATGTAAGCTAAATGTAACCTTTTCTGTACGTCTATAAAAATATCAAATAGTCCTTGATGATCTGATACATACGAAGCTCTATCACTAGAAATAAAATCAATATCAACTGAGGGTTCCACATCAAGACCATAAAATTTTCCAGACACAGGAACATGTCTACCAAAAACTAAGAAATTTGGCGAATAACCAGTGGCATGATGTTTTGCAGAATTAATCGCATACTGAATTTGGGGTAACTCTATGTCCCAAGTATCATGTTCTTTAATATACGAACGTATAGCTGTTCCTACCGTTCTATTTATCCTCTCTACAAAATTACATTGGGAGAGTAAACTGCATTAAACCAAATTTTTGAACGTCATATTTTTACATACTGCCTTGAAATTTCTACCACTAAATTGTGAGCCATTATCACAATAATATATTTGGGAACACCATAAACTAAAAACTTTTTCCTGCAATACACGTTCTATTATATGCGCTTTTGCACTACGTAACGGAAACATCAACGTGAATTTTGAGAACCAATCACCAATAACTAATAACCATTTGTGTCCAACCTTGGACCGTGGAAATGGGCCCATGAGGTCTATAGCGATAATCTGAAAGGGAACTGCACTTCTTTTCCTTTCCCATTAAACCAAGGGGTCCTCTATTCGATGCCTTCTGTGCACCACACGTTAAACAATTTTACAAAATTTCAACACATCAATACGCATTTTGGCCAATAAAACTCTCTTGTATGCGTGCCAATGTTTAAAAACCAAAATGACCGGCCACTGAAGAGTCATGATTTATCCGAATAACCTCTTCCTTCTGTGATCTAGGGACTAAATATTTCCATTCCTTACATTCGACGAGAGTGGTAAATTTGATGAAAGAAATTTAAATACATAATTATCTTCTACCTTCCATTGTGGGTAATCATCAGGTGAGGCTAAAATTTTTTTCGAAGAGACACATACCAGAGATCCACATTATCTAACTTGATCTCAACTAAACTATCAACATGACTTCAAACATTAAACCAATGAACTTCAAACTTTAAGAACACCTTCTCTTTTAAATTCGCAGACAATGACAATTTTAAACATAATAAATTTATAATTTAGATTACTCTCAACCTTCCATCTAGGATAACAATAAATCAATGTTCTAGTACACTCTTACACTACTCATAATCAAACTGTCAAGACAGACAAAAGTACTTCACAACGCATAAACTTGCTAGGGTGACAAACTCCTCTGTGAGTCTCACCTAGACTTATAAACAAAAAATTATAACCTCATCACCAATCTCAAAAATAGTGATGCCAAAATTGCTAGAGTGACAACTTACCTCGAGTCTCGTTTAGACTAATGTAATGCTGAGCGACCGACTTTTCCTAAGTCTCGTCTAGACTGACATACTGCTAATCCGACCAACCACGACGACAAGTTTCACTTAGACTTACAACCAATTAACATACTGCGTTGCAATGCGGATATAAATAAATCAAAAATTGCTATCAAAATAAATTATATCAAAACAAAACGTGCCTATGCACAAGAGCAATCTTCAAACGGTTTACCGACAGTAAAACCAGTGTACCAAATTATAAACATCTATCATCTCTACTATAAAAATTTATCAAACAACTATTGTAGCTAATACAAATGGAAGAAAAACCTAAATACAAATCACTATTATCAACTACACTGTGAATTATTATTCACTGAAATACTACAAGCTGCGACTAAAGAACAATAATATTCCTATCAAACAATTTTACCATATAAGAAAGCTTCTTCTAATTTCTTACACAACTTTATTAATGTTGACACACTATCAATTTCCGTTAGAGCTAATTGACAAATAAAATCAGGTAATGTTGTTTCTTCGGCTAATAATCGGCCTAACATTTTCCTCTTATCCTGCATCGGTCTGCTGCTAACAACTCCACGAATTCTCAATTCATAATCCAACTCATCTTTATGCAAATAAACTACTTGATACGTCTCAGCCATCATGGAATAGACTAACTAACTAATTACAAATTAAACTCAATTAAACAACAACATCAATAGACTAAACCAATCTGAGGGTAAATGAGTTACGAATCACAAGTGTAAACAACCAAAGTCAATCGAAGCCTATACTTTATGTGTTTATACAATTGGTACAGCAATCGAGGCCTACACGCTGGGCGCTATTTGAAGCCTTTTAAATTCCGATTTAGTTTAACGAGAATTTCCGATAATTAAAAAGGAGCCCACGGCAAATTAAGATGGAAGGTGGCTCTATGTTGAGGAAATCTCAAAGGCAAAGCGGCTAGTCAAACTTATATGCTCTGGGTAGAGAATGAGCTGTGGGTCGGGGTGTAATTGCAACCACTAATAATAAGAATAAGGCGCCACCGTATTTTTTTATACTGAGAAGACCTAATACAAGTCCCTTGTACAAGGCTAATGCGGAAACCTTTCTCCTATAACCGCTATATAATTTCAAAGACCACCTAATCTTTGAAGTTTCGTACCTTATGGTTCGACCTTGACCTTAGCAATCCTGCATCTGCACCTGTGAACAGATTAAACAAAGAAAAGCACTGTTTGTGCATTCAAACTCAAAAATAATTAAATACAATCAGAATCGATTTTCATTCCTCTTAAATAAAAGATAGTCTTTAGTCCGAAAATAAGAATCTATTCTTTTGGTATCCAATAAAGTAATTTTTACAAAAATATGTCTTCCTTTATAAGTTAATTTAAATTAGGAAGAGTTAATTACAATGGTACTGAATATATCCGTACCAATTACTATTTAATGAAGTTTATATAACAAATTGACAAAGCATAAAATTGCTTATTTATAGAAAGAGTTAATTATGGTAAATTTACCTTAATTTCACAGTAGATAATTACAGATCATTGTTCCTAAAATATCAAATGTAGAAATTTAATTTCTAAAGGTTCAAAATTAGAAGAATTTACTTTATCTAATTAGTAGTGACATCTTCTGATGTTTCATTGAGTTAATAAAAGAATTTGTAGGAACAAATTACAGATTCATATCGTATGACTACGAAAAATATAATTAAGGTCTGTCCTTGACCTGTTCAAAGTTAACACAAGTCAGTTAAAATAAATTTTATCTCGTTACTACGTCGACAGTTCAAACAACATACGAACATAATTTTTTGTACATACCAGAACTCCAAATTGCACCTAAATACTTGCTTGAAAGCTGACGTATGTATTAACAACGGAAAACTCCATTCCAAACAAACAGCTGCGCTGCATACTGAAAAACACGTCACTTGGCTTCCATTATCTGCGTTTCAATTTACAGATGTTCCAGGCGTAATTCACACCACAAGAAAGCAAATGTTGTTTGTAATTAACTTGAATAAATTTATATATGTGATTCCATATTATACAAGAATAGAATTGTTTTCATTTAATTTTCGCATGAATACCATTCAGAAAAGTGCTTATTTATAATTTACGTTGCAATATATTTTAAATTAAATTATTCCCAAAGTTACATGTTCCTAATGGTCTTTTTAACAAAAACTTCATCGTTCTTCACGACTGGTTTCAACACAAAATGGACCATCCAAAACAATTTATGAAGATAGCATACACGTGCAATCTTCCATCGTGCACGCTTCCAACAGCAAAAATCAATGACGGACATCGCTCCTAAGAACAACTTTCGACCTGCTTGAACCCCAGCTGTGTTAGAAGTGCCGGCCGAGCTTGTTGCTGCCCAGTAACAAAGTTACCTTGCAGTTATTGAGTAGAGGGGCTTTAAGAAGAATACCAAACAAAAGCTTTTATATTGTCACCGTAGAATTTAACTTTTAACATGAACTAAATACTAGTTCTTTATTGGACAATCGATGTTATTAAATTAAGTGGATTGGATAACATTATAATGTATTATATTATTTAATATTTAATAAAAGGATTGATTATACAGATATATATATTAGGTGGAAAATAAAATTGCTACAATAGATTCATTCATAGATTCAATCGCGAAAATGACACATTGAGAAAAGAATTTCAAAGCTATTGTTTTAAAGTATGCAATACGTATATTGTAATTAATATTTATCATGGAACAGTGAATAAAGAAGTAAGTTAAATGTATCCTGCACAGAAATATGAAAATTGATAAATGCAGATATTTCATCTTGTGATATATCATCGAGGTGGGAAATGCTTCGATATAAAAAGGTATTTAAAATTTTATTGAATAATCAAACCAAGGATGCAACTTGGCTTCTAAATGGAGATGTAAATAATATTAAAATCTTGTAAGTTAATGTGGACGTCAATTTAAAATAAGAAGCTATTTAATTACAAATTGGATTAAAAAAAGCGCTTCGTGGATTTTTGTAAGTATAATTCTTTTTAAACATTGTTTATAACTGATATTTGAGCATTTGTCATCTAGTTTAAGAGATAATAAGTCCTAATCATTTTATTTTTGTAGGGATCTTTACCAGCAAAGTAGATCGAAGTTCGAAGCACTCTGACCCTTTAATAGATTATCTATCAAGGATTTTTTGGCCAAATATACCTTGCAAGCGTTAAAATCAAAGCCAAGTAAACTATCCGGTAGAAAAGATATTTAGTTCTGTAAATTCAAAATAAGGCAAGGAACATTTTTATAGTTAAGTAAATACATTTTTGTTAGAAATGATTTTGTTTGAAAGAAACGACGTTGTAAATGTTCTATATGCTATTGTATGAGAAAAATATTTCATACTGTATAAATGCTTTGTGATATTGCTGTTTGATTTCATTTTTAAACAATTATCAAAAATATTATAAATCGAGAAACGTATATATTGGTTTGATAAATGTTATAGAGAAGACATTATATCCTACGATAAAGATCTGACTTCATAAATGCGAGAAATTTCAAACAAATGCGAAAAAAAGAAAAATTATTTAGACATTTACTTCTATTGAAAGCATTTGTGGAATACCCGGTATAAAAGACATCAATTATGTTTGACGCGGAAAACCGTGATTACTAGAAGAATTTGATAACAAGTGGCTCATGTTTCAGATAAAAATAAAGGTATTTATTACGTTTGACGAATAAGCGAGAGCTTTTTGGAAGATTTTCATTCATTAAAATATCGTATTTGGTGAATGCCATTAAAGGACTTCAGTTTTAATTTAATTATCAAAGGATCAATCTACGGCTAAATCTTCATTTTTATGTAAAGCCGCATGTATAAATAGTTCAATTTTCATGTAATAGTAAACGAATTTACATGAGTTGAAAAGCGCATTGATTAAGCTTACAACATTAATTTGAGCACTTATGGCATATAAAGCATGTTCGTTGACGCCGTGTTTGGGAACAATCTAATTTTTAAATAATAAAAGATAAACGTTCGCCCAATTATTAAATAGCACGAAGGTAGAGAATCAATGAACTCAAAAATCTTGAATATTGATAAGTATACCGAAACGACGCTACCAATTCTTAGATATACTGAACTGGTAGTAAAAAAATTAATTGTCAAAAGTTGATAGCAGACATAAATACGACACACCTTCTCGAGCAAACAAGATGGGGAAACAACACATAGCAAAAGAACTAGATCTAGCGTGAAAATTCTCAAAGCCTGCGTCAGACAGCCAATCGTTGCTGAGGTATGCAGTTTTAGCCACTTTGCCGTTGGCATACTGTCGACGAGATTGGATAATAGGTTATGTAGTAAAAGTGCTGTATACAATGAACAGTAATTAGTAGTGAAAATTATTTCTATGTACTATGACAGATAGGCCACTTGAAACCAATTATAAACTATTGTAAATGAAAATTTACATGAAGCTTTACTTACTTACTTTACTTACATTAGAGTGTTGTTTAATACCCCGACGTGAGTAGATTATTTGACGTACTTACAATGGTACGTAACTAATTACCTACCAGAACTGTATAATGTTTAGTGGCGATAGATTGTAAGTAACATCTATTTTGTACATTTGTATTACAGCCTATCGCTTATACGTCATGACTAAGGGAATAAATTACCCGAATCGTCGACAAATTTATAAATGAGCGCTTTATTAATGAGTGGACGAACATATTCCCAAAGAAGATTCTAACACCTTAAAAATTTTATATTATATATATATATATATATATATATATATTGTTATGGATTCAAAGGGTTAAATTTGGAGTAAGCAATGCAATTTTAAAAACCCTGTATAGAGGAACAAACAAATTATTTACGCGCAAAATTTATTTAATTTATTTAATTTAAACGGACAAGTATTGACGTATTTTTATAATTGATGATTGAAAAGTTAGAAGTACATAGAGAAAACCAGTTTTAAAAACAAATAGAAACGCATAATTATTTTAATTTATTTTAATTCAACGTGTAATAGCATTGGAAAACACACCAGGGTAAAAAAAATCGATAATCCCAAGGCAAAAGATTTCTTGGTAACAAACAGACATCAGTTTATAGGATACATTGAAATATAGACTTCAAGAATTGTTGTTTTAAACGATCTATAATTAAGAACACCTGCATGTTTAAAAAGTTACCTTCTTTGAAATTATCAGCATAATAAAGCCGGCTTCATAGAAAATAGTGTTCAACCGTCAGTGGCTTCGAATAACAAGCTAACAAAGTTTCTTAAAGGATAGGTGAGATGCACGATCAGTAATATGCTACAGATAGAGACTGATACAAAAGCATTGGTTTCAAAACGCACGTACTTAGTCCACGTGGAGTGATGAGACGCGGTCAGGAATATCAATTTTCTACAACTCAAGGGGGGTTTGGAACGCGACATCAAATATGCATAAGACAGAGATAAAAATATTACTGGCGGAGCTTCATGACGACACAGAACAGAATCATTGGTTGAAACGGATAGTTTACAAACGGACGAACATGCGACAGGTGGAAGCGATTTTCTGATTATACGGCGTATCCACGAGGTGAATTTCTGAAAGCTTTAAGTCAGTTATATCAAAATTTGGAGAAGTGTTATTTTAAAATAAGTTTTTCGCGTGAAGTGTGGCCTAGAGGTGGCATTGTAAAGATATAAATACTATGAGAGAATTGGGAGCTTTCTCTTTATATTCTCATCGCTTTTAACTACTTATAACGATAGACCGACGTTATAGTAGACTTTTTGTGAGTTTTAAATATATTTGTTATACCGTAAATGTACTGCTAGAATTTATAAATTGGCAGTTATGACCTTCTAGTTATTAACGTGAAGATACGAGTAGTGTAGTAAAAATCAAATTAACAGAGGTCCAATTACTACTATACCAGGCTAGTAAATCAATAACTAAACGCATAATATACGTGAGTTTGTATGCTGTTATGGAATGGTATTTTGATGCTTGATGAATATTAGGGTTTTCATCTATGAGTATGTGGAGGAGCAGAGCGCATAATCACAAAGCCGAGGGGTTCTAGAAATCATCGTCTGAAGGAATGGAGGCTTGAAGCATTCTCCAGGTAACTTATTTGAATTTTCTGTTATCTGATGAACTTTTAGTATTATTTTGGCGATGTGTGAGTGAATATTGGAGTTATTTATAGTTATTAACGCAAGATACGTGTACTGGAGAATTATTGGGGTTTTTAAATTATTGAAAAAGGTGTATTGAAAACTTATTGAATTTTGTTATGAATATAAATTGGATTGTTAGGTGGTACATGGGTTTATTAGTTTTGTAGTAATTTTATGCAAGGTAAAAGGCATACATTAATAAGCTGGGTTATTATGAGCTCACCATACTCCAGTGTGCAATAAATATAGGGTATTATTTGGGGCCCATCTACTCATATTGTATTAAATGTGTTTGCAAATAATAATTTAAAGCAAGGACTTTAAAACATATCACTTATTGAGTTGTAATTAGTGTACCAAACTGTTTACACCTGAGAATAATTTGTTTGTAAATAGCGGTAAATAAAAGATTGTATGATTGTTGTATTATTTGGTTTTATTGAATGGTGTGCGAATGGAAGGAAGAATGATTGTAAATTTAGGTATCCGACAAGAAGCACAGCTGAGTTAGCCAGGGAAGCTGCTGAAGAGATTGTTGCAGCAGAATAAACGGGTAAGAATATTTTTATAAATTTTTGTATTTTTTTGAAAATCAGTGTTGACACTAGCTATGTCAAACCCGTAAGTCTATGAACCACAGCAATCTTACGACGGCCCAACGTTGGGGATCGAATGATTTTTAGAGAGTCCCAAAGTAAAAGACTCAGACCACAGCTATATATATATATATATATATATATATATATATATATACATTGCTGTGAATTTGTAGCTGTATGCTGCCCAAACGTTGGGAGCCAACAAAGGATGCTTGACATAAAAAACGATTTGGTGTGTGTTATCGTCTGAAGATGCCCGCTAACTTAAATCAAATAAATCAACGAAATTCCAACGTCAAAATTATAATTTCACAAATATTCGTTAACAAACTTGATACGAATAATAGTTGCAATCACAAACATCTTTCTTTAACACTCATTATTCAAAAGATTACTTTTACACAAGCATTAAAACCTACAAATGCAATTTACAACTTAGGGCTAAAATCAACAATATTTTATAACTACTAAACATGAATATAGGGTTCAATCAGTCCTTATTTATAATTAGTAATTCCAAGACTTTAATTTATCAGCAAGATATTTGTATTAAAAATAATTATGGTGTCGAAAATAGGAATCACAAATGAAAATTATACAATGCCTCTCAAATTGTATACAGAATTGTCAATTTCTTTGAAAAAGTAACCGTACCAAGTACAGCAACAAAAAGAAGTAATCCAAAGAATGCCGTGCTAGATAAAAAATCGCAGAGTGGGGTGGGTCACAAAAAAAGAAAAAATAAGTTTCAAGCAAGGAATTTTATTTACAAATCCTTTAATTAAAACACATGTTACCAAAAGAAAAACCAACCCGCGTACAAAACAATATTTGTCCAAAATATTCTGCAGGAATTACACAGTACAAAAAAATTTTTGCAAAAATAATTAGTACACTTATAATTACCTCAAACTAATTTATAACTTCAGCCACAATAATAGGAAAAAAAAGAACAATCTACTGGGCCAAATGAATTTCGCAGCTGCTGTAACAAAAAATATTAAATAGTAACCTTACACCGAAACAAATTTTTTTATATAGAAAATTTTATGCATAGTAATTGTTAATCTTATTTTATAATTCATACTCAACCAATAACAGCTGTCGCATTAGCAAATTCAGACGATTTGAGCGAAGTAAGTTCAATTTCACCGGAAAATCTTCAATTGTGCCATGAGTAACTGTAAAACATTTAAAAAGAAAATTTAGGCCCAATTTCCCCTGAAGAAAATCATCAGAACGATGTAGAGGAGAAACAACAAGCCGTATAGCTTGATATGACGTTTCTGTTTTAAGCTTATCAAAGCGAGGTCTTGAAGGTTCTGATAATTCACGGTTGGGACACAACCTTTTGTAGTCGACATCGCTTTACTGAATATAAAAATATCATCACACGAATTTATTTACCTTCGACCAAAATGTATAAAGTGTTCACTTCTGGGTATCGGAATTGCCATCTTTGGAGGTAAGTAGGAAAGCGAATCCAATAGTTCCATGATTTTTACGACCTTACGTCACTGTTTCACTAAAAATATTCCACAAATTGCAGTTTTACCGTATTAACTGTTTCTCAAGAAGTAATCGTCCGAGATATATGCCGTACAACCAACTTATGGTTTCATTCTAACAAGCGAAACTACAACCGATAGTGAAAGAATCCTGTTATTGTCTTTCAATAGGACCAATCGCAGCGCTTTAAAACAACACAAAAGTTCATCAAACTTATGGAGATAATCAGTACCCGTAAGATGTGCTGCCTAACTTTTCGCCTAAAATTATAGAAAATGTAGCATACCAATTGATAATTTATCTTCAATACAGTGTAAAGATAACGAAACCCAAATGTTTAATGTATCGATATCTGTATTCGTAAACAACTTCGTAGAAAACACGTACATACATTAAATAATGTTTCTGAAAAAAATTTCTGCTAATCGAATACCACATTTAAACGCCAATTCAAATGCTGGAACTGCACGTAATAGCCAGCAACGTTGAAAGGAAATAGCAGAATACGGCGTTATTTCAGTTTTCTGTTAATTTACATTTATTTATGCCCAGACATTGGTGAAGAACACTTGACAGTGGATTAGCATGAGCTTCAAATAACTAGTAGTATTACTAATATTTCTATGAATTGTAGAATTAATGTTATTAAAATCCAAATTGCATTGCAAGGACGCAAGCATAAGACAATAATTTACCAAACTTATCTTATTTAAAAATTGTTAAAATAAAAGTTCGAAGTTAAAATGCGTTTTCGTTTAAGTATTATATTTTAAAGTATTGAAGGTAAATAAAAAACATAAAGCAGAATAAAAAAATCAATAAAGTGGTCGAAATTAGGTTGCATTGCATGTAAACATAATGTGTAAAAACGAGAGAACAACTCTCCTGATCGACCGATTGCATACTTGATCATTTTCCTCAGTATATGCAAATGCGGAGCCCATTCCAGTTGTGTGACTGGCATACATTTCAATGCATAAATAATACCTATAAAAGGACAAGGTATACCAATTTTAAACCACATTTTACAAACAATAAATTTACCTCACAAATATCACCTAGAAAAAATATAAGTAAAAATAAATATACTATTTTGGCATCAAGTCCAAAAATATTTTCAAATTATTAATCAGTTATTTGATAATTATTGGCTTTTAAAATGAATGATAAATAAATTCATAACTCATATTTGGTAAGTAAATATCTTCATTAAAATCTATCGTCTTTTTTGTATTCAGTATTTGTTTAAAACCTTCACCATCCGAAGAGCCTTTAAACCGCGGTAATTGAAGTATTTTTCCTGGAAAACTGGAATAGTATAATTTTTTCTGAAACCCACAATGATGTAAATTTTAAGTAGCAGGAAATAGTCCTCACACAAATTCTACCTTTTGTCTTGAGATGTTTCTTTTATTTTGCAGCACGATGACTGTCCTCTATGAATTTCTAAGGTCAAGCTACAATAGTTGATTGATAAAAATTGTAATACCTTGGAAAAACATGCCAAGCAAAACTATTCACGTGCAATGAAGCCGAGTTGTGGTCAGGGATGTAAACTGTAAATAATGTAAACAAAAACCTTAGAAAATAGCCAATATATGCTTAAACGTAATTGATTTTGTTGGCGGTGGAGCAATTTGTATAAAAGTTTGTTTACTTCGATCTCCTAGAAAATCATCAAATACAGCTTGAAAAAACAACAATCGAAATTGAATTCCCACTGAGAATATCTGGCTCGCGCTTCTTTTCTCGTACGTACGTAGATTGTTTGGCTGAATCGCTGAAACATTATTGTGTTAGTAGCTACCACTTTAAATCGTTTGAAGCTTCAATTTGAACCAGCAGCGCCTTATAAATATTTTGACTAAAATGAAGTAACGTAATTGAATGGTGCAACTTAGATTTACGACGGTGCCAACTGAACCAACGAATTAACTCAGGATGATTGATTTATTTGGATATTCGTGCACACTCAAACTAAATTAAATGTTTTGAAGCCAAACAATAAAGCAATTGTGTGTTCCAATAAGATACAGCTTGCGAATGAGAAATTGGATAGAGCTTTCTACGCCCGACTGAACGAATTGTTTGTGATTGGACGTCAGTGTCGAATATCATTTTTGGATGAGTGAGCTGTGAGTGTGGTTGAAAGTTGATAGAACGTACGTAGACTGCACTGCATTCCGCCGACAGTTAATTGTATAACGAGGGTACGAACATTATGCCGTCAGATGAACCATGAATAGTGGCGTTAGAACTCTACTTTCGCATAACACTTTCTCTGTCGCATATCTCATTATGTTGTTATCTAGGACGTCAGGGAAGCTATTTTATTTGCTTACTAGGTATCTTTTAGGACTAAATATTACTGTACTATTTACAATGGGAGTATTTCACTTTCAATAGAAGGACGCAGTTGTGGCCCGATTTTCATCAAACCAGACTGTAGTTCACATTCAAGATTAATACCTTCCAGTTTTGAAAATTTTAGGACGAATGCTCATACTTTCAAGTTCAAAGCTTGTATACTTGATGAAATAAACCACTAGCTGTGAAATCGTGAATTTAAAGATAAACCGCGCATTAATCCGTTGATAAACTCCTGCCGTCCGTTTAGCGTACATTTGATTTCCTTTGTTGTCTGTTTCTGGTCAGAATATAATTTACAACTGGTGAAATAAAATAAGTTAGTAGGTTAAATATTGAGACATATACAAAGCTGAAATGTGGGAACGTTTACAATGTTCGCTTTGTTTTTTGTGAAACAAAATGTATATATTAAATGTGTATCATGATCGTATTATTTAACATTAACTAAAAAAATTGATTTATTTCTAAAGTATATTGCGAAAAGTCTTCCTTAGTCATAGAGCTACATGCAACAACTGTGTTTGTGCAGTAGTTAATATGTGTATAGTTATAATTATGCAAATCCAGCGCTGTTGGTAATTAATTACTATTTTCTATCTAGAGCATAGTGGATTTCTAGAGAAGTGCATAATTTAGATTATTAATTAACCCTAGAATGAATCACTGTCAGACACTACACATTTACATAACGTGGGTCAAAAAGACCCACTAGATATCTATTGACATGTATGTGCTTTAACTGAATAATTACGGTTATAAATTGTTTTAAGAGGTTTTTTATTTACAAATAGTGCATAATAACTAATTATTATTTACACATTTTGTACATGTATATACTTAATGGTCCTTGCAAATAATATTACTGCAATTATGCATACCCGATCTCGCGTTTTCTATCCTCTTATGCGGGACATAAGGATCATTGTTTGTTTGTTGCTGGTTTCTTTGGTGTTGTTCGTAATTTTTCCTCCACTTGAATAAATTTTGTAATTACATCTATAACAATTTTCTTCAATCGATTTTCCATATATAATAGAATAAGCTGCATTCACTAACTGTCTTAGATATAATCTTCTTCGGTCTAACCTTTTGCTTTTGTAGTGTTTATTTTGTTAATGAACAAAAAATAGGCATTATGAGCTCCAACGTCCACATCGCCTTTTGTTTCATTATAAATTTTTATTATTTCTGGTTTTTTCTTCGTCCTATTATCCACTTCATTGTCCTGGTGCATTGTGCTCAGCAGAATTACTGATTTATTTCTCTTTGGGACATAACTCACAAGAGCTATGTTTTGAGTAAAACCAAAAATACATGATAATATCTCTTTGTTTCTATTGGGTCACATCTCTGCAAATATATATATATAGATATATGATGATATATTATTAATGGGTTTGAGGTCAGCTGTAGGAAAGTAAACTCTTTTTTAAGGCCTAAATTTTCGAATTTTATTTAAATTCTTGATCACAGGCTTTGTAAAATTTTACAATTAACTAGGCTAACATATAAATGAATTGATAGTAACTTACAAGACGAGGTTAAACATTAAATTAACATGAAAATTACATCGAAATCTATTTTAACTAATTTTGCTTCAATTTGTTATAAGAAAATTGTATAACTTGTATAAAATAAAATAAAATGTCAAATTTTGAAACCTTTCAGTTTCACTTTTTAATTATTTGAAGATTTAAAACAGAATGCCTATGTGTGCATGTATGCATGTGTGTATGTGTTTGTGTGTGTATGAGTGTGGGTGCGTGTACATGTTATATTTATGTGAGTGTCTATGAATATTTGTGATTATGTATATTAATCTGTTTGTTTGTTAGTACGTGTATGTGTGAATGTGATAGGATGTGTATGTATGTAATGCTAATCACTACAATATCAATTATTGCATTAGGTATATGTTACTTCTGAAGACTAAGTATGTATGTGTAAATCGAACTTAGACCACCAATATCTGTTTTTTTATTTATACAATTTTTTTGGCGAAATATATGATACATTTCCAGAAATAGTCTTTTTTGAACGCACAAGAGACTGCACAACGTGTATTCTCAAATTGCGTTGTACTTCGGCACCAGGTTGCTTTCCAATATATATATATATATATAAATGTATGATCTTCTTCGGTTTTAAGGTCATTTAACTTGAAAAAATATATACGAACAATACAAATCTAAGCCGTCTTTATTTTTTTTTACATAACAATTCTACCAAACGTTTCGGCGGTATGTTCCAGCCTTTCTCAATGGTTCATACAACCCCGTACATTTATTTGAAATGGAAACTACCAAAACTGGTATCAAACATACAATTTTATATACCGCATCTATTATAGACGCGTACGTCAATTTTTATTACTTTTTTTTTCAGTTGTATATGTTTTAATCCAATGTGACTAGGAAATTAGAATTGTTTCCGCCAACATAATAATTAAATTTAAATGTGTTTCATCATAGTCTAGTGATACAAAAAAACAAGTAACAAAAATTGACGTACGCGTCTATAATAGATGCGGTATATAAATTGTATGTTTGATACCAGTTTTGTAGTTTCGTTTAAATAAATGTACGGTGTAGAACCATTGAGAAAGGCTGAAACATACGGCCGAAACGTTTGGTAGAATTGCTTGGTATGTATTGTGTAAAACTGCATCTTCCTCTAAATTGCTACGTACATTGACGTAACATAAAAAAAGGAAAAAGAAAGAGAACGAAAGGCAAAGAAAGTCCTGCTCAGGCGGCGAGTGGGCGGGGTCTTAGACCTATAGCTAAAGAGAAACCTGGAATAAATAGAAAAAACATAACTTATATATAACCACTCACTCATTCATACACCCAATGAAACATACCACGAAAAAGTAGGAACTTATAATGAAAACAAAATATATATATATATATATATATATATATATATATATATATATACAAACAAACAGTACTCCCCAAAACCCAACCCCAAAAAAAGTCAATGTCCCCAATTTACAGATTACATTATGAACACCCTTAATCATTCAAAAAATTTACCCTGAATAAAAAAATGGCGAGCTGTAATTTTAGGCAACACCCTTGATAGCAATTAGAAAAAGGAAAAACCAAACGCAGCCCTAAAACTACAGCTCTAAATTATCGTAAACGTAAGCTTAAATTAAATTTACAACATGTACAGTATTACTCAACAAGCAACCAGTAAATACCCAAAATCGTTCAATAATTTTCATATTTAAAAAGGAAATTTGGCAAGGTCATCTTAGAACGGCGAAATCACCGGCGTTCTTGTTCCGCGGTAAAAAGCGGATACCAAGAAAAAAAAGAAGGACTCACCCTCGAGTTCCTGACATCGGGGGAAGGCTGTCGCTGGTCCGCCTCCACGAACAGGCCAGCTTACGGCCCAGCGGAGCGCATTGGACTTCGCAGTCCCCCAAAAAGAAACGCAGCTCCAGGGATCACCGTGTCCCCCGCAGGAAGCTAGAAGAGTTACAAACAATAAATTAATTTATTGAAGCCGAAACGCATGGTTTTATACAAAGTTTATATACTTACCACGCTAAATAAGCGTGCCGGAAATTTACAGAAAATAACGAACGCAACAAAACAACGTGTTTGCTTGTGGCTATTCTAACAGCAAATGACTATTACATGTGTTAGGCACCACAGCAAGAAAATAAACCAGGAAACCCTAGTTTTATTTAAATAAATTCACCGAATTCTTTTAACAAGGAAAACACACTAGCATTTAAGTATTAAAATACTGGGAAAGTCGTCTAGCTAATTAAGGCGTAAATTCCACGGGACGAAATTCTGAGGAAGGATATTGATTTTTAATTACCATACAAATTTTAATATACGAAAGGGGTTATTTTTAATTAATGGAATTAATTTTTGTGTTGAACGCCAAATGAATTTAAGATCAAAATTATTGTATATAACTATTTCATTATTTCCGAAAATGAACGTAACAAATCCCCCCCAGCAAAATTATAAGGTCGGTGTCGGGAAGCAAAATAATGGGAGTGGGTAGGACCAACAAAAAAAATTCGCTTAGAAACTAAAAGAAAACTCGTTACAACAAAAAACCTAACGGAAACACTCCAAAAAATCAAAAAACTAAAAAAAGAATTTTCATCCGGCTCGACGGACCAAAGAACCGGATCAAAACCAAAAATTAAAAGGACATAGGAAAAGGAGAAAGGAAAGGTAACAATCATCGAGGACAAAGATGGAATGGCATGGACACTGAAAAAGTCGTCGGAGGACGGATATTTCTTGTGAAGAAACAGTAAGGTCTTCAACCTCAGAAGAAGTAAAGGAACGAGGAAGAAAACCAACAGTACAGCCAAAAGAGGACCCAAAGGTCAAGCCTCAAGTAAACAAAAGGAACAACCAGGGAGCACGAGAAGAAGAGAGGAAGAACGCTGGTAAAAGGAAACGATGTACTCTCAACTGTGGTAACGAAGAATCGCAACGAACGAAAACCGAAAAAAGAAATGCTGACTAGTCCTAAAGTCGACTGAGTCGTGATTTCCGAAGAAAGAAAGACGAACTAGAAAGCACCTACCACAGGAGCGGATGGACAAAACACACTCGGTATAGGGACCGACGGCAAAGAAGACCAGCAAAAGGATAGGGAAAGGAAGGTGGAACGAAAGGAACGAGAAAGAAAGAAAAAAAACCAAAAAGAATAACACCAACACCAAGTACAAAACCCAAAAAAAAACTAAAACTGTACAAAAGAAAATAAAACAAAATCCTAGTGTAGTTATGTATGAGCAAGTGTGGACGTGTACGTGCGTGTGTGGGTGTGTGTTTGTGGGTGTGTGTAGGGGTGTAAGAAGGGTGTGTGTATGTGTTATGCGGGTATAAAGTGTGCGTGTGTGTATGTGTTTGACCGCTGTAGTCGCCTCTTACGACAGGCAGGTCGTACCATGGGGCCATTCTATTCCCGGACCCACACGGGTGAAAAAGAAAAAAAATAGAAAAGCAAACGAAATAAACCCCAGTAAAACCGGGAAGAAAACGAAATCGTAAGTCCAAAATTCATGTCCGAAGGATAGCAAAGTCGTAATAAGAATCTGGGGCACGAGAACTAGGTATGGGGCTTAAGGCGTTTACGCCGCCAAAAGGAGAACGAAACAAGATCGAGAACATCGGGATTTTGTCGACCTATATCCTCAGGTTCGGAAGGAGCATAGAATAAAATTTGCCTCTTTTGGGCAGTTTTCTGCCAAATAGGAACAGCAGAGGGTATCGTAGTTATAGCACTAGGTTTAGGAGGTGGCAAGGGTAGTTTAGAAAACTCCAAACGCGTCATCGAAAGATGTCGTTTATTGTTAGGATGGATGGTAAGAAGGTCAACGGCAGAAAAAGAAACATCATGGGTTGTCAGCATATCAACGGCGGAAAAAGAAAAACGATTGACTGTACGAGAACCAACCGGACGGAAAGAAACACAAGCGGAACACACTTCAGTTACGTTAGAGAAAGGGACAGGAGTAGATAACATTTCATTGACGTTATGTGCAGGACTAGAAGTATCACAGTTAGGAAAGAAAACAGCATTGGCTGTGGAAGTATCCACCTTAGGAAAGGGAGCAGAATCCGATAACAGTTTAGTAACATTACATAAAGAAATAGAATCGGGTAGGAGTTCATCAACGTTACCAGAACAAACAGTATCAGGAACCACTTCAATAACAGTAGATAAAGGAACATCATCTAGAAATTCACCAATTTTAATTAAAAGAACAGAAACAAGTAGCATTTTGTCAGCATGAGAAAAATGAGTAAGAGTAGGTAACGAAACAGGATCAGGTAAAGCTTTAACGACAACAGCAACAGGCATCACAGCTAGGGGTTCCCTAACTTTAACAGGACCTTCTCTATCCGTATTAGGACTTATCTTCACTTCAGCTACGGCTGTGATTGCCGGTACAACAGGAATTTCTTGAGTAGAAGCATTTAAGAAAGCAGAAACAGGTAAAATTTTGACAAAAACGGGAAAAGGCATTAAAGATACGGGTTCATGGACTTCAACAGGACCTTCGCAGACGGAATTAGAAGTTATCGTCACTGCAGCTACGGCTGTTTTTGTAGACACAACAGAAATTTCTGGGGAAGAACAATTTACGAAAGTAGGAACATGTAAAATTTTGATAGCAACAGCAACAGATACTAAAGATACCGGTTCGTGAACTTCGACAGAACCTTCGCTGATTAAATTAAGAATAATCGTCAATTTAGCTACAGCTGTTATTGTAGGTACAACAGCAATTTCTTGACAAGAATCATTAAAGAAAGCAGGAACAGGTAAAATTTTGACAAAACCGGCAGGAGGCATTAAAGATACAGGTCCATGGACTTTCGGAGGACCTTCGCAGACTGAATTAGAAATTATGGTCATTTCAGCGACCTTTGTGCTTGCAGACATGACAGAAAATTCTTTAGTAGAATCGTTTAGGAAAGCGGTAACAAACTTTTGAGAAGCTAGCTGCAAGTCACTAATTTGAAGCATGGGTTGTAAGGGTGATGGAGGCACATTTTGGGGTGAGGGTGTATAAGTAGGGCGAGCAGGAGAAGGAGTAGAATAGGAGGCAGAACTAGAAACGGGAGAAATTTTGTTAGAAGCTATATTTGCCGAGTAAGAGTAGGTTTTGATAGTAGGAGCGGGATGACCTAAATGAAGTACCGAAGAGAACGTAGACTGAGAAGTAGAAGAAGTTAGGCAACTAGAGGTGAGGACAGAATTTGGAGGATTATTCGAAGAGCTATTAGTAGTAGGATGACAGTTGGGACAGTTTTGGCGAGTAACTCCCTTATATCCGCAACCATAACAATGGAGTACTTTAGGACGAGTACAACGGGTCGAAACATGACCAGGTTTGTCGCAATTAAAGCATACGACCTGACGAGTAGGAGTAGAAGTAGGAGGAAGAACAGTAGAACGTACGGAAGAAGTAACGGATCTACTCGTAGGCGTAGGAGAAACCTTAACAACTCGGTCATGTGAAGCAAAAGTATTTTTCTCAGTAGTAGTAGCCTTATAAATAAGCTCGTTGTGTTCAAAATGAAGAACTAGTAAATTAGACAACGACTTCCAGTCAGAAAACCTATCCCGAAAACCACGATACCAAAGTAAAGCTTTAGCCTCGAACAAATCCACTGCAGACTCAAATAAATCAAATTCGGATACATGGTGAGCTCGTCGGAGTTTTTCGACTTGCTCCAAAAAATCGCGTACAGTAAGAGTGTTCGGGACACCAGAAAATTTTTAATTCCACTCCCATACAGGGAGACCGTAGTAGGAAGCCGAAAAAGAAGTCATTTTGAATACGAACAAGAAAGAAATGGGTAGAAGGTAACGAAATAAATGCTAACCGCAACACAATTAAAGCTCAAAAGAAAACAAAATTATTGCCAATACAGGACAATTTAAAACATATCCGACGGATGAACTTCCTGAACACCAATAGGAGCGAAACAAGAAAATAGAAATTAGAATAGGACTGTAGAATAAAGGAAAAATCGGAGAAAGAAAATATTAACTCTAGACGTAACAAGGAGAACAAAATGTACAGAGAGGGAAGGAAGAAAAAGAAAAAAACTTGGGCGCCAGCGTTTTCAATGAACTAGGACTATTGGCGAAAACACAAGACCTATAATCTGAAATAAGCCAACCAATAATATTAAACGTAAGGGACGAAACATAAGTAATATCAAACCGAGAAAATGCAGGTCATGTAGGAATTTAGGAACTAACAATAATAAACAAAAAATCGAAGCAAAAATTAACTAAAACGAACTCAAAGCCAAAATAACTAAAATAAAATCGGAGCCAAAGTTACATGAAACAAAATCGCAGCACAAGAAAATTAACGAAAACCAAATTGCAGAAGAAATTAATCACAAAAAGAATCGGAGCAGAAATTAATTACAAAAAGATCGCAGCCAAAATTAAGCACAAAAAGAATCGCAGCCGAAATTAATTACAAAAAGAATCGAAGCCCCACGCCAGGGCGTCAATATTTTATGCTACGTACATTGACGTAACATAAAAAAAAAGGAAAAAAAAGAAAGAGAACGAAAGGCAAAGAAAGTCCGGGCTCAGGCGGCGAGTGGGCGGGGTCTTAGACCTATAGCTAAAGAGAAACCTGGAATAAATAGAAAAAACATAACTTATATATAACCACTCACTCATTCATACACCCAATGAAACATACCACGAAAAAAAGTAGGAACTTATAATGAAAACAAAATATATATATACAAACAAACAGTACTCCCCAAAACCCAACCCCAAAAAAAAAGTCAATGTCCCCAATTTACAGATTACATTATGAACACCCCTTAATCATTCAAAAAAATTTACCCCTGAATAAAAAAAAATGGCGAGCTGTAATTTTTAGGCAACACCCCTTGATAGCAATTAGAAAAAAAGGAAAAACCAAACGCAACCCTAAAAACTACAGCTCTAAATTATCGTAAACGTAAGCTTAAATTAAATTTACAACATGTACAGTATTACTCAAAAAGCAACCAGTAAATACCCAAAATCGTTCAATAATTTTCATATTTAAAAAGGAAATTTGGCAAGGTCATCTTAGAACGGCGAAATCACCGGCGTTCTTGTTCCGCGGTAAAAAGCGGATACCAAGAAAAAAAAGAAGGACTCACCCTCGAGTTCCTGACATCGGGGGGAAAGCTGTCGCTGGTCCGCCTCCACGAACAGGCCAGCTTACGGCCCAGCGGAGCGCATTGGACTTCGCAGTCTCCCAAAAAGAAACGCAGCTCCAGGGATCACCGTGTCCCCCGCAGGAAGCTAGAAGAGTTACAAACAATAAATTAATTTATTGAAGCCGAAACGCATGGTTTTATACAAAGTTTATATACTTACCACGCTAAATAAGCGTGCCGGAAATTTACAGAAAAATAACGAACGCAACAAAACAACGTGTTTGCTTGTGGCTATTCTAACAGCAAATGACTATTACATGTGTTAGGCACCAAAGCAAGAAAATAAACCAGGAAACCCTAGTTTTATTTAAATAAATTCACCGAATTCTTTTAACAAGGGAAAACACACTAGCATTTAAGTATTAAAATACTGGTAAAGTCGTCTAGCTAATTAAGGCGTAAATTCCACGGGACGAAATTCTGAGGAAGGATATTGATTTTTAATTACCATACAAATTTTAATATACGAAAGGGGTTATTTTTAATTAATGGAATTAATTTTTGTGTTGAACGCCAAATGAATTTAAGATCAAAATTATTGTATATAACTATTTCATTATTTCCGAAAATGAACGTAACAAAATCCTACTAATTGTTTATCAATTGTAACAAATTGTTTGGCACCGTTGCAGTCCTACATTGCTCCAGGAATAGATTCCAAATATGGCTTACAGGAGCTAAATTGTTCAATTCTTACCGATAAGCCCGAGTTCTCTAATCGTCAAATCATAAACGATCCACGGACATGGCTGCTTTGTAGATTGGATTAGATAGTTTATCAAGAAAAAGTTCTCGTACTGGTACATTCCAAGTTTTTTTCCACTCCAGCCATGAGTACAATTTCGATAAACACCTCCATTTCTTGTTTATTGGTTGGGTACCAAACTTTCTCTTAATGTAGGTATGTGCGAGCAGCTTCTCTATTAGTATAAATAATGATTTCGTCGATCGTGGTCATTAGTTATAAATTTCCTGCAATCATTTTTTCTGTGAAAATTTCGCCTTGCTTCGAAGGACCCGGCGTAAAACGAATGACATTTTGAGGACAAGCTTTTCTTGATTTTCTATCAGGCATCTTCATTCACTTCATTCCACTTTTTGCTATATGTATTCATCATGTTGCCGATCAAATCGAATATTGTTGTCGGTGCTTTGATCGCTATCACTTTCACTGCTACTAAATTGTACATTAGTTAATGTACTTTCTCTATCATCGCCTTCATGATGCGAATCATCGCTGCTGGATTCTCTATCTTCTGATTCAGCTTCGTTGTACCACTGTAGCACTGTCTCTTCAAAATCGAAATCGGTCGCTTGTATAATTCGTTTATAACTTGTTGATGCCATTGTATTACATACAAAGATAAATTATTTGCACATGCAACTAACAACAATCCAAATGCACACTGATAAATTACAGAAGTACTGATATATTTATAATAATACGGATAATAGATGCCAGGTGGGGATATATTTACCTGTGCAAGGAGGTCGGTACAATTCATTTGTCCTAATTAGTTTGCGGAATTTTCTATTTATCAGACATAATTTCTATATTACTTAAATTCACTATACTATGCCAGAACAGGGTAATTTAATATTTATTATGCAAATTCTTAAAGATGTTTGAGTGTATTTAAATGCGGGTCAGAAAGACCCACCCTATGTAGAAGGCGCAAAATTCCTTTTTTGTTGTAATTTGGCGTTGTTATATACATTTTAAAAAATTTATAACGAAAATAACTTTTTATGTTAATTGCCAATTTTATTATATAACCTCAGATTAGTAAGTATAAAATATGATTTACTATTTATTCATCAATTTTGTAATTGTAGTACCTTTGAAAAAAGATTAAAATAAATCCGAAAGCTCAGGTTTATAAAAAAGAGTTTTTTTAAATAATCCAGCCGACCTAAAACCCACAATACTTTTGGAAAATTATATATATATATATATATATATATATATATATATATACTATTCAGTTTTTCTTTTATGGGTTATAGGTCCTGTTTAAAAATAATAAAAGGCGTACTCTTTTATTCCATCTGAATTTTCGAGTATATTTGTACTCTTGGTCACAGATTACTAAAAATTAAACGTTGTATAAACACAGTTATTGCAAATGAATATATACTTAACAATAGTTGAGATTGTGTAATTACTGGCATGTGTAACAGGAAAACATTTTAAAAACTATTTAGAATAATTACAAAATTGACAGTTTCTGACAAATGACATATAAATTAAAACATTTGTATATAAACATGCAAACTAAACTAGAGTGGAACTAAAATAAATTATGAATATGCTTTATGGTAAATGATTATGAGTGGGTGTACTAGTAAATGATATCTGGTTTGCAGGTGAATGTGTTTATCTATGTGCAGTGTCTGTATATTGTATATTTGTGTATGTTATGTATGTGTGTGTCTGGTAAGCTTTGTTTTGTTGTGTAAAGTTGTATATGTGCGTGTGTTTGTGTGCGTGTGGGTACGTGTATGTATGTGTAAGTGTGTATATTGAGTGTAACTACATTATTTTTCTCATTAGAACCTAAGTTTCTTCTTCTTTTTTTTTTATTTATATAATATATTTTATTATTTTGTGTATATTTGCTATTTGGGTGACTTGAAATTGAGCAAGTAAGTGTATATCGAACTTAGATTGGAGATATCTGTTTTTTTATTTATACTATTTGGACAGTTATATATGTGACACATTTCTTTGAAAATGCGTTTAGATGTTACTTTTCGGTTTCTAATATTTTAGCGTCATTGAAATTCATATTATGACCTTTCGTTAAGACATGTGTAGACAAAGCACATGCCTGAGGTTTTATTTTAATATCGCTTTTGTGTTGCGTTATTCGCTGTTTTAAACTTTGAGCAGTTTGGCCTATATAGGACGCATCACAATCCGAGCAGTTAATTTTGTATATGGTATTCCGTTGATTTAAACAGGAGTTTTATCTTTTATTTTAGAAAATAATTTTTATTGAGATTAAGTTTTGTTTCGCGATTTTTATGTTTTCTTTTTAAATACTTGTATCAATTTAGGTGTTAAGCGTTCTATATAAGGTAATGTTTTATACGAAGTGTTTATAAGGTCTTTATTGTTTTATTGGAGAATGTACTGCTATTTAGTGTTGTTTTTATTACAGTTGAAGGATAACCGTTTTCTCTTAAAATTTTAGAAAATAATTTAATATTCTTATTGTATAATGAAGGATGGGAAATTCTTTTATGCGATTTTCATTTCTATAATAAAATTTATCTTGGTACTAAAATTTTGATAAGAGTAGTAGTTAATATATCGATTCGAATTTGTTGGCTTTTGATACCAGTCTAGTATGATTTTGTTTTCTCGTGTTCGAATTAGTAATGTATCTAGAAATGGCACACTGTTATTTGTTTCCATTTCAGCTGTAAACTGTAGGTGTTTATTATACCCATTAAAAACTTCTAATGTTTCCTTAAGCTTCTGTTCGGGAATGGCTGTAATTATGTCATCTACAAACTTTCTAATAAATGGTAGTTTGAAGGACAGCTTAGGTATAATTGTTTCGAGGAGAGTATCCATTACTATGTCAGAAATCACTGGACTTAGGTTCGAGCCCATTGGACAACCAAAAATTTGTTTAAAATAATTATCATTAAATGAAAAGTAACTTGATTCGAACAAAAATTCTATAATTTCAAAGAACATTTTGTTGTCAATTTTACATTGTAATTTAATACGGTTCCATATACCTTTTATATTTTCCAAAGCTAATGTTTTTGGTATGTTAGTGAATAAAGAGATCACGTCTAAGCTAATTAATACATATCCTTCTGGTAATTGAAAATTATTGATGAAATCTGCAAATTCAAAAGAGTCTTTCGTGTTATATTTACTTTCTGTTGATTTTTGAAGGATTACTGAAATAAATTTCGATAAAGACTCTGTAGGGCAATTATTACATGAAACTATTGGTCGCATAGGAAAGTTATCTTTATGAATTTTTGGTAAAGCATAGAGTTTAGGAACTGTACTACTATAATTATTTAATGCTTTGGCTTCTTCTTTGCTTATGTAATTTTTATTTTTTAAAGATTTGATTAAATTTAAAGTTTTGTTCTGAATGCTAGTTGTTGGATCTTTATCTAATTGGCAATAAGTATTAGAATCACGTAGTAACGTTTCTATTTTGTTTATATATTCGGCTTTTGACATAGCTACAGTAATATTACCTTTGTCTGATTTAATCACTACTATGTTTTCATTTTCTTTTAAAAAATTCTTACATTGAATGTAGTCATGCCACAGTTTAGGTTTGCGTTTAGAATGTTCATGTATAAAGTTAGTTAAGATATTTGTAATGTACGTTCTATATAGGTCTCTTTTTTCTGTATTAATATTTAGGAGTATGTTTTCAATATCTGCTAAAATATTATTAACCGTAAATTTATTTATAACTGGAGGAATGCAAAACTTAGGTCCTAGTGATAGTATGTGTTTGATTTGATTTGGTATATTCAGATTACTGATATCTTTAAACCACTTGTTATTATTATGTGGGATTTTATTGCTTAAAGACAAAATTTCATTAAATTTTCTTATATTCCTTGTCTTAACTTCATAAAAATTTTTATTAAAAGCAATTTTAAATCTTCTGTCATATTCTGTATAGACATAATTTGGAATAATATCAGTAATTTGCGTTTTTAAATCTGAGACTTGATTATTGAATTGACATATGGTGCGATGAGTGATTCTTATTTCTAAATTTAAAATTTTGACTGTCAGTTTATCATTAAATCTTTTATTTCGTTTGCCATAGTTCTTGTGTTGTTATTTAATAGATTATATATGTTCTTAATAGCATGTGGTATGTGATTAGGTAATACTTCGTGTTTCCTGCATTGCAAAAGGAATACCTTTCTGTTTAGTAATGATGCCAGTTTAATGTTGATGTTTGCCCAACGTTTAAGAAGTTCCGTGGTGTTGGCTCCATATTTTAAAGTGATGTTATTATAGAAACCCATTATATTATAGTTAGAATTAACGACCTCTGGTTTAATACTATTCAGTTTTTCTTTTATGGGTTATAGGTCCTGTTTAAAAATAATAAAAGGCGTACTCTTTTATTCCATCTGAATTTTCGAGTATATTTGTACTCTTGGTCACAGATTACTAAAAATTACACGTTGTATAAACACAGTTATTGCAAATGAATATATACTTAACAATAGTTGAGATTGTGTAATTACTGGCATGTGTAACAGGAAAACATTTTAAAAACTATTTAGAACAATTACAAAATTGACAGTTTCTGACAAATGACATATAAATTAAAACATTTGTATATAAACATGCAAACTAAACTAGAGTGGAACTAAAATAAATTATGAATATGCTTTATGGTAAATGATTATGAGTGGGGTGTACTAGTAAATGATATCTGGTTTGCAGGTGAATGTGTTTATCTATGTGCAGTGTCTGTATATTGTATATTTGTGTATGTTATGTATGTGTGTGTCTGGTAAGCTTTGTTTTGTTGTGTAAAGTTGTATATGTGCGTGTGTTTGTGTGCGTGTGGGTACGTGTATGTATGTGTAAGTGTGTATATTGAGTGTAACTACATTATTTTTCTCATTAGAACCTAAGTTTCTTTTTTTTTTTTTTTTATTTTATATAATATATTTTATTATTTTGTGTATATTTGCTATTTGGGTGACTTGAAATTGAGCAAGTAAGTGTATATCGAACTTAGATTGGAGATATCTGTTTTTTTATTTATACTATTTGGACAGTTATATATGTGACACATTTCTTTGAAAATGCGTTTAGATGTTACTTTTCGGTTTCTAATATTTTAGCGTCATTGAAATTCATATTATGACCTTTCGTTAAGACATGTGTAGACAAAGCACATGCCTGAGGTTTTATTTTAATATCGCTTTTGTGTTGCGTTATTCGCTGTTTTAAACTTTGAGCAGTTTGGCCTATATAGGACGCATCACAATCCGAGCAGTTAATTTTGTATATGGTATTCCGTTGATTTAAACAGGGAGTTTTATCTTTTATTTTAGAAAATAATTTTTTTATTGAGATTAAGTTTTGTTTCGCGATTTTTATGTTTTCTTTTTTAAATACTTGTATCAATTTAGGTGTTAAGCGTTCTATATAAGGTAATGTTTTATACGAGATTTAAATGGGGCAAGTGAAAAATTCGTAAAAACCGATGCGCGAGCGACGGACTGGGAACATAGAATGAGAAATTCTTAAGAATTGTCTGTTTTGAGGACAAAAGCGACGTGCCGGCTATTCGCTATATATAGAGGGGGTAATATGAGTTTCGGTCTCTTAGACTTTTGACTATTCGATGCGTTAAAAGCTCTTACATCCGCGACTTGATTCAAGATGTTAAACAGTGCATTTTAGTTTGATAAAATTATTTAAAGTTTGCTCGTATATATTAGTGATTCAAAATAGTTTGTTATTTACGTGCTAACATGAATGTACTTCAGTGCACTTAGATACAAGGTAATAAAATTTAGTATCACTGCACCAATTAGCAAAATTTACAACGACAAATGTATACACAAAAGTAGGCAGTTTTGGCGTATATTGGTGAAAGAAGTATGAATTTCGTTGTTATTTTTCGGGGGTGTTAATAATTAAATGGATCCACAAAACCAGGGTCAGATATACACAGATGAGTTCCGGAAAAGCCCAGAAACAACTTTAAATAAATGGTGATGGAGAAAAATTTAAAAGCGTTGAAAATTAGAAGCCGTAAATATAATCCTGTTGGAATGGTGTGATTACTAAAGGGACGATGTACATTGAAGCTTCGAGGACAGTAACCTTCAGGTAAATTATACTATTTTGTTTGACATTTTTGTGTGTGTTGAATAACTTTATAATTGATTTACTTTAAATGGACATTAGTGAAGTTGTACTAACCATAAAATTTTAATTTTAAGATGAAATTTGCTTGTTTAAGTAGAAAGGGGTATTTAGTATTGATGTTCTGAATTATGATGAAACTTTGGGTATGTCTTTGAGCTCAATTAGACGAACCTGGTTAATTAACGTAAAGGGGTGGTAGATGCTCCCTTTATACTCAGACTCCGGTCTGCTTATATTGTTATATTAATTAGTAGGCATCCAACAAGGACTTTAATTCTGGATGCACATTAAAATGATAATAAAACTAATCTTGTAATTCTTTTTAAAAACTGAAGTTTATGCTGAAATTTAATTTGAAAATTTAATGTATTCTGAATATTGATGTAAATAGAGTTAACTTTGATGTTTGTGGTAGGAATGTGTTGTTTAATTTTATGAATGAGGAGGTTTATAAAATTAGGTGAGCAGCTGAAGCGAAACCAGGATCACAGCAGTTTATGACGCCCAATCGGTGGGACTAGAATTTTTTTGTTGAAAGGACCCAGTTCCCGCATTCAAAGGAGTATATCACAGCAATAATATATATATATATATATATATATATATATATATATTGCTACGATTATAAAGTGTTATCTAAGGTCATATAAGTCACAAGGGAGAAATACCTCATGTGAATATCATACAAACCGCGAAAACCAAACATTTAAACACAAAAATGTACATAATTCATTCATTATGGAAAAGCAAATACAAAACACCCTGTATAACATCAATAACAAGCTACAATTAATTAAAGGAAGCTCATTCCGTAATAACTTCACAACATTTTATTAAATTAAATATTTGCTGAAGCAATTTAATCATTTTAAAACATGTAAGGACATTCTTAAATTTAAAACACATACAAATTCAACATAGTTGACGAAAAATACCCGTGAAATAAAATTTTTTTCAATCTAAACGTAGTTGCGTAAAGAAACTAATAAATGCGTGTAATTTATACCAGTTTGTAATAGTCAAATACTTAAAACAAGCATATTTCATAAAGTATGAATATTTGAAGCGACGGTAATTCGTGCAATTTAGAACGAACATAAAATACTATATTTAATATCATTTGTTAATCAAGTCCCTCTAGGTTTCGATCTACGTGCAATTTAGAACGTACATATTAGACCATCCAAAATCCAACACGTTGCAGATACAACCATAATTGAAACGCCTTTTCCACTTACGAACAACCGATAGCATTCCGTCAACCAATGAGAACGCGTAAAACATTCGAGAAGGAATTTGATTCTATAAAATTAACGAAGCAAATAAAGGAGCATCATGTTTATGGTTCACGCGCCGACTGAAGGAAAATTATTACGTAAATAGAAATTTTTAATGAAAGTTGCTAATTTTAAAAGTTAAACTTAACAAAATTTAAACAGTAGAGTGCGTATTGTAATAAATTTATATAGAATTTTTGCCGTTCATATAAACGTAAGTTTAGAAATAATTAATATAAAAAAAATTTTTAAAATTTTATTAATTTAGAACGCTAAGTAGCTGGTAAGCATTCTAAGTGGTTGGTAAACACTCTAAGTGGCTGGTAAACATTTTAAGTTGCTGAATAAATGACTCTAAGCTACTGATTAAACGATTCTAAACTACTGAATAAACAACTCTAAATTACTGGATAATAATTAAAGGTGATTTTTAAGCCGAGTTGTCGGAAGTTCCGGAGCAAGTCGGAGGTGCCAGGAACTTTTGGAAAGAAAAAACAGAAAAACTATAAGGTCAGAACTATTTATTCAACTTATAGCACATTGCATTTGTAATTTGCCATAATTTGTGTATTCATAAGTGAGCTTAAAATTTGCATGTGATAAAATATACTATGTAAAAGTTCAACAAAAATTTGGTAGAATTATGTTAAAAAAGGGAATATTTCTTTGACGTTCAACGAAACTATTTGTGGTAAAATACATTTTTTGCTAGCTTTAATTGCTTTAAAAAGGTGCAAAAATTTACAATCTTCGTAAAGAGCTAATTCGATAGAAATATTTTTTTTATTTTGAGTTAAAAGTTCTATAGAAGGTAAATGATTTTAAGAAGGGCGTATATTTGTAAATTGTAATATGACACAAATTTTATTTAGTTCATTATAAAAATTTTGATGAATTTCGTTTGTGTGATTTAGGTGAATTGAGTGTTAGAGAGGAGTGAGTAAAAATTCTTTGTTATCATATCGTCGTTTCACTCTGTGAGTGGTATCACTAAGCTAGTCGAGGCATAAATTTGATTGTGTTAATTGATCGTTGCACACCTGTCGAGTACAGCGATATAGTAGCAATATATATATATATATATATATATATATTGCTGCGATAAGGGGTTGTTTAAGGGTGTATTATATAGTAAAAGTCATGCAGGAACCATAAATTACGATAGGAGGCAGAAAACTGCATTTATTTAGTGGAAAATTAAGTAATTGGGATAGTTTGTAAATAGTAAGCATTGAATACCCTGTATATAGAGCATAATTAGTTTTAGGCGACGCAAATAGACACATCTTATAACAATAGGACGCATAGTTATCATAGAAATAGGTAATTCATACATTAGGTAAATAACAAATATTTAACACCCTGTATATAGAGCTTTAGTAATTTTAAGTAATGCAAACAACGATATTTTTCAGTAGAAACACGTGTATTTAGAGGAATGATAATAAAGGTAATCAAACACGCATTGAAAAGGATTCTAATTAGTTATGATATAATACGGAGATGAGATAAAACTTAACAAAGCTTTGTGTAAATGCGTAGAAACAATCAACATTTTTTGATAGTAAATGTAATTAAAGATGCGTAAATAAATAAACATGCATGAAAATCGAAATTAAAATTACATCAGGTATTTTTGTATAATATGGAAACGCGATTATTTACTCAAAATAACGTATGGTAGATAACGAAGCATCTGTAGCAAACAACCATTACCCGAAAAGTCAAGTATATTACATCAGAAAACTACTTCAAGTGCAGGATATGCAAATACCTCATTGGTTAAGATTAGCCACGGACTTGTGAAACCTAACCCACATCCAAGTGGGATCAACCTATATTTAATAGCAAGAATGATAACGGAGTTTAGTTTTAACTCAAGAAGGCCAAGCTGCGATACTTTAAATCTAAAGGTCACTTGTAATTTAATATAATAGTGAAAATGTATAGTGCTACGAATATGAAAATTTCTATTACCGTATAACGTGAGTACAATTTGGGGTAATTTATTTAAACTAATAATATAATAATAGGGCTCCGAATTGGCGGAGAATAATTTCGAATGTGTTATCAATAATACAAATATATAATAATTCCGAGTATATGTATAATCTTAGTTGGTCAATAATGATTCAAATGTGTGTATAATTCTAATCCAATTGGATGATAATAATTCTGAATTGATGTTGGTTGATAATGGATGGTATAATAATTTAAATGCATGGAAGGTTGTACACTCTGTGTAGAATAATAAAAGCTAGCCGTGGCAAGAGAATAATAATATTAGTGAGATTTGGAATTTGATTGGAAAACACAGAGAGGTGGAGTCAAGTAAGAAAACGCCATTGACACCGAGTACGGCGTTATCATATCAATATATATATATATATATATATATATATATATATATAAACAACTAGTTAATACTGACGAACAGCGGGTATTCAATTAATAATAACAGGGTATTTGGTCTTCTTAGTAATAAAACTCTTATGTTTTTTACCGAGCTTTCGATTTATTTAAAATCTTCTTCGGGCAATTGTGATTGTATTTTAACTCCAGTTTTTATAAGTAACCTATTGTAATTCTAGCGCCAGTGACAATCACAATTACTTTGCACCACCCTGAAGAAGATTTTGAATGAATCAAAAGCTCGGAAAAAAGCAAATAAGTTTTATTTGCTAAGAAAACAAAATACCCTGTTATTACTAATTGAATATTTGCATATATATATATATATATATATATATATATATATATATATTGTAGTGGTTTTAAAAGGTTTAATTTAACTATAAACAAGGCAATTTCAAACACCCTGTATAGAGGAATCAACCAAAATTTCCGTGCGAAATTTATTTTATTTAGTTCATTTTAAAGTTACACGTATTACCATAATTTTACAATTAATGAATAAAATTTAGTTAGGTTCGTAAAGAAAATAAATTTTAGAAGCCAATGTAATTTATTTATTAATTTAATGGAGTTTAATTGAACGGGTAATTACGTATAATACGCATAAAAGCATGAAAAATCGATAATACCAAGGTGAAACGCTTTGCTAACACATAAACAGCCGTTGAATATAAAATACCTTGAAAAGCCAACTCTTAGAAATGTTGTGTTAAAACGTCGGTTAATTGAACACCTGCATGTTTTCGAAATGTCAGTTTCCCCTTATTTGTGTAGATAGAAGGCAGTATTCCAAGGATATCGGGTAAACGGTTGGAGGGTTTGCGTAAATGTTAACTAAAAGTTTCCTTAAAATGCAGAAAGGATAAACGGTCAATGAAATACGTCGGAATAAGACAGGCATAATGACAGTCCATTTCAAAAAGCACGTATACAAGTCCACATGGAGTAAAAAGAACGCGGACAGTAATATCGATTCCCTACCACTCAAACAAGGTTAGAAGGAAACATATAATATGCATAGGAACAGGACAGCGTTAATATAGGCGGGGTTTTTAAGACGTCAATGGATATACTATTGGTCGATATCGTACAACAGACAAACACGGGGATATTTGAAGTCGGGTTTATTGGAAAATATCCTAACGACGCGCTAAATTTCGGAGATTTCGAAAACGGTTGAAACAAAATTTGAGGAAGTGTTATTTTAAATTAGATTTTTTACGGAAAGGGTGGCTTAGAGGTGGCATTCGGAATCATATAAATACTTGAAGAGAATTAGCATCGCTCTCTCTATTAACTTCGATCTCTTAGTATTTTCACCGCTTCAGAATACGAGTTTGTAAGTATACATATTTTTAAATTAAATAGTGCAGTGTTGGCCTCATAATTTGATACGTGAATAGTGGCGAGTCTAAATTTTAATTAGAGGTGCAACATTTATCTTAAACAAGCTCGTGAAGTGGCGTGAAGTAACCTAATTTTCAATTAAATTAAACTAAAGTACGCAAGTATGAAAGAAGTGTAATTAATTTGGAGTTGGATTTGGATGCACCGTGAAGGCAGAGCAAACAGCACAACCTAAATGGGGTTCATCTACAAATAGCTAGAAGCCGCCAGCAGAGTAGAGCGAAACAACTTAACGGCATCGTCAACTGAGTAGTGATCTTCAAGAAATTCCAGATAACGCTTTAAAATTGTTGTTGTTATAAACTATGAAACTATGAAAATTGTGTGACGTGTGAAAGTGATTTTTGAAGGTATTGTACATTTTTTGCGTATTGAAAATAATACGTATAACTAACTTTATTATGGTATTTAAATAGAAATCTAAAGGTGTATATAACGCTTATTAACGTTCCATCAGGAATTTAAAATTTTTATTGTTACGAGTACATGGGTTTTTTGTTTGTTGTAAGAGTATGCGAAGTACAAAAGCATACATTATTCATAATTAACTGGGTTATCTTAAGCTCACCATACTCCAGAGTATACAAATTTAAAATAAATTATAAATAAAGAAAGAAAATAAGGTATTATTCAGGGCCCATTTACCCCGGGTATATTCAATGTGTTTGATATTTTAAATTAAAATCCAGGATAGTACAAAATTAGGATTTATTGAGGTGTAACTTGATCTCTGAAATGTGGATAATCTTGAATTTTATTTATAAATAGTAGTAAATGAATATTGTATGATGGTTGTATTATTTTGTGGTTTTATTGAGAGTATGCGTGAATGATACAGAGTATAATAGTGAATCTAGGTATCCAAGAGGAGGCCCAACTGAGCTAGCCTGGGAACTGAAGAAGAATTAAGGTGATGAAGAGAGGAATCTGGATAAGAAATTATTTATTTTATTAAATTTTTCTACTGTGTGCAATTTTCGATTTTGTGAAGATGAAAATAAATTAATTTTCGAATCTACCGAGATTCCTGAAAAATACACGGCAATATATATATATATATATATATATTGACGTGATAAGGGGTCATAAGAGGTCATTGAGTTCCAAATTCTACAAATAAATCCCACCAAGATATAAAAGAATTCGGAAAACATAGATGTCATTAATTTAAAGGAGGCGTAGAGACCAATGAAACAAACAAAAATTGTTAATAAACTTGTGACCTAAAACAAATGATTAAGTTACAAACGTTTTAGATCCCCTGCAATTTTAACTACGTTACGAATTATATACAGAATAACATCATCTTTTAGAATCGACCAACAAAGTTGCGACAGTATGCAAACATAAATTATTCAAATACGATGTCTATGAGCTGTAATACGAAATAACCCGATGCACTTCAACTACTATTAAAATTAGTTAAAAAATTTCTGAAGCACACGGAACTTCTGATGATAATCACAACGAAGGATAAAATTTCATTATGCTGAGTTATCGACCGTATTAGGTTTCTGACCCCGTAGTCTTTACGTTCTAGCAGTTCAGCAGCTTTAACTTGATTGTATTTTTTCAATGGACAATTCAGTTCCAGTTCCTGCTTTGTTAATACACTTAAGCGTAGTGTTGTGACTTTACCAGGTTTTAGGTATTTAAAGATATTCTGTGTAGTTTAGTGAATTGCGTAAAGGCGGTTGTTATTTGGAACACTTGTTGTGAAATCAATTCAAGTGCTTGATACGATTCTGGCTAACACCAGCATAGCTAAATTATTTCTTAAAAACGTACCAAAACAGCAGTTCTAAAACTTTTACTTAACTCGACTTAGGTTTGGTTATTTAAAAGTCGATCCAAGAGTAAAATGGCTTATTGGTTTTTTGGTTTATCCAATCAATCTCCTTCGCCTACATAATTTAATGACATAAAACCAATGCCACCCTGTATAACCGCCACAGTAGATAGACGCTACATGCATAATACCACTAGTAGGTGGACGCTATAGTTTCTAAAAAACTTCGTAATTTAGCAGCACAATTGTTAAGCTAACTAAAATATCATTGAAGTTGTTAAAAGAAGAAGAAGTATCAACCGCCTAAATGTTTTAAAAAAGTGCATGAATTTTCAAAAGGGGACAATCAACTGAAAGAGTCATAAAGAGCATTCAGCTAAAAATTGGTTAAAACTGGAAAGTAATTTGGTATTGCTAAAACGTTTCTTAGCGAAACGGCATTTATATAAGAAGGTTTTGGCATATAAAAGTCGGGAAACCGCAGCGGAATCTAGAAACAACTTTCGATTAGAATGTTATAGATTTGAATCTCATTTCTCAAGAAGACTTGCCATTCGAATTATTGTAAATAAGAGCATTAAGATACTTGTAAAGCATGTTCAACAAAGCTTAAAGTGTAAAGCTTAATGCCTTTCTAAAAAACTTTGGTAAAAGTAAACGTCTTTTTAACAGGAATTTCTTTCAAACCCCTATCAGTTAGAACGTTTACAACAAAAAATGGCATACTTGGAGCCAGACAGGTTTACGTGAATGGTTTAATAAAAATGTTATTAACGTGCTGTTGCGGAAGCTGAAAGAATTTAACGAAGCTTTTCGGTAGCCATTCGAAGAAATTTTGCATTTTGAGGCTAATATAAACAACCAGATTTCATTAACAGGGGAGTAAACTTTTATTAAAGCTCCAGAGTTTGTAATAAAGGCGAAGGAAATAATCAATGTTAAAAAATATTAAGAATCTTACGTAGTGGCAATTTCAGTTATACATCATATACTACTAATAATTTTCCAGAACGAGATAAAGGTTACCGCACTGCAAATACGTACTACGATAAAATAAAATACTTTCTAATTGGTATAGATGGTTAATTAGAAATTTAAGGTAGTAATAATCTAATGAGAAACTACTACATTATTCTAAGCAAAAATGTTGAATCATTATGCCTATGCGAAAAGTTCATTGTGTTGCTAAGATTCAATTAATTTGTTGGATTTCATCAAATGATAGTTCTGCCGCAAATGGTAGTCTGTTAACGTGTAGAGGGAATTAACCCGTAACATGCCTTTCATTTACAGGATATCCAAGTTTCCATCTCTTATGTTTATTAAATCTATCGAATTTTGTAAAAAGTAAAGAATTTTCCTCTATTTCCTGAATTCGATCCTGGTTGTTTATAAATTATTATTTACATTGTAAGAATTAAGTGATGTTAATATTCATAATAACCGCCAAGGGAATTTTTATCGCTTGCGGGAAAACTATGTGATTACGCACAACGGAAGTAACGCAGTTTTCTATTCTGATTGGTTGTAGGACGTCAGCCGGTTTGAATAAACTAATCGTGGGGGGACAAATAAATATTGGGATGATGGGGTAATTGCATAAATTAAAATTTAGCACTTCAGTACCGGAACTCACGGAAGTGACTGTGTTTTCGGAGAGTACCTTATCGTGTGTGTTTCGATGTAGTGTACGAAATTATGGCTGCAACCTATTTTACCTTTCCCTATAGGGCACTACCAAGATCTAGAAGGCACCAATTTAAAGAAACTGTGGAAAACCCGAACCGATGAGACCCTGAGAGAAAGTTTGGTCGACGGAGGCGATAAACAACAAGTGTTGTTACTTTACTTTATAATTTTGAATAATTGCATATTTGAACTTTAAAAATTAATTAAGTAAGAGTTAAGAGAATGGTAACAAGCCCTGTTGATATACCACCTAAAATATTTATTTACTGTAGATGCTTAAATCATATGTCTACCGATATTTCCCATGCAAACCATTCCTTAGTCGTCAAAAATGTACTATTCAATTAAATTATTAAAGGGTTCTATAACAATTTGTTGATGTTTCAATTTTCAGCAAGCAGTACCGTTTGTCATTTCTGCTGACGTTGAATCTATTTTAAAACCGTACATATTTACTAATTTAGAATTTATGATAAATACTGACAAGCTTTAGTAACACTTTGCACACTGCTTTAACTACATACACGATGACTCAATACCTAGATATCTACGGTATTGTGATGTGGATTGCAAGCTGATTGTTAATTAATGATACCATGTCCAATTACAGTCATAATTTAATACAAACTGTAAAGTCAACGAAGATACTAAATGTATTAGAAATTTAGTACCATATAGCCTACATTAAATATTTCACCTGTAAACGGACTTTTACGGCAGAGCAAGACAGGTTAACCTTAGATATTAGTGATCCGCGATAAATCTCCTTCACAAGAGTCCTGCAAATATAGTCTCGTTTACGAAAAGAGATTCAAAACGATATTAAAGTTTCCATTTGCAAAACGAAATTAGAGTTTCTAAAATGTCACCTTGAATCTCCCGCGAGAAATCTCCTTCCTACAGTTTATTATCTATTTCAGTGTACCATTGTATTTAATAATTGTTTGCAGACAATACATAATTAACGGCGATTCAAGAAGTGTGTGTGTGTGTGTGTGTGTGTGTGTGTGTGTGTGTGTGTGTGTGTCTGAGGTAAAGTCTAATATACATGAACTAGACTCTAGGCGGGATGAACTCTGGGTTTCAGGGGTTATTCGTAAGTTGCTTAAGATCATGAAATAACAAGAGAACAGATACCTAACTCGCTCTGTTTAATCTCTCGAATAAATAGATAAACTACAGTTGTTAAGTCTCAGAGAAAGATGCAGGACACGAACTCCTGTAAGTGAACCAATCTAGCAACAATGCGCCTTCTCCACACTAACTAAACTACATAATCTTCAGCACTTTGAACTATTGTTTTATTTTAATAGTATAATGTCGAGATCTTAGACAGGTGATAACGGCCTACTTATCTTTAAGAAAATAATTATTGAAAAGGATCACGATATTGAGTATTTGTCCGACGCTAAAGACTAAACGTAATGCACTCAGCGCGATTCTTATAATAATAAATTGTGCTTGCACGTAGAAACCGCTGGCCGGTGTAATTGAAAACAAAGTCAAATAGCGCCCTTTTTAGTCTGGTTGCCGCCGTCATGTATACGAACACCCACTCGCTGAAATGTGTACACTACACCTCAACTTGGTTAACTAACCGAAGGCTAGTTGGTAGAAGCTGTGTATTTAGCTTCATTAAAATTATCCATAATTAACTCAATCACTTTACGCTAATATTCATGTTTAGTAGCTTAAAACGTACAATACCTGCTGATAAAGCTCCTGGATTTCACTTAGTCAGTGTTCAAATAAAACCATCACACAACTTCCCGGAAGACGTCTGTCTACACTCTTCAATTAAGACGCAAGCACTTTTTCGGAAAGGAATTAACATCACCTCCCTTTTACTCACAGTGTCACAGAACATTACCAATCGTATATTAAATATTCACCTCGCGAACGTTCCACCGCTCCATCTAACTTAACTAGATCTGTCCCGCCTGCAACCCATAGAATTATCATTATATTCAATAAGTTACGCGATACTCAGGCAATTCATAGTCAACGCATTCGCTATCTCAAGAAATATACTTACGTTCAATGAACACGACACTCTTTAAATGCAATGCCGAAACTTGAGAGAGAGAGAGAGAGAGAGAAAAAAAGAAATTACAAACTAAAACAATTAATTATGCATACCCAGGACTTGGCGCATAAAGATCAAAATAAATACCTTTAATTTTCACTACAATAAATGTTCGAATTGTCTACCGCCTACCTGGATGCCCGCTTTGCATCGTATTATAAATGATCTTCGAATCATCTCGTAATGTCCGCGCTCACAAATTTCACGCGCAGCTGCTTGTATACGATCTTGCAATTCTTGCAGATCATTTTTTCTTTTAGACAGTCCCAATAAAGAAAGCCGAGCATGATTCAAGTCTGGCGAGGGCGGGGCCATAATATTAGACCCAAGCGGCCAATCCAACTCTCTGGATACGTTTGTTCTAAGTACCTTCGTACTGCTACAGTATGGTGTCCGGGGCAACCATCGTCTTGCAACCACATCATCCTTCTCAACGCGATAGACACGTCTTCTAATAATAGTGGAAATTTATTTTCAAGAAATTCTAAATAACGTGGACATTTAAAATTTCTGGTAATTCATATGAGCCTATTATCTCGCCATTTAAAATCACAGTCCACAATTTGATCATCCTTCTAAACGCGATAGACACGTCTTCTAATAATAGTGGAAATTTATTTTCAAGAAATTCTAAATAACGTGGTCATTTAAAATTTCTGGTAATTCATATGAGCCTATTACCTCGCCATTTAAAATCACAGTCCACAATTTGATAAAACGGTATTGGGATTTTTCTTCTCGTATTAGGAGGGATTTTCTAACTCTCAAGCATGTACATTATATAGGTTCAAAATCCATCTTTTCTGCACGACGATTCATCAGTCCCCCTACATGTGATTTTCCAATGCTCCCCCCGAAGGTACTACATTGGCCAGGAAGCGAGTTTTTTTTACCTGAAAAATTTTTAATTTTGCCGAACCTTTGCTGTTCCAAACAAAGTAGGGATTTTTAACGTGCGTGACAACACTCGTACACGGACTTCCATTTTACCTCTCATCCGAACGAAGGCGTATTTTTGGGAAAGATGTTCGCCTAACATTTTTCAAGCGAACCGTGTCGGGATTCGAACCCGGGACCTTGGGCGTAGTAGTCACACGCCCTAGATTCATCAGTCCACAGAATTTTATAGAAAAATTCTGGATCTTCATCTAACTTAGCAAGAATTCGTCGACAAAAGCTACTTTAGCCAGATAGTTGAAGGGTTTGCACGCGTGCGATGTGGAATGGATACAGTTAAGTTTTTTGTAGGATTTTATGGATAGTTGATTTTCCTATTCCCATGCATCGTGCTATGACCCGTGTGGAAGTTGATGGATCGCCCTCAATTTCACCCAGCATAATTTTGTCATATTCATGTGCAGACCCTCCTTGGCGAACACCACCCACACCCCGACCGGGAACTCGACTTCGCAATACGCATTGTGCACTCTAATAAAGAACGCCGATAATCGGAATGGCGTGCATTTGGATACCTTTCTCGGTAGAGTACAGCAGCTGCGTTTGCACTACCACTACAGTCGCCGTAAATCAAATGCACGTTAGCGACTACCTTGCTGAATATTGTAATCGATGCATCTGCAACATCACCAACCGCTATGAACATAACGAACAATAGTTTGGCGTAGGGTCTAATCGTTGTCGGTCAACAATTCCAAATCGTATTACAAAAATAGTTAAAGGTCGAAGCATCAAATCAAAAATATCACACGCGTAGAAGCACATACACACTGATAGTACCTTGTTTTTTAATAAAGTATGGTCATAATCTATCTTTTTTACTCACTCAAACAATGCTAGTTCCTTATATAGTACAAGCTGCAAACTGCATGCTATGTCACTCTTAAAATGTTAGATTAAAGAACACGCAGGTGGCTAACGAGTCTATTCGTGCCAAAGTTACACTAAGACAATATTAGTGCTTGGATGATTTTATTGATTGTTGTATTAGTATTATTTGCTGTATACTTATTATACAAAATGTATATAAGATATAAGATCAAGGTAACAAAGATGAAAGACAAAGAAACCACAAATGAATCTTTAGGGAGAATGAATTTTTAAAAATTAAGTTTCAACCCTTAGTTTTCATTTAAATCGGAAGGAGTTACGTATACCTATATTAATATGTATATAAAATTAAATGTAATTATTATGTCTTAGTTATAGCATGATACATTGTATTAAATGAAGGTTATATATTAAGTGTCAACAGAGTTCAAATCAGAAATAAAACAGGAAACGACTGCATTGTAACCCAGGCGCAACCTGATACCACAGGTGAAGAAACAATGAACTGCAATAAAGCAGCCTTATTTATAATTACTTAGAATAAGACAATGTATCAAGAAACAGCAGAGCAAGATCTGCACTTTCCCACAAAATGATATGAGATCAGAGGCTTCATGTTAAATGTAAGAAGCCCTGATCGCCAGTCTTCAAACTTTATAACTTTAACATTGTTAGGTGTTCAAGCTACTCATTCGTAATTATTAATTATTGATTTATTCAAATATTAACTTCAAATATTTTTTCAACTATTTTACGTTTAATGAACATAAACGTTCAAGTTATTGTAAAAAAATAAAGAAATTTTGTAATTATAGAATTAAAACATATTTGATAGTAGTGTTTTTGGAAATAAACTTTTTAAAAAGAAGCTCCCATTGACTCAAAATCTATCTAGCGGTAAACTGAAATAGATAATAAGTTTGATCTATTATGACAGAATCGCAAAAATAACTCGTTATCAAAATTAATAGCAATAATCGTTGTTTCCCAAACAAAAAAACATCGTGTTACACCATTTTAGTTTCTGTATTAAACGGACTAGTTTTGTACAAATTGGCCACCCGGGTTTAGATATATATTTTTTGCACAGCGAGAGCTTAAACTAATAAAAAAAATTATGAAATCTCAAGTTTTAAAGTTTCGACTTTTCTAAAAAAAATTCAACAGTGACGAAAAAATTATAAGGTACCTCTGTTAATATCACTATTCAAGAATAATGCTAAAAAAACGGAATGAATAAATTACATTATTTGTAAACATGACACCAAAGAAGGTGAGTAGAGAAGTCAATTTTAAAAATCTCAAAGAAGTCCTATTATATTGAAAACCGTGCGACTTTAACTGTGCATGAATTTACATATTCCTAACAGTTATGAAGCCCTCCATCAGCAGCTAAAGGATCATCCCCTATTTACCGGTCACCCTGAATAAGAACACGACAAAACATACATCTTATAAAATGCTGAATATTAGCGTTCAGTCACTGAAAAATTAAAAGTTACATTTATTAAATAATAAAAAGAAAGATGTTACACTAATAAGGGTAGCAAATAAGATTGACTGTGGGCCTAAAATGTGCCTCTAGGATAAAATGCGTTAATTAATGTACAAATTATTCATATAGCTCACCGGCTATGTCGATACACGTTTACTTTTAATTAACAAACTTGATGTATGACGTTATTTGCGCAAAGCTTGATGTTTTGATCCGTTTAGTAAAATGCACCAAAACAGATTTAACATCTAAAATAAGAATTTTACCTACACTTAATGTTTTTTAGTAGACTCGCAGAAAAGAAGCACTAGATTTCCAAGCTGTGTCTATAATGCATTGGATTTTCCTGCTAATTTAAATAACAGTATTCAGTTAATAGTTTCACCATGCTGTATCAACTCACGACTTTTAGAAAAGCCCAACATAGTGGTGGAGGTGTCATGCCATGCATATAGTACTCGCAATGTGTTACGAGAATTTTGATAAAGTCGACAACTTGGGGTTCCTTGGAAATACGATGACAAAAATATGCTCCGGTTTGCTCAGTCTGAAACTTAATCGCGAAGTAGGGTGGGTTCCGCGGCGAACTGCAAAGAACAGAATATCAGTTCGCTGAATGCCATGGCGTCAGGAACTAAAATGTTTGAGCAACAAGAACGACAAATCCTTAGTTCCAACAGATTCGGGATTATTCCCAAAATAAACGTAATAAACACATCAAAATAGTATCAATCTATCCACAAAATAAATTTATTGTACCTGTAAGGTCCTGTAATATAAAGTTAAAGACAACCATTACGGTACTGGATTACTAAATCTAAATACACAAGAGCAAATAACCCTTATGACATATAAGCAGACAACACATCAATAACCGCACATCTACAAAGTGTACGGAAGCTAAATACAGAATCAATACACAAGAGTCCCGACCGGAGTGCTAATTCTATAAATCTTTTCACTAGTAGGTAAGAATTAATATTGTTGGTGAACTGTTTCTCACCAATGGATTTACAACTTGACACCTTCCAATAGATATACATATACTTAAAGCCTTTCATCAGTATGTTACAATCCCAATTTGTACCTATAATAAACACAATAACTATTTCTCACCACCAGGTGTGGAACCTACACATACAAATATAGCTATAGGACCAATATGTACTATTGACTTGTCGCCATTATGATATAGTAAAATACATAATACTATAAATATTCTTCTCCACTATAAGGTCTTTCCCCTGTGTGTTTCCGTTAGCTAGCAGATGTTACCACATCCGTTAGCTAACAGATGTTACCACAGTGGATTAGAATGTAGTGATTTCACTATTAAAACCTGCACAGCACTTGGACGAGATGCATATATAGGCATTTACAATGTACAAGCAACGATTCTCATACATTTGTACACATATCCCAAAATCTCCTCTACATATATACGAAGGTTATGTATAAACCTGAAACTCATATCAGAACTTCTGCCGATGCAGAACAGTAAATGATATAAACAGAATTAACAGATGAAATGAAATAAATGTACAATGGTACACACAATTCATACAACCTGACTTATCGGCGGTTAGTGTAAATATGCATTACCAGCGTTAAGCTTCCACAACAGTGATCTCTTCGAAATTGAACGGTAGCAGCCAAGCCACAATTTACATATACCATAAACGACGAAACTCACATACGACTTCTGAACGTAGACAATAACATGATCCCAAAAAAGCACCAAAACTAGTATACGCCAACATATAGTACCCTAAAATCGTTATTGTAATACAACTCTGCAATAGTTCCCTAAAACTTGTCCCTGAAGTAGTTCCCTGAAATAAATGAATAAGCTATTATTACATAACAGTACGCAGAAGCGACATGCCACTAAGTGGGCAAACTATATCAATATTAACACACAAAATAACTGTATGTTTCAATGTATACTTTAAAGTTGAAGTCAATAGGATCCTGAAAGAAGATAACATTATTAAAAATACGCCACGAGGGCGTACCTTCAAAGAGGGAGGTTTTAAATCCGTCACAAGACGAAGTCGAAAAATATCACCATCCAAACATAGATCTAAACTGATATGTTCCGACTAAAATCTCTGTAGCCGCCGAAATCCTCTAAAATCGCATATGTTTAAGGAAGACACAGACCCTCGCCTACTTCCTACGACAGGACAGCATAAGGTGGTGTCCAACCAACAGATAAGAAAGAAACAGGACCAACTTAATGACAAATTAAACATTCAAATACTGAAGTGCCAACTTGAAAAGTAGTGATTAAGCTACCACCAAGTTTAACTAATATTAACCAAAATAGCATAATGATGAAATTTAATAAAACAACGTTTCGAATTTTAGATTTAAACACAACGTAATAGTTATCAATATAATCTTCATTTGTCGTCAACGCATTTTTTCTCTAAGGAATAGAAGAACTTGTTACTAAGAGATTATAAATGGCTTTTGTCGAGGTGATTAGAATATCCTACCTGCGTTCTTGCACAAGCGCGAAAATTTTACTCTAATGCTTGTAACGAAATGGACAATCTAGTTTAGTTGTAATACTTAAACTTCACAAATAATACATGCTATTGTAATGATCCTAAGAAGGGTTTGTAAAATATAATAGCTATCTTATATTTCAATGCACTATATGCAGTAAACCTAACTGCACAGGAGAATGAATTCAAAACCAATAATAGCCAATTTTTAACACGTCTTAAAACAAGGGAACCCCTTGCTATCCTTTATTTCCAATAAATATACGTCTAATAAATATTTTTCACAATCATAAGTATTTACGGATTCGTGTGTACATTAGCACTAGCTTAATCACTATTTGTAGGCACTAATTATATCTTCAAAATACGTGGAATTAAACACTATTATAGCACTAATATTACTGGTAATTTATTTATCTAGTAGATTTATATCACATAAGCGAATTTATTTTTATATAACTTATGTATATCGAATATTTATTCAAACTATACTAAACTGTGGCAACATGGAACACCAAATTCACTTTTGAACACCGTTGCAATCCATCGGATTATATTGAGATTGGCCGCTACGCAATGTACAAGAGAATATATTTTAACGGCAGCATAGTAAAACAAATGCCATCCAAAGCGAATACATTAAATGAGTTACAACATTTACTTATGAAATACCGTAACACCCCAATCCCAAGTATCGGTTACCCTCGTGCGCAATTGTTTCTCAATAAAATTCTCAAAACTAAAATACTTACTTCTAGCAAAATTTTGAAAATTACTCTAATAGATTATTCTACAATACATAACAAATTTTCGGAAAACCAACAATCTGAAAAATATTATTTTGATAGGAGTGCAAAAGATTTAGATAAGCTTAGAAAAGGTGAAAATGTGTTAGTACAAGGAAAACGTTGGGTTAAAGAAAAAATAGAAGGTATAATTAATGAGAGATCATATCTAGTAAAGGATTCCTGAGGCATGGTCTTAAGGAGGAATGGGACATATTTAAATAAAACAAATCTTCCCCTTGCTGGCGACTTTGCAATTTATGATTACAATTGTTGTAAACATCGTAATTGCTATAAACGTATCATTACGCGGAAAATATGCCGCCATATTGTATCAAATTACCAACCACGTTTTAAGTATGATGCAATAGTCAAATTTTCATGCACATTTAAGGTCAATTTACATTCACAATATAAGTAAAACAGATTACTCACGTGAATGGTATTTCGTAGCTAAATCTCAGAGTCCATCATGTTTTGCGGGTAGGTTACACCATTGCTGAGTTTCAAATTGCCGATCCGTTCTTCCTGTCTCTTCTATGCTCGTAGAGGAATGAAGGAACCTAGCTAAAGGTACACAGAAGTTAAAGATAAAGTAACCTACGTGCCTACAAAGAGAAAAGCCACACACACAACACAGATAGATGTTCTTGGCTTCAAGTCTCGTGGCTTAATGGCGTCTTATAACACCGCGCGCACTACGCCATTCACTCTGCGCATGCGCGATTCAGGGACGACGGAAATTGACATTTTCCGTTAAAAATATCCGCGGAAATTTATTTACAAATTAAAGCTAAATTCAAAAATGTACATTGCCAATTTTGGCATGTAACACAATCTAAATGATTGTACATTTGATTTTGTTGAGCATAACAACATAAGTACCAATTTAGAATTTAATCGTCCTGTTGATTCCTCTAATATTTCGGTAGTCGATGATAGCATTGTAAATAGTAGTTATAATGATGTCGGAGATAAACACATTTAAAATCTTGCTGATGTTCTCTGCAAGAAAATTAGGAGACTCCCAGCTTATTTCAAATACTACACCACCAAAATGGACTCTGATAGAAGTTAATTCTTGATTTAATAGAACTAATCATTTTAGTACTAAGCTATGTGTTTACTAACTGGTATTTAAAAAATATAATAACAGGTTATTAGGTTACTTAATATTAGGTACTTTATGTTACCGTGTGTTTGTTCCAGCCACAGCGGCATATATTCATTTGCATGAAACGTAAATACTAAGCTGAGCATGAACAGTTAGTTCAAACTTCATAATACGCAAGTGATATGAAATAAATTGTTATTCAAGTTATTCAAATACATGTTTAATGTTTGTGCAAATTAGAATAAACTGTTAGTTTACCAGTGTGTTTATTGCGCGGGGCGTCTTACAATTTTTTATATCGACTTCCCTCCGCGTAATTCTCTTGTTCTAAGTGTCGTTCCTATTCTTCAACTAAATGGACTGTATGGCGAATTATTGCACGTGTTACGTTTGCACTTTCACTGTGTTTGTTAAGGGTTTATCGATAAAATCACATTCGGCGACACTATTGACTAACTCACTTTACCGAACAGAACCAACAACCGTTTTGCTTCGATGTCCATGAGCAAATGTGTCTGTCACTACTCTTTTTTCAACTTAATTTCCACGTGCACGAAGGAAGTTCTATGACAGGATGTAACGGAACAAGGGATGGCAGCTTTACTATTTGATTTACAACTACAAATTTAAATTAACTTAAAATTAACCACGAAAACGTGCAACAAAGAGACCAAACATCCCGCCCACCAAAATAAGTATGAACAAACTTATTTTATATTTAAAAATAATTAGAGTTATTAACTAAGCAACCTAACCCGACAACTTATATAAGTGAATAGTATATATGCCATTAAATATTAAGTAACTAGCAGTAAACATAGTTTCACCAGAGGACGTTTAACTAACCCTTGGACTGTCTTGACTGTAGCTACACGAACGATACCATCCTTACCAGAATGAACATCTACTACTCTTTCTAAACACCAATGTCGAGGGGCGTTATTTTCTTCCTTTAAGAGAGCAAGCGAATCTATAGGCAGGGTAGTGGAATTCCTCAACCACTTACCTTTCTGTTGCAATGTGTGCAGTTATTCGGCACTCCATTTTTTCCAAAACCCTTGTTGCATTTGCTGCAACAGTTGCCAGCGATTTAAACGAGATGGGTTTATGGACAACAAATCCGGAACTGGTAACACCGAGACTGGTACACAGAAAGTAAAGATAAAGGAACCTACGTGCCTACAAAGAGAAAAGACACACACACAACACAGATAGATGTTCTTGGCTTCAGCTTTCGTGGCTTAATGGCGTCTTATAACACCGCGCGCACATTAACATTTTCCTTTAAAAATATCCGCGGGAATTTATTTACAAATTAAAGCTAAATTTAAAAATGCACATTGCCAATTTTGGCATGTAGTACAATCTAAATGATTGTACATTTGATTTTGTTGAGCATAACAACATACGTACCAATTTAGAATTTAATCGTCCTGTTGATTTCTCTAATATTTCGGTAGCCAATGATAGCATTGTAAATAGTGGTGATAATGATGTCGGAGATAAACACATTTAAAATCTTGCTGATGTTCTCGACAAGAAAGTTAGGAGACCCCCAGGTTATTTCAAATACTACACCACCAAAATGGATTCTGATAGTAATTAATTCTTGATTTAATAGAACTAATCGTTTTAGTACTAAGCCATGTGTTTACTAACTGGTATTTAAAGAAAAATAATAACATGTTATTAGGTTACTTAATATTAGGTACTTTATGTTGCCGTGGGTGTTGTTCCAGCCACAGCGGCATATATTCATTTGCATGAAACGTAAATACTAAGCTGAGCATGAGCAGTCAGTTCAAACTTCATAATCCGCAAGTGTTGTGAAATAAATTGTTATTCAAGTTATTCAAATAAATGTTTAATGTTTGTGCAAATTAGAATAAACTGTGTGTTTATTGCGCGAGGCGTCTTATAATTTTTTATATCGACTTCTTTCCGCGTAATTCTCTTGTTCTAAGTGTCGTTCCTATGCTTCAACTAAGTGGACTGTATGGCGAATTATTGCAAGTGTTACGTTTGCACTTTGACTGTGTTTGTTAGGTGTTTATCGATAAAATCACATTCGGCGACACAATTGAGTAACTCACTTTACCGAACCGAACCAACAACCGTTTCATTTCGATGTCCATGACCGAGTGTGTCCGCTACTACCCCTTTTTCGACCTAATTTCCATATGCACATAGGAGGTTTTATGACAGGATATAACGGGACAAGGGATAACAGCTTTACTATTTGATTTACAACTACAAATTTAAATTAACTTAAAATTAACCACGAAAACGTGCAACAAAGAGACCAAACGTCCCGCCTACCAAAATAAGTATGAACTAACTTATTTTATATTTAAAAATAATTAGAGCTATTAACTAAGCAACATAACCCGACAATTTATATAAGTGAATAGTGTATATGCCATTAAATATTAAGTAACTGGCAGTAAACATAGTTTCGCCGGAGGACGTTTAACTAACCCTTGGACTGCCTTGACTGTAGCTACACGAACGATACCATCCCTACCAGAATGAACATCCACTACACTTCCTAGACACCACTGAAGAGAGGGGAGGGGTTTTTTCTTCCTTTAAGAGAACAAGCGAAGCAATAGGCAGGCTAGCGGAATTCCTCAACCACTTACCTTTCTGTTGCAATGTGTGCAGTTATTCGGCACCCCATTTTTTCCAAAACCCTTGTTGCATTTGCTGCAACAGTTGCCAGCGATTTAAACGAGATGGGTTTATGGACAACAAATCCGGAACTGGTAACACCGAGACTGGTTCAACATTAAGAAAGTGACCCGGGGTCAAATAGAAAAGTCATGTGGTTCGCAACTCAGTGCGCATAGTGGACGTGAGTTGAGAATCGCTTCGACTTGAATCAACACCGTCGAGAATTGTTCAAACGACAAAATTTGCTCACTGATAATTCTTTTCAAATGAGATTTTACTGATTTAATCCCGGCCTCCCACAACCCACCAAAATGAGGAGCAGCAGGAGGATTAAACACAAATTCGATTCACCAATTAATTGATTTGCAGTTTCAATCGAATTGTATCCAGTGACTAAATCATCAACATAGATATCGCTTGCCAATACCGATGCGCAAAAGGAAAATTAATCGATTCTAACCTTGCCAATCCTTACGCAAGGCCAAAAAGGCGACGACGAAACCCCATAAGTCACAGTATTTAATTTAAAGTCCATAATAGGATCTGACGGAGAAAATCTCCAGACGATACGTTGATAATCACGTTGAGTATCTTTAACCAAAATCTGCCGATACATTTGTTTAATATCAGCTGTAATTACGATAGGATGTACACGAAAGTGCAATAACAAAACTGCAATGTCTTTTTGCAGAGCAGGGCCAATATCCAAGACATCATTTAACGAATTTTCAGATTGATCCGGGCACGAAGCATCGAAAACCACACGCAATTTGGTGGTAGTGCTATAACGCTTATGTATAGCATGATGGGAAATGTAATACATTCTCTCATAAACCGACGAATTTTCAGGCGATTCCACTTGAACCATGTGACCGCTTTTCAAATAATCCTCCATAAATTTTTATAATCCGAATACAATTCAGAATTTTTTAGCAAACGACGTTCTAATGACAAAGTCTTTTAATAGAAATGGATCTCGTAGCCACGAATGAGGGTTCAGAGATTTTAAAGGGCAAGGACACTACAAAACGACCGTCTTTGTTACGTCTATAATTTTTCACAAATTCTTTTTCACACTTTTCTTTTTCAGGACAAATGTGTTTCTTGAAGGAATATTTTCTAATTCTTAAAATCGACGTAATAGAATTATTCGGGGAAACGACCTTTCCCGTTAACACCCAACCAAAGGTTGCTTTAATAGCAATTGGATCGTTAGCGACACCCCAACGAGATTCGTTCAACAAAACTTGAACAAAGATTTCAGCTCCGAGTAGTATGTCAATCTTACCAGGAATATTAGAATTAGGATCAGCTAAGGTCAAACCTCGAGTATGCGATCATTCCTTGACCCCTATAGACGACGAAGGTAATTGATTACAAATGTTAGGTAAAATATAACAATCTGTTTCATATACTGCAGACCTTGCTCCCGAGGGGCTGACTACACACGATAGTGCACCAGACACCAACGACGAATTCAAGCCAAGTTCTTGAACAGCACCGTTTCTTTAAACCTAATTTCTGACGGCACTTTTCAGTCATAAAACTTTCCATGGATCCGTTATTTAAAATTACACCAACAGGTGATTGCAATCTTCCTCGCCCTCGTTCGGATGAGAGGTTAAATGGAGGTCCCGTGTGTGAGTGTTGTCACGCACGTTAAAGATCCCTACCTTGCCTGGAACGGCAAGGGTTCGGCAAAATTCTAAATTTCCAGGCAACAAAAAACTCGCCTCCTGGCCAATGTAGTACCTTCGGGTGGAGCATTGGAAATGTAAATGAACGGTTGCAATCTTCCTGTATAATCGAGCACCCATACTATTGCCGTAGCTAGCAGCGTGGTTGTATGTTCTAATGACGTCGAAATTAACGAGCTAGTGGCAGATTGTTCATGCACAACCGCCGACGACAGATTGTCTTCACTAGGTCTACTAGTAGAAACAAGTCTAAGCGCCGCTCTCCGAGGAGACGCTGACCTTGGACGATGAGTTTGTCTGCGTGGAGACACCGATTTTTTTCGTTTATCGAAATGAAGTAACGAATTTTGTGGCTGTTGACATTTTCTACACGACCAATCTAACTTACAAGTTTTCACCGAATGTGAAGTATTTAATCATTTAATACAAAGGTTTTAACCTTTACCACCTCATATCTTTCTAGAGGGGTTTTATCGAGAAACTGATAAATAAGATGCACAGCTTGACATAAACTGCAATTTTTACCATCATTGGTGGAACCAACTAAATAAGTTTTAGCTGAAGTTTTTTCCTTTGTTTCACGGAATCTCGAGATTTTAAGAATGTTCCTGAAGCAATGTCATTTATTTCCAATACTTTATTGTTTTTCACTGTACGATCTTAAATCTTTGAACGAGGGAATCTCGTCACTATTTTCTAATTTAAAACGCTTTAAAGCGTTTGTATCTAATTTTTTAGGTACCAGATTAAACGACATGAAATCTAATATATCTATTTCCATCTGCTTTAACGCGAATATATTTTTTATCAAAACTTCTAATTAATTTCCGGAGTTTCGTGTGCGAGTCTGAGGAACTTATTTTAGGGCATTCTTCGAGAACATTAAAATATGTCGAAAGTAATAACCTTTTGGACTGAAAACGATTAGTAATGATTTTATAGGCTTCATCGTATGCACAATCGTTTAATGGCAAATGTTTTATTAACGCACGCGACCACTCATTTAGTGTATTAACAAGATAGCAAAATTTTTCGACAAGGGACAAACCGACATTATCACGAATCAATCGCTTATAAATTGCATGATAACTTTTAAAGTCCAAAATACGACCTGAAAACCGCGGGCTGATAGGTGTTTCAAGCGAATACCACTATTTATCGACAAAGGATTATTTATATTTTTTACCTACGGCTTATTTTCTACGAGATCTAATTTACATTGTTCAGCGATAATACGAATATCTAATGGATAATCAACAATTTTCACCCTACGAAATTAAATTATTAATCGACAAATGCAACTAATTACACTGCCCGCCCGAATAAACGTTTAATGTTTCAAAATAAGTACCAATATTCCCTTTGACTAAGTTGAACGACGAAAATAAGGTAAGAATTTTATATATATATATATATATATATATATATATATATATATATATATATATATATATAGTTCACATAAAATAAACCGACCGACACTAATCTTTGCGACAAAGGACAAGGGATGTATTGTAAATCTACAGTTATGCGTAAATGTTTCTATACTATTAAATGTAGGAACAACATGTTAGCCTCTTTGTAACACGTTCAAACATATCAAAAAACTACGACAATTATTAAATTAAAAGTATTAATAAGGAACGATAGGAATAGGAACTAATCAATTAATCAAATAATCCGGCGTAAGAAGACCATGTTTATTGCGCAAGGCATCTTATAATTTTATATATCAACTTATCTCAGCGTAATTCTCTTGTTCTAAGTGTCGTTCGTATTCTTCAACTAAGTGGACTGAATGGCGAATTATTGTACGTGTTACGTTTGCACTTTCACTGTGTTTTTTAGGGGTTTATCGATAACATCACATTCGGCAACACTATTGACTAACTCACTTTACCGAACCGAACCAACAACCGTTTTGCTTCGATGTCCATGAGCAAATGTGTCTGTCACTACTCTTTTTTCAACTTAATTTCCACGTGCACGAAGGAAGTTCTATGACAGGATCTAACGGGACAAGGGATGACAGCTTTACTATTTGATTTACAACTACGAATTTAAATTAACTTGAAATTAACCACGAAAACGTGCGACAAAGAGTAACAATTTATAGTGAATAATGATACGTAGTTGGATTAGAGATAATAGTGTAGTCCTCTCTTTAAGAAAGACCTTGTGCAGTAGATATTCTTAGTAATTATCAGCAGTTCTGAACTCCTCTAGTCGCGTCCAGCAGATTAAAAATTTGTTTTAAATCTTTATGAATAGTTAGACCTTACAACAAATAAAGAAATATAAATTAAAGAATATTTCGCTAGTGCGATTAGCAAAATTTAGCATTCTAAAGATTTCTAGAAATTATTTGCAACTAATGGAAATATCTGAGAATTGAAGTAAGCAACATTTGTGACGGCGCACCAGTTTGGAGAGGCAACGTTGAGAAAATACTGCTGTAATACACAAACGGCAAACTAGTTAGAATCCCTTTTATTTAATAAATTTATATGTAAATTTTACGTCGCTCTGAAATAAACAAGCAAAACATTCGGAACGAGAAAGTTTTGCCTAACTTTGTTACATAACGCTCGTTTTCTATCCACAAATCTTGAATCATCTTTCCTTTGCTATCAACACGCGAAAGCGTGAAAATGAAATTTGCATATTTATTCTAGTGCAGTCATCTGTTCATAAATGGGAATCAAAAGCAGCCTGGAAGTGTCCCTCTATTAATTCCTTCCGCGTTGCAACCTGTAAATTATTCCATTATCTTCTCACTGGATTATCTCTCTAATTATGTTTTTACGTGTCTGGTGTGGGCTTCTCGGTTTGATCGAATTGTAATGATATGCAAATGTAAATCGTGCAGTTCAAGTGTACGGTTCTGATTTTTATCAAAAAATAAGGGGTTTCCTTTGTATTCATTCTCTGAATACTCGCACTGATGTGATATTCAAGCGTGTTATAAATATACAAACCCATTACAATAAGAGCAAACATTATCTTAACAAAATGATTAAAAACAGACGTTGGGCAAGATAGCGAAAGGTAATAAAAGGCTTTGTACAACAGCGTAGCTGCAGGATGTAGTTGAAAACAACATTTCTGGGCCTACAGTAACATTAATGTTGAATTTTTTCGAATAAGTACATTGGAAGTAGCATTAGCAGTACTAGTTTAATAAGTGAAAATTGCTATATCTGAACTAGGAGTCACGGGAGCATTTAGGTACTTCAAAAAAGATTAGATAGAATGTGATTGGACATGCATGTATGCGGTCTATGACCACTGTTTTATATACAGGTGGTTTCAAAGAATAATAATGAAATCGGTTAAAAGTATGAGGTTTTTATATTTGTGTTCGGCGTATTATAAGTATTCATCGTCATTATTCATCTCTGTGTATGTCTGCGTACTCTTGGTATGTGACACGTGCGTATCCGGTCTCCATTCTCGCTGTCAGTCATGGCAACATTACAGCAAAAACTTAGTGCGTGATTTGGATTAATGAAACGCGTTCAGTAATCACTCAAGTACTTTCCGAACATTTTATAATCTCCGTTATGTAGACAATAATGAATAAGTATAATAGCAAATAATTATAATTATAGTTGAATGTACAGTTATGGAATACTAATTTTTAAATGTGTGCCAAGTTTTAAACACGAACTCAATCTTGTGGAAGCAGAAAGTTTTCACGTACCAAGAAATTTGAATTTGATGGTAAACTCAAAGAGTTTGTTCCTCTTACTTTAATAAATTGCTGTGGTGTTCTTTATTTAGCAATAAATATTTCTTAATTGATGAAGCACTGCCATGGTTATTTATTTGGGTTAATTCTTGCTTTTGAACTTTTACTTTTGGCATATGAAAGATGATTCTTAAACGGCTTGTATGATTTGTGATATTCTTCTTTTTGATATCAAATTCTAGTTTTACAGCGGAGTTTTGGTTCTATTTGGCGAACTCTTTTTCCAACTGGAGGGTTTTTGCACCACGAACCAGAAATCCTTCTATTTCAAACAGGATTAGGAGTAAGGAAAAGTTTCTTTGTTGTAATGTATTTGCTTAGTTTTTCAATAAGCTACATGTACAACCTCACAGAACATCTTTAAGTATTTTGTAGGTTAGCCGTGAGCGATTTCGTGGTTGCTAGCTTTTCAATCGTCTTTTTGTAAGGTTTTAGTGGAAAGCGTATTGTACTGAGATATTCCAGATTCACTGTCATTATTGTATTCATTTCAAAAGTAATCGATTAAATAATTTACCACTACACTTCCACACCATGCCGGTTCCATAGAAGCCACGCGAAAAATTTAATTTGGAGACCTTCTGAAGTGTTTCTATCACACGTGTTAGTCACAGAATTGTAGTTATATAAATTTAAAGCAGTTGCGTTTACTCTTCGTTTCTCTGGTTTTTATTGAAGTTTTGTTCTTTTAGCATTTCAAGCGTATCTTGCACATTTAGAATCTATATCATTAAATGAATTTAACTTGCGCTCATGTTTATTACAATACTTCTTCTGAAGTAGTTTAGCCGTTTTCATCGTTTCAATAGAATAAGTGTTGTAAATTTCACCATTCAAATTTTTCGTGTCTATAGCTGTCTTGTAGTTGTGATGAAAAAATGGTGTTGAAGTGAAAATATCGTTGAGGTTTCAATTTTTCTACTAAACCAAAATAATCATACGAGCACATGTGCAAAAATAGTGTTGAGGTAAAAATAGCACCGAGGCGAAAATACTCTTGAAGCAAAAATAGCGTTGAAGCAAAAATAGTGTTGAGGTTTCAACGTAAATTAGTTGTCGAAATGTTTTACTACTAAAGCAAAATAATCAAACGGGCACATATGTAAAATTAGTTTTTAAGTAAAAATAATGTTGAGACAAAAATGATGTTGAACATTCTTCTTAATCTTCTTTGGGAATTAAACCACTCATAGTTTTTAAAATCATCTTTATTTACGTTTCGATCCATGACCCAGGATCGTTGTCAACCAACTATTAAATTCACATATGAATTAGAACAACATGGAAAACTTCCGTTTTTAGATATTCTAGTTAGCAAAAACGATGCAACAATTAATACATCGGTATATAGAAACCAACGCACACAAACAGATACTTAAACTTCGATTCAAACCACCCACACTGTGACAAACGAGGAATTATCAAAACCATGTATGATAGAGAAAAATTAATATCATCAAAAAAAGAAATTTTAAAGAAAGAGAAAAACCTAATCAGATGTACACTAATAGAAAACAAATATCCTAAAAGAATAATAGAAAAAGAAATGAATAAAAACCCTAAAAATAAAGAAAAAGAAAACAAAAACAATGATACACACCACAAAATGCTCTCAATACCATACATAAAAGGATTCTCCGAAACAATTCAAAGAATAGGAAACAAATTTAGAATTAAAACAGTATTTGGAACCAACAATACACTAAGAGCACAATTATCAAACACATAACCCAAAAACGCAATACAAAGTTCAAAAAACTGTATCTACAAAATACCGCGCGAATATAATAAGTTTTATATAGGGGAAAGTTCCAGATCATTTGAAGTTCGATTAAAAGAACATAAATCATATATAAAAATTGAAAATTTGAAAAATCCATGATTTTCCAACATGGATGGGACTCCAGTCATAAAATAAAATGGGAAGACGCAAAAATTATCGACAAAGAAGAAAACCACCAAAAACGCAAAACCAAAGAAGCTGCTTATATAACCCTACATAAAAATAACTGCGTTGCAAACGAATCCGTGACTTTCAGTAAACAATGGATTCCATTACTAAAAGAAATGACAAATGAAGATCAAATGCCCACAATATCTAGGTAGCATTGCAAGTTTTTACTGGGTTTTCCTTGCGATATTAACATGAAATACAGCCTACATACATGATTTCTATTTATACATACAGTAACTAATAACATAATAATAAGCATATTAACTGGAAAACCATTATTTCGGCAAATATCTAAGTGTTGGGGGATTTTGGTAGCCACAGGTTGCTTACCCCCTTCACTGAATCTTGGTAAAATAAGGCATAAAATTAGAAAACAATAGAAGGGAAACGAGCTATATACCTGTGTGAGAATTTCAGAGAACTATATAGGCTAGCTCAGAATATAAATAAGTGCAGGTACGTGTCCAACCAGTTTTGAGATGAAGACCTAATGATGATGATGATGAAGCATATTAACAACCCCTGTAAAACAGCATTGGTATCTGACAGGTGTAAACCCACAATAGGGTTACCTCACAATCATATACAATCTCCGTTGAACAGTATTGGTATCTGACAAGTGTAAACCCGCCATAGGGTCGCCTCAGATCCATATACAAGCTTCATAGAATAACATTGGTATCTGACAAGTGTAAAACCGCCATTAAGTCGCCTCAGAACCATGTTAAAATCTACCAAAGAGGTAGCCTAAATCATAATGATTTTCCCCTTCAAAATAAATATAAAAATACGTCTGCTTAAGCCTTTCAATAATACCATCGCACACTTCTTTAATAACCATCCTCTCAATAGTATAAACAGCAACATGTTAAAAAATGTTTTCCAATTTCCAAGTTATTGAATTTATATAAAATTCACCAATAAAGATTAATCAGCTGATTTCACGTTAAACGTATTGGCTACCTAAAAAAAATTGTTCCCAGGCCGTAACACAAATTGAAGGCAATCATTCTTTTAAACTTTAAAAATTTTTGCTTAGTGTACTCAAACCAAATATTTCGAACATCAATAAATCAAAGTAACCTTCAATTTATGTCATAAATGTCAAACTTGAAGTTTTTATTATTTTGACAACGATCCTAGGTCATGGATCAAACGTAAATAAAGATGATTTTAAAAACTATGAGTGGTTTAATTCCCAAAGAAGATTAAGAAGAATGCTAAACAAACCACAACAAACATACAGGGAATGATGTTGAAGTTTCAACTTAGGTTAGTAGCTGAAATATTTCACTACTATAACAAAATTAATGAAGGAGCACATATGCAAAAATTGCGTTGAAGCAAAAATAGTGTTAGTGCGAAGATGGTGTTGAGGGTACAACTTAGGTTAGTAGTCAAAATGTTTTACTCCTAAAGCAAAATAATCAAACGGACACATGTGTAAAAATAGTGTTGAAGCAAAAGTGATGTTGAAGCTTCAACTTAGGTTAGTAGCCAGAATGTTTTACTAGTATAACAAAATAAACGAATGAGCACATATGCGAAAATAGTGATGAAATAAAAATAGTGTTGGTGCGAAAATACTGTAATGTTTCAACATGAGTTAGAAGTCACAACGTTTTACTATCCTAAGAAAATCGTTGAGCAGGCACATGTGTGAAAAGAGTATTGAGGTAATAATAGTATTGAGGCGAAAGTTGTGCTGAATTTCTAATTTAGGTTAGTCGTCAAAACGTTTTGCTACTAAAACAAAATAATCAATCGGGCACATGTGCGAAAAGAATCTTGAAGAAAAAATTGTGTTAAAGGAAAATAATCAAAACGGACACATGTGCAAAAATATTGTTGAGGCAAAAATAGTATTGAGGTAAAAATACCGTTGAAATAAAAGTAGTGTTGAAACAAAAATAGCATTGAAGCTTTTACTAAGGTTAGTAATCGGAATTTTTTTCCTACTAAAGCAAAATAATCGAACGGGCACATATGTAAAAATAGTTTTTATGTACAAAATAGTGTCTAGAACACAGCACAGTATGCCTATGAAATACGGGCAGTAGGTAAAGCAGACAGAAAAACGGTAGCAGCCTTTTGAAATGCTGTGCTCAGATGTATGAGGATGATAGCATGGAAAGACAAAGTTAATAACAAATAGGATATAGAAATAGAAGGGGAACAAGGATATCTGTGGAAAAAATATAGGAGAAATAGAAGAGCAGAATACGATCTAAAGCATTTTTGGGGGAATATTATGGGATATAGTACCAACAGGGATAGGAAAAAATAGGTACACCTATATCAGATAGTGATAGATGCAGACTGCAAATTTCAAGGAAATCTGTAGGTTAGTTCAGAATAGGAAACAATGATGGTACGCGTCTAACCAGTTCCAGGACTGAAGACCTAATGATGATGATGATGAAGTAAAAATAATGTTGAGGCAAAAAGTCATGTTGAATTTTCAACTTAGGTTAGTAGCCGAAATATTTTACTACCATAACAAAATAAACGAATGAGCACATATGCGAAAATAGTGATGAAGTAAAATGGTGCTGGTGCGAAAATAGTGTAACGTTTCAACTTCAGTTAGTAGTCACAACGTTTTACTACTCAAAGAAAATCGCTGAACGGACACATGTGTGAAAAGGGTATTGAGGTAAGTGAGACGAAAATAGTGCTGAATTTCTAATTTAGGTTAGTGGTCAAAATGTTCTGCTACTAAAACAAAATAATCGAACGGGCACATGAGCGACTATAATGTTGAAGAAAAAATTGTGTTGAAGCGAAAATATCGTTGAAGTTTTAATTTTACTACTGAAGCAAATTAATCAAAACGTGCTCATGTGCAAAAATAGTGTTAGGGGAAAATAGTATTGAGGCGAAAATAGCGTCGAAGTAAAAATAGTGTTGAAGCGAAAATAGTGTTGAAGCTTCTACTAAGGTTAGTAGTTGAAATTTTTTACTACTAGAGCAAACTAATCGAACGGGCACATATGTAAAAATAGTTTTTAAGTAAAAGCAATGTTGAGGCAAAAAGTGATGTTGATGTTTCAACTTAGGTTAGTAGCCGAAATATCTTACCACTATGAAAAGTTAAACGAAGGAGCACATATGCGAAAATAGTGTTGAAGCAAAAATAGCGTTGGTGTAAAGATAGTGTTGAGGCTTCGACTTAGGTTAGTAGTCGAAATGTTTTACTACTAAAGCAAAATAATCAAACGGACACGTGTATAAAAATAGTGTTGAGGCAAAATTCATATTGGAACTTTAACTTAGGTTAGTAGCCAAAATGTTATACCATTATAACAAAATAAGCAAATGAGCACATATGCGAAAATAGTGATGAAGTGATAATAGTGTTGGTGCGAAAATAGTGTAATGTTTTAACTTGGGTTAGTAGTCGCAATGTTTTACTATACAAAGAAAATCGTTGAACGGGCACATGTGTGAAAAGAGTATTGAGATAAAAATAGTGTTGAGGCGAAAATAGTGCTGAATTTTTAATTTAGGTTAGTCGTCAAAACGTTTTGCTACTAAAACAAAATAATCAAACGGGCACATGTGCGAAAATAATGTTGAAGAAAAAATTGTGTTAAAGCAAAAACATGGTTGAGGTATCAATTTTAATACTAGAGCGAAATAATCAAAACGGACACATGTGCAAAAATAGTATTGTGGCAAAAATAGTACTCAGGCGTAAATACCGTTGAAGTAAAAATAGTGTTGAAACGAAAATAATATTGAAGCTTCTACTAAGGTCAGTAGTCGAAATTTTGTACTACTAAAGCAAAATAATCGAACGGGCACATGTGTAAAAACAATATTGAAGTAAAAATAGTGTTGAAGCGAAAATAATATTGAGGCGAAAATACCGTTGAAGTAAAAACAGTGTTGAAACGGAAATGATGTTGAAGCTTCAACTTCGGTTAGTAGTCCAAATATTTTACTACTAAAAAAAAAATCGAACAGACACATTTGCTAAAGCAGTGCTGACGCAAAAATAATGTTGGATCGGAAATAGCGTGTGAGTTTAAATTTAGGTTAGTAGTTTAAATGGTTTGCTACTCAAACAAAATAGTCGAGCGGGTACATGTACAAAAGCAGAGATAAGGTAGAAATAGCGTTGAGGCAAAAATACTGCTGAGGCTTTAATTTAAGTTATTGGTCAAAATGTTTTGTTATTAATACAAAACAATCAAATGTGCACGTGTACAAAAATAGGGGTGAGGCAAAAATTGTGTTGGCGTGAAAATAGCGTTGAGGTTTCAATTTTACTATTAAAATAAAATAATCGTACAAGCATCTGCAAAAATAGTGTTGAGGTAAAAATAGAATTGAAGCGAAAATACTCTTGAAGTAAAAATAGTGTTGCAACAAAAAAAGTGTTGAAGTTTCTACTACTACTACTACTACTAAAGTAAATGAACGAAACGGCACATATGAAAAAATAGTGTTGAAATAAAAATAATGTTGGGACAAATATGATGTTGAAGTTTCAATTAGGTTAGTAGCCAAAATGTTTTACTACTATAACAAAGTAGACGAAGTAGCACATTTGCAAAAATAGTGTTGAACTACAAATAGTGTTGGTGCGAAAATAGGGTAACGTTTCCACTTAAGTTAGTAGTCAAAATGTTTTATTACTACTATCGGTTAACTTTCGTTTCGGTCAGCTTTTCGTCGGTAAACGCTCCACCGGTAAAGTAGTTTCGGTAAGCTTTCCTAGGCTCATTTTTGTTAATTCAGTGTCTATTGTTTCACACAAAACAAAGATAATAGTTTGTCGACGAACTGTAAAAAAATCAGAACTTTAATACCTTAATATCCATCCTACAAAAACTTCTTTTTAATGATCACACTTTACTGAATTAAAATTACATGGGCGTATCGTCAGTTATATTTGTATAGAAGAGCGTTTCTCTTATATCACTTAAAGACGTGGAATACAAATTTTCATGTGAACCTCTTCCAAAATATTATTGCCACATAAATTCGTTGATGTAAGCTGGGAGCATTGGCTAACTCAAGATGGAAAAACGCCTGAAAAATGTTTTGAGTTTGCTCTAAAACCTTTGTATCTGATTTGTGCAACCATTGGATATAGTATCTGCAAAACTCTGGTGATAGCATTGTCAACCAAAGTTAATTAGGTCTCTATAATCCATCCACTCGTCTGTCCATATAGTTGATCCAAGCAGTACATGATTATAAATTATTGCTAGCAATATAGTAAATGTTCGCTTTGTCACAATCACAACAGAACCTTACTTCGTTAATGAATCATAAATACTTAATACCCGCAGTTGTGGTACTATCCGTCCTCCACTATAATAACTTCGGGCGGCCATACTTTCGTCAATCTAAACCATGTGGGTTGGACTTTCGACTACTGAGCAATCTCTCTTCTGTAATAATACCTAGAAGCAAATGTCTCGAAAATATATGCTGCTTTCTATTTACACCTTAGCTAAGAATGGCTTAAAATTAGGTTAGGTGAAAATCTAACCTTACCTAACTTCATTTGCATTTGATTATTAGAAGGTACAACTTTGCATTTTAGCTAACTAACCTATAAAGGGTTTGAAAATAATACTAAAATCAACTGATTTTTGTTAAGAATCGACTTGGTATTAACTGTTATGTTACAGTTCCTTTTATACATGTGCAATAAAAATTTATATCATACACAACACGAAAAATATATCATCAATATAAACTTAGGGAAGGAAGTTAGTATCTAAGGTAGACCTATAGGCACCTTTTCTGGGGTAAGGGGAATGCAAAAAATCTAACTTTATCTAAGTTCCTTAGTAGTAAAAAGAACGTGTCCTCAACCAAGATTATTTTAACCTAGGTTAGATTATCTGAGTTTTTGGGCAAATAGAAAGCAACAATGGATTCACATGCATCTTTACTTGCACGAAGCTATCAGGTTGTAATCCCATTCGGAGATTGACAGCACCGTAACCATATCATTCGGAAAGAACGGTGTTAAATGGCAATGTTAAAAAATGTGCCAAGCTAAGGTTTACGTGGCGTGGTGGGTAGCATAACAGGAGACCTAGGTTTGATGTTTTGTCAACTTCCAACATCATCTGCCGGCTTTAATTCCAATTACTACAACGAGCATTAGACAGCAACAAACGCAAGTGTTTTATATCCGCAACGAATGAAGCATTATCACGTTAAATATTGCATACATTTCTGTCACTCGTTATGTTCATTACGATATGATTGGTATTAAGAAATGGACATCAAATGCAGAAAATAAACTCCTCTCGAAGTAGATGAAAATTAAGAGTTGTGCTTAATTTTTAAAACCTATGGTCCCTAAGGGGTCTTTTATGGTTTCTTTATTTACCTTTGTTTCCTTTTCTTATGACTAAAATTTGTTTCTTTTGTACATTAAGTACATAGTTAATAAAATTATTACAATAATCAATAAAATTGTCCAAACACTGATATTATCGTAGTGTAGTTTTGGCACTTTCACTTCATTTAAATGTTCTTTATAACTGTTCATTATTTTTACGGCTTGGTTGAGGTCGTCTAGGTGTTCTAGTTGCATTGGTTTCTTAATGATTTTATCGTTTTTAGTTTGAGTAATCTTGAACTGTAGTTCGAGTAAATTTGCAAATTTTTTCGTTATTGCTGGGTTTTGGTCTACTCGAATAATTTCGTTTTTTAATTTTAAATAGCAATTTTCTTTTATTGTGATTACCTTGCTTCCGATTAAAGCTAGACTGTTTTCGTCTTGGTTGCAAGGGGCGGTTGCTATTACATCATGTGGAAATACAGTATTCCATTTGTAGTTCGTGATTTTTTGAATTCTCATGTTTGTAATTTGTATTAGTTTTGACTCGCAATTCTCGTAGCGATTAGATAACCTTAATAGTTGTATTTCACAAGGCTATCTATTTGAATAGCTGTCGTCGTTTATAATTGACATAAATATTGGCTGGTTGCCACTTCTTTGCACTTTTCATTCGTGAAGTCATACCTAAGTTCATTTAGGGAAAGGAACTTGGTTTTAAGAATAATAACTTGATACTGGCTAGCAACTTTCATGGGGAGAGCAAGTAAATGATAATAATTATAAGGGTTAATTTCTACTATGGAGATTTCTATTAAAAACGTAATTTCATGATTCTTTACATAACCTTTTACTATGGCTAGTTTTTTCAAATAAAAGTATGTTGGGTTTCGTTACTTCAAAGAGTAGTTTACTATTAGTTATGAGTAATCTAATTCCTAATAATTCATTTAATAAATCAATTGGTTCTATAATACTAGCATGTAATGTGTTTAGTTTAGCAAATGCTACAGCGTTCTCTAACGTTGCTAAAATTAGTTGAATTATGGTAATGGTTGATATCATTTGATTGAATATTGTGTTGAATCTTATTAAATCTCGCATTCCTAGCATTGTGGTTTGCACATTACTCTCAAGGGGGTTAGTATTCTGTTTATTATACTGTCTTGGTTCTTTATTAATTTACTTATTGTATTATTTAATTTTATTATGGTTAACTGAGTTAATGATATTGATTTCTAAAAATAGTTTTTATTCTGGTTTTCAATTAGTTGTTGTATTTCGTTGTCATATCGTTCAGCATCTTGGTTGTCTAAATTACCTGTGATTGCTTTTATAACAGTACCTAGTCCGTTAATAAATCCTTTTTTCTGTCTTGTGATTTGGTCTGTTGGTATTAATCAATTGAATTTGTCGTTTGTGTTCTTCAAGATGTTGTCCATTATATTTTTGTAATTAAGCATTTCACTCGCGTATTCTTTTCCAAATTTGGCTGTTTCGATTCATTGTTTCAGTCTGTAGTAGTTATCTCTAATTATATAAAATTCTTGTTATAGTTCGGTTAAATCAAATTTCTGTGTCAATGTCTAGTAATCTATTGTATTTTGCAGACTTCCCAATTTTGCTGGTAGTATACTAGGATTGTAGCGCCAGATAGGTTTTGGGCCTCTTGGAGCGGCTTTTTAAAAAGGCTTCTTTCAAAAAACTCTTCTATCAATTTTATTTAAACAAAAATTACAATGTGATTTTAATAACAGGTACGTTATATTCAGTAACGTATTGAAATCAAAATATTGTAAGTTGACAATCACTATTTAAATTAACTAAAATTAGTGTGAGTGGCTGAACAGCCAGCAATGTTAAAGTTGTGAAGCTCCAGACTGACTGACTGTCCGGAGGTTCTCAGGATATTTATGCTATCGCTGCACTTTACATCTCATGTCTGCTATTTCTTGATACAATACAGAGTATTATATTTTAATAATCTTAATTCTAACAATTGCTGTCTTATTGTCTACTGTCACCTACACCTGCAGTGTCATATTACATCTGGAATACAATGTAACTGTTTCCGTTCTCATGTCTAGTTTGTGAACTTTCATTAACCTTTTTATTATGTCCTTCAATTATACAATGTAACAATAATTCTCAAAATTCAATAGTTCCATTTGATTACACCGATATACTAATTTGGGGGATATGTAACTTATAGTGCATGTAGCACTGCTACACTGGATTTCGTTGATTTGGTGCGTATGTTAATTTCTTTTTTACTTCTTAAGATCTATATTGTGTTCAACGAACAGATTCAGTAATTAAAAAAAGAGGATGTGCTTTAGTTGTGCAGTACAAACTGAGCACAAGCTTCATTTAAAGCAAACAAATTTATACATTGCGGTAACTACAAGTACGTTTGAGAAAATAATTGACATGTGTAGATTAGCAATACAAAAATTTATTGAGTGGTTGTGTAAACCCGGCCAACCAATACAACATTTCTATTTAAACTTGGCGCTTATTTATGGGAGGAACGCTTACCAAATCTGTTCGTTAAACATACTATAGGTAGATCTACTTTTTTTTACATCATTTTTGACCTATTCCGCTATATTATTTTGTTTTTTGACTTTCCCGGTTTTCCCAACCAGCTCCAAAATATTTATTGCAGGGCTTATTGCTCCACCAACAGCTTAAATGAACGAACAAATATGAGTTTCATAGACTATTCCGCGATGTGTAACATAATTTGTAGAATATTTTTTAGTATGCCGCTTATAAGCTTAACTTGACTAAATATACAAATTACGCATAGCTGCTACTATATCTCATATCGTAATTTATTGGTGAGATATGATTTTTGGTTTTTGTTTTATTTATATTACTAAAGTTTTAGAAATTTCTGTTATTAAATTTACTTTCAAAGCAAATTAATAGCTATAAAAGGAAAGCGCTAATGAACCTACTTGACATTAAGCGGAGCTAAAGATTTCCCGTCATTGACTGATGTTTCAAAGGGTTAATGAAGTATGTAATTTAATTAGTGACAGTTTACCAACCTAAAGCTGTAAATATGAAAGGCTAAAAATCATCACCTGCAGTATTTATTGAGATTTAAATTTAACACAATTGTTACAACCTTTTATTTGAATTACAAACAACTCTTTAGTAAGTTTATAAATCAGGACAGTAATAAATGGTTTCTGAAATTAATAATAAATTTGCATACACATTGGTCAGCAATCTTTCAGAAACTTTACCGTTAGAATTAACGCATAAAGCGTATACGTTTGTTGCGCTGGAATAGTATATTACATTACTAGCGTGGAAAGTGACCCATTTCACACGAGTGGAAGAGTCGCACGAGGCGTCAGCCAAGTGCGACTATTCCACGAGTGTGAAATGTCACTTTCCACGCGAGTAATGTACACTATTTTTCCGACGACCACCACTAAAAACAATTACGAAATAGTTATTTTTATGCTTATTTGCAATAAATGTGTACGCAATAATGCAAGACAGACAGACACCTATAAAATTTATTTGACGTTTTGATGTTGAAAATTCGAACACCTACTTTGTTTTTATAAAATCCGCGAATCTGTTGCTTTTAGCGTATGCATTCTCAATTTTTATTGAAGAAATCATTTCAATTACAAACTAATATGAGTAATTACATCTTTAAGTTGAAACTTAAGTGAAACTTACAATTTTTCTTTATTTAACTTAATTTACTTATGGGGGGCGGGGGGTGAGTCAATTAGTGAACAAAACCTCGGTGGACTCACGAGCTTTACTATATTCGCGGCTTAGTCTGGGAATTACCCCAAGGGTGAGCAATGAGTTTGGGCGTGGATATAGGGTGGGCTCGACTACAAACGGGAACAAAAAAGGTAAATGGGCGCCACTGCATCTATATAGACAATGAATAAAACTAAAGTATCCTACAGAAAGACGCAGAAACCTATAGGGTATAATGATTATCAAAAAGCATACAAATTAAAATAATACCTCTGGAAACCTCTTGGACCTCTGCTCCTGCTTCTGCGATGTCAGACCTGCAAGAAAATGTCACACAAAAAAATAACATATAAGACACTGTTTGTGTCTTACGACAACAAAATATTTCGGTCTTTATAGATCGACTGTCTCGAATTCAAAATCTCAACAACACCTTACCTATGAAAAAGTACTCTACTGAAAATCACTTACTCTGTTTCTAATACCTAATACTGTACCAACTTTTTTCTAAGTTCCACTTTCAAAATTTAGTTTACCTAATTTGGATAGTATTAATTTCAATTAGTGAAATAAAAAGACAAAGGTTTTACATCAAAGTATAATCTAATTGTAATTCTCTTTTGTTGCAAAAATTATTTATAAAAAATTTAATAATCAATATAAAATAAGTTTCAAAAATCTCTGAATTTGTTTCTCTTCATAGAGAGATCTTAACATTTAAAAATTATTTAGTACAGTCGGTTCTTAAACATCCATACAACAGATCTGTTCTGGCTTACAAAATTTCTCTAAAGAACTTATTACACAAAAAAGTTCATATGGCTCAAACATTATATGAAATTAAAGAAAGTCAGTCCAACATATGTTAGAAGCAGCTTTGATATTCTACTAATCACATAGCATATTGTAAGTAAACATCTTTCAATCAGAAGTGAACTTTATACTTATTTTTCTCAATTAACATGTGCATTTCTTACGTGCTTTGAATAACACTTTATTTTAATTAATCTAAAAGTTCAAAAATTTCTCTTATAAAAAAATTTAGTTCTGAACAAACAAGGTATTTGACCTATTAAGTTTCTAGGATATAATTCCCAAACTGATTTTTATGTGGGATTTAAGCATAAACATATCTTGCAAAAATTTAACATTAACATTCTTTAACAAAAGTTTCCTATAATTTGGAGAACGTTAAATCAAAGCTTTGGACGTAATTAACACGTAAAATTAATTCTCTCAATAAATAGTTTTATAAGTACCTGACTGGCTTTATTTTAATTACTCGACGGTGATGCTGGTAAATGCGCTAGACCAACCAAAACACATAACACTCCATCTCCTTGAAATTTAGAAAGGTACGAAATATGCCTTTACTAGATGCAGCCCCTCGGACAGCTTCAAAACGAGTAATCCCACAATACATAACCAAGTTCCAATCACATTGTCAAACGTGTTTCCTTAAAATTCTGTCCTTCATACAAACATACTTAAAGGTGTCTACCTAAATGTGCTAGGGAAATTGAACCATCTATTAGTTTTATATATTGCTGTTTTATTACACAAATCTCACCACTAATGGGCTTCCTCATCACGTGTTGTTACTGTTGCTCTAGGTTGTCTGGGCGGCATCACAAGAGCTCTTTTGTTACGCCTCCGCGCGGCAACCTCTAGCCCCTCTACGATGGTAGAGCTATTCTAAGCTCCCACTTGCAAACAAAATTCTCCATCTTCAAACGAAGCGTACTTCTTCGTAGTTGCTTGCAAGATGGCTGCGTTCGCTTCCTTGCCAACACCCTAGTTATCGCGTCATCTTACGCGCAGGCGTTGTGTCTAGCAATTGCACAAGTGGACTTCAGAACGCCTGTAGCTTATGCAACTCAAGTTACGTTCTGGGTATTTGCAGATATCAAAAGCGTAGGAGTCACTATTAAACAAATTAATCTATTTAACGATTTCACGCTAAATGACAAATTCATAAAATAACAACGGCTAGAAATGTTTTTCTTTAGAGATATTTAATGTAACAAAAATTTTGTTACAAAGTAAAACGGAAACTGTCAGTATCGATTTAACTATGGGTATTTTAAACTGTTATTAGCCAAAACGAAACGAATGAATGCAAAAAGGTAGAAACCGGTTGTCGTTTGGGTTGCCTAGGTAACTAGCATACTAACATCAGTCATATCACTCTAGAGTTGAAAGGTATTTCAACACTAGAGTGATATGTACTTTCGCACTCTAGAGTGATATACTTTACTTTCTACATAAATAAGTAGTGTGTAATCTGTTGTTTTCACAAGTGGTCCTCGGAAAATGTATTTAATGCGAGAGTGGTTCTTGTTTATTCAGTAACGAAGGATTCTCATCCGGCTGGATTTGCGAGATAGTTCATCGAAGCAATTCTGCAACTGTTACACGGTAGAAATTTTTCCAACTTGTCAGTTGCATAACATAGATGCAGCTGCATCTATTCCATCCATAAAGAATTCGACGAAATAGTTTGAGACCACCGGTTCAATCTTAGATATACGACGCTCAGGTCTACTTAAACATCACGAAGCAAATAAAATGTGACAGAGAGCAAACTACAATATGGGAGAATCCCACGTTGTCGACACTTGGACTTTCCAAAGTCCTTAATTTGCCAATGACGCTAATGTAGCGTATTTTGCATAAAGATATGCATTTACATCCATATAAAATTTAGTTGGTGTAAGAATCAACAGATGCTGGTGGTAACCAGAGAATAAATTTCTCTATCAAAACGTTGAATAATTTTCCGGGTTTCAACGCCGTTTTTTTTTCTGAGAAATATCATTTCTTTTTGAAGGTGCGTGCAAACAAACAACTGTCGTTTTTGTCTTAACAGAAATCAACAACGCAAGCACCAGAGACCTTTACACTCACTCAAAGTTACAGCTTGGGCCGCTATATAACAGTTGAAAATACTCGATCTACACCTTTTTAAACACGCAAAAAGCCACACAGTTTCGGTAACCTAGGAGCGAGATGTAAAGGTTATTGCAAACGTTTTAACGCTGGTATTGCAAGTTTCAAGGCTACAATAAAAGTACGTGTGATTCCAAAAAAGGGGACAACGACTAACCATACTTCCAACACCTCAATGTGTGTATGTTCGACAGCCCAATATTAAATTTAAAGTATGAGCATAGCAACACGTGCACTTGATTTAGAGATTTTTTTGTATGCCATGCGGTAAAGTCATTATATTCCCCTTTTATGTTAGCAGCACCATCAGTAGAATTGCCAATTCATTTACTTATGTGTAAGTTGCTGTCCATCAGAACTTTTGTTAACAAATTAATTAATCCTTTTCTTGTAGAGTCGCTAACTGTGACTACCTCTAAGAGCCTTTCCTAGTGTCACCGTTGAAAACGTATCGAATGATTACTGAACACTGGTATTTTGCCGAAATGTCTTATGTAGTATCTATTTGTAGCGCAAAAAAATCCTACTTTGCTTGCTTCACTAGCTATTAATGTTTTCATACAAGAAAATATTGTTCTAATAACGAGGTTGACGGTGGTCTTTGAAAATAGGGCGGCTCAGTGGCGTAGTGGCATGTGTGTGACTACTACGTCCAAGGTCCCGGGTTCGAATCCCGACACGGTCCGCATGAAAAAAGTTAGGCAAGCATCTTTCACAAAAATACGCCCTAGTTCGGATAAGAGGTAAAATAGAGATCCCGTGTATGAGTGTTGTCACGCACGTTAAAGATCCCTACCTTGCTTGGAACAGGCAAGGGTTCGACAAAATTAAAAATTTTTCAGGTAAAAAAAACTCGCTTCCTGGTCAATGTAGTACCTTGGGGTGGAGCAATGGTAAAAATGACATGTAAGGTCTTTGGAAAGAATGTTAACAGGTATCCTCTGCCTTGACGTTTCTAATTTTTCTTTTTCGATATTTTGGGTTATCGTCAAATACTTTTGTTCAGACTTGTCATGGACTGCTTTGCTGGCAGCAATTGCTACGGTTAAATAATCCTGTAGTATGACGTCATACTTGCTGATTAATATAATTAATTCTACAAAATTTTCGTGTCTAGGCATCAGTTTAACGTAAAGGCTGCTTCAAATTGGTTACCTCTAGAACTTAAGCCTTTCTAGCCAATAAACTTTACTGCGTCAATAATGCGTTCCATAACTAAGCATTCCTTTTTCACTTGGGAATGTTGAACAATAATTTGCTTCTTAAATAATACGTCAGCAATAGTTTTGTCTTGAGTTTTAAGATAGAAAGCACTTGCGACATTTTAATGGATTTTACTTTGTTTATGTTAATTTATACTTTGATGAACATGTTTCCAATCACTCACGTCTTCTAAAAATGTAATTTTGTCTGTTATTTTAGCAAAACCCAAACAAACTGTAAAATACAATTTTAACGAGATTGAGTCAAAAGTAAGCCAAGTACGATTAGTGTTATTTTGACGAAAAAACACCTTCGGTGTTAAAAACGTGAATTTGTTGTTATTATATGGCTGTATGGAATGACTGAAAAAATTAATCTACTTTGTTAGGTTTTGGATACAAATAAAGTAAAACCTGGCTCTGCGGGGGACTGTGAACAACCATGATTGCTTTTTAATTAGGGCATTAAAGCCATTTGAGTTTGTTGTTTGTACATTCTGTAGCTCAGTACTTTCAGATGACGAAGAGACTTTTGTATTTAGTGTTTGCAGTAACTGAATATCAGAAGACGTTGAGGACGATGTTCTTGGAGTGGCTCCGACACACAAGGCTGGCCAGTAAAAATAGAATGTGTTAGTATTGGTTTTTGAGTGTCTGATCGAGTCAAAAATTCACCTAATTTAACACATTTTGATGCTTCCTGTTCCATTATATTACTTTTTTTTGCCTCTTATGCGCTCACGGACACCTTTTCGTTTAGTGGTATTGTCGTTAGGTATTGTAGTGTTACTGACACTAAATAATTTCTAGAAATCATAAGTAAAATTAGAGTTTTGTAACATATAAGGTATAAAACGGATCTCGTAAATCGTAGTTTCAAAATATATATACACAAAGACACAAGAGCGTTACCGAAACCGAAACCGACACGGACACTATGTACCGCACAAATACGCGATTATCGAGCAACTCAAATGAGACTAACTTCTGTAATTGCAAGATTGAGCAAGTGCTTCTAAGAAAGTACATACAACAGAGCCCTGGGCGCAAATTTACAGCTTCTAGGGTGACAAACGCAGGGCTTGGAGTTGGTCAATATTTTATGCAAAAGTACATATTTCTAGCAAAAGCCGCTAAAGTACATATTTCTTGAAAATTGTGCATAAAATACATATTTCTGTGTTTTTTGGATTAGAAATCACATTTTTAATCTTGTACTCTACTTTGTCTTTAATATTGCAGTGTTTTTATTTTATTAGGCAAAATTTTTCTCTATAAATGTTGACAGGAGAATGAGACAAAGATTTGTATAAGAGTTGAACAAACAACAGAGCGAGATATATAATGATGAATGCGATGACATTTGAAGTTCACCAACTGAACAGACTTCTCTTCTGTGTGTTTCAAACGTACACAAAATTCAATCTAGGTATAATGCGCAGATCAGTGTAGTGTTTCTTACACAGTTTACTGTTTAGTTAACAGTTAATATTTTAAAACTTTCTAACCTATGAACTGGTTAGTGTGTTTCATTTTATTATACTTCGTGATTTTAATATAATATGATACAAAACCGGTAGCGTTTTTGTGGTGGTGTTTATATAAAAATACGTATACGTATATACATAATTTTAACAATGGGTTCTTGTAAATTCAACGATGATTGGCTTACACAAAATGATTCAAATGGACAACTAATTTCGTTGTGGGTTAAGAAGTTTGACGAAAACAACATATTTTGTAATGTTTGCGTCATAGTATATTATACAACGAGGCTATAATGAAGGCTATTATTCCCAAGGATGAAGTTGCTACATGAGCGAGCAAAGCGAGTTAGTGTAGTAATCATCCGAGGAAATAGTAGCCTTTATTATAGCGAATTGTATACTACACTTTATCTACTAAGTATCATTTCAGGCGCGCAACTGTCACATTGACAGCTGTCACTGTTTAGAAAGTTAAACCAGCTTATAAACAAAGTTGTTCCTCTGTTTATTACTTTTTGTGTTTATATTTAATGTTCATGTTAATTTTTTTGTTTATGTTTATGTTATTGTTTCGTTTATGTATATGTTATTCTCTAGTATAGTTTGTTATATTGAACTAAATAACAGCGCCTTAATATTTTCGCTAGAAAAGTGCGTTTAACTTTAACTGCTAGTTGTTATATTTTTGACCTTGGTTCTGTACTCGACGCAATCGTTCACATTAACATGCAAAGAAAAATTCCACATCGCTAGTATGTAAATTAAAAAAATTCCAGTATTTGCGATTTAAACATTGATTCATTTCTGTATAGAAACTGTGCTCTTTCATTAGTTATCTATGACGCTAAAGCTAAAATACATTAAGAAACGTAAGGGAGTGACCAACTGTTTCTAAGCATCTAATCTATATTATAAAATGTACAATTATATTATATCGTTCACTATATGTTTTGCAAATTGTGCCTTTTAAAAAATAGTTTTGCATTAAAATATATAACGAAGACCACGTAGAATTATTTTTCATTAAGTTTATTCAACGCTAAAGTTTATCATTTGTAGTGTTAAAATTGACCGAGTAAAGTTGAAAACAACAAATAGTTGAAACGTTAGATACAACTCGAGACCAAATCAAAATTTTAATAATCAATATAAAAGGAAAATTAAAATTTTACATTGCTTGGAGATTTGATCTTGAGTTATATTTGAAGTTTGAAATTTTTTCTTGCAGTTTATTTGAAATTCCCGCTAAATTCCGCGCCTAATAATTTGAATTAAAACGTTTCCCGCCATTTATTCCCACCGATAACTTTGGCGCCCCCTCAGTACACTTTGAAACTGTGTAAGAAAGATGAAAGTATATAAAAATTGATATCTCTGTCTCTCTTGCAGCGGATAAAAAATTAGCATTAAGTTGACTCTCTGAACATAGTATTTGATATTTGGCATTTGACGTTTGTTTTAAATTTTAAAAGTATTGGGATTTAATAATATTATTTTCCAGTTGGTCTATAGGAGGGAATAAAGAGCCATTATTCCCTCTGCTCTTCATTATTCCCTAGCGTGATTAATATATAGCATTATATTGCAAAAACCACAGGTATAATACGTATGTTACATATTAGTTGTAGATAAAGAAAATTAATATTGTGCGTGGAATTGCAGCTACTTCTCAACATGCGTCGGGTGATAAGCTTAAAATGCAATTTAAACTTACATGTGAACTAATCAATTGCATCTTAAAAGTAAGGTTAATGCGAAATTAACGGAAGAAAATCTTAACCTAAATTCCGTTATTGGTATTATAACTGTGTGCAATTCTAATTCAAGATAAGAAGCGATGAAAACCGAATTACGCATTGTTAGTAATAATCAATCCTTAGAATCGTGCCAAGGTCTTAAAGAAGTTTTTCAAACAACATTTCCTCAGTTCGAACGGATAAAGAAATTTACCCTATCCTCTAAAAAAATATCCTACTTAATCACAGATTCTTTGGGGCCCTATTTTAAAAAGCAATTAATGGAAGATGTTCAAAGTACTTTAATTTTAAGAAAGTGACTTCAGAAGATATCAATTAATTTTTTTAATTTTAGGCCATTACTGCTTAATGTATGACGAAACAACTAATAAAGGAGGAAGTAAGGAACTCCAGATTAAAATACGTTTTTGGTGTGAATCTGAAGCTATTGTAGTGGTTCGACATTTACATACAGTTTTTATTGATTATGCTACAGCAGAAGACTAACTTAATAAAATTAATTTTGTAATAGATAATGCTTCCTTGTCTAGAAATAAAATCATAATGTTAGGGTGTGACGGTCCCAATGTCAATAAAAGAGTTTTGCGCTTAATGAACGAAGAACTGTCATCGCTTCGTCAGAGTTCCTTCTTCGACGTTTGTACATGCAGCAAACATACACTTCACAATGCTTTTTTGAAAGGCTTGGAAAAATTTGGTGCTTTAGTTGCAGACTTAGCAGTGTATATTAAATACTTTTTTAAAGACAGTTCTTCTCATTGGAGTGATTACGAACTACTACAAATTAAATTAAAAATTCCACGCCATCACTTTATTAAACGTGTGCCATCGCGATGGTTAACTTTGTACGAAGCTGCTTCTAGATTAATAGAGCAGTGGGCAGCAATTTTGGAGTATTTTAAAAAATTTGTGGTCACTAAACGAAAGGACATTGAAAAAACAATACATACAAAAATATCATGCAAGTTCCCAAGAAACCAAATTAAATTGGAAATTTTATTTGTGATTTTGAGCGCGGGGGCTTTTATTAAATTTACTGGAACTTTTCAGCGTGATGAACTATTGGTTCATATTTTGTATCGTGAAGTAAAATTATTATTACATACTTTAATTCTTAGATTTTGCAAACGTGAACTTTTAAAATTGATTAAGGATAAAAGTACAACAGAAGCATTTTCTATAAATATGTAATCTATTACCTCTGGACAATATGGACTTAGGTGCTAAAATCATACACGAAATCAATATCTTGAAAATACTTCATCCAGAAGTATTAATATTTAAAAATAATGTTAGAAAACATTACCAGGCAGCTTGTATTCATATAATTAAAAAGATCTCTGTAATTAACGCAACTTGCCTTAATCTTAAATACCTAAGATGTATAAATCCTGCACGAATTCAACGTGAGAAAAGTATATCTGAAATAGGGAAAATAGCTGAAAAACTACCTATAGACACACCTATAAATGTAGTTCAAGACGAGTGGAGATTACTTCAACTTGAAAAATTATCATGCCTGAAAGACGATCAAAGAATTGATGAATTTTGGAGCAGCATTTTAAAAATAAAACGGACAAATAGTGAACTGAAATATCCATCACTAGCTATTATAATAAAAGCTATTTTGTGTATATCTCACGGTAATGCGTCCGTTGAGCGTGGATTTTCTTTATCGGGCCATATTGTTACAAAAAAAGAGCTCAAATGGGTGAAAGATTGCTGGATTCGATACTAACCATTTGTGATAAAGTGAGTAACTAGTATGGCAGCAAAGTGGAGTTGGTTCCCATTACTAAAGATTTATTAATACTAGCTAAAGCCGAACATAGTTCTTTCAAAAACTACATAGAAAACTAAATGAAGAAAAGGAAAAGAACCCAATAAAAGATGTAAGGAAAGAAGAAGAACTAAAGAAAGAAAAGCTCAATCGAAAACAACGCGAATCTGAGAAGAAAAAATTTTCTAAGCTCGAGACCGGTATAGGGAAACTGGAAAAACAAGAATTTTGTAAAAAAAAAGAAGCAGAGGATAAACTTGCTAAAGAAGGAGCTGAAAAATTGACTAGAGCATTAAAAATCAACGATGTTGTGGGAGCAAATGTAGCCCAAGGTAAACTAAGCGCATAGCACAGTCCATAAGAGATGAAGCATCCTATAAAACACAAGTAACGCAACTGCAAAACAGTATTAATAAACGTAAATCGGACTTGATTTAAAAATTTTTTTCAAAAAAATTAAAAAAACTTAGATATTTAACATCATGTATTTTTTAGGTTTGCAAAAGAGCATTTGTACATCATAATAAAAATATAAATAATTATTTATAATACAGTGATATTTTACAATTGCACTGTTTTGTCGCAAATAAGTCTCTAAAATAGTATATATTTTTGAAATTTCTTTACATATTTTACATATTTTGATTTACTAGAGGTGCTCCGGTCCCTGCAAAAGGTTCGGTCAGGTATATGTATTTACTTGTACTTATTGTTATTGGTTTGAATACTTTGTTATCTATATTTTTTTCTATCAATCTATTCCACAATAAACTGTGGCAGATAGAATATTACCTATCGAGAGTTCTTGTGTAACTGTATCAAGCCCAAGGTAAGGTTTGGATGGAAATTGGCTTATAGTAAAAGAACACTCCTAAGACTTTTAGCTAACTGAGTTTTTGGCCCACGGTCGCATGAGATTGGGTCAGTGGGTATATTTAAGTTGAAAGAAACTAAATAAGGACGCCACCTAAATTTTTTTATAAAGCAACTGACTAACTGAATATGCTTAATGGAAAATTTGGAAACCTATATTATCACCAACCACTTTAAATACAAAGTCTGATTGTCACCAATATCATACTTATATCTGAAAGTCTTCTTCAAGGATCTAACCATGAGTAGAGCGACTCTGAAACATAATTTCTACCAACATAGACACCCTATATATTTTAAGCATCAATATGAATATGTAATCATTGAATTAAGTTCAATTAGTTTCCACTATCGTGCTGTTATTTCGGATAAGTTTAACTTGTAAATACCGAACAAAATTTGGAAGATTTAAGATTATTGAAAAATGAACTGAAGTCAAAAAAAAATAATTCTGTATTCTCTTTTAAGAAAATTAGATAACATCATAATAAATAAGAGTACTTAATAAAATTCAATTTTTATGAATGTAATTTTTAAATCACATATTTAACTATAGATATAATTTTTTTATTTATTAGGTAGTCACTGTAGCGCTACTTCGACCTCACAGTGTTTAAAAATATTTTACTTAACTTTTAGCAAATATTAAAAATTGACCGATTACTTTAAGTTCAATTTTTCATCATACAGGACTCAGGTCCTATAAATTAACATATTAGAAGTTTAATTTGTGATAAACAAGATAACGGTGTCAATAGTTTGTCTACACCTGTACAACCGGTGAGATATAATATCTTAGGTTGAACACACCTTTAATTACAAAAAGTTGTAGTACTCATTGTACTTTATACTTTACAAAATGAGCTTTTGAAAATTAATTAACAAAATTATTCACACAAGTCACAATAAATTGCATACAGCAACTTGAAGTAAAATAAGCTTCAAAAGGAAATCATTACATGCAAAATTTACGTAATGGACTTTGTAACCTTAGCATTATTTTAGAACTATTACTTTCTTACCCATAGCGGCAATGACGTATAACCTTCAAACGACACGTACATCGGATGAACGCATTGGCTACGTAACGGCCATGTGTCGAACAAAGTTGCTTACTCATTTATCTTCTAAACGAGTTCCATATATTTAATTGAACCAAACCAAATAAAATATTTCTGATGATTTACGACTGCATCGGAGTTTCAAGAAATTACATCAAAATTATTACGAGATTATCTATATTTCCAGAGTTATCGAAGTTGCACTATAATAAAATAATTAATTTCATGTTTACACATTTAAACAAAACGTTCGCCAAGGATTTGTACACTACATTTCTACTTTAGTTGTCTTGGACAACTTTTAACATTGTGTCCGTCTTTTACGACGTCTTTGCCAGGAAAACTTGACTTTCCTGAACATCTTGAGTGTTTTTCAACACCAAGCAACTTTACAGTTCAACTAAGAAACGAAAAGTGATAGTCGATCGCCAATCGTCGGAACAAATTGAAATCTTAGATACTTCAAGGTGTAGGAACACGTTAACAAGTTTGTATATATATAAATGTTATCAGTAAGGAATATGTAGTATGTGGTAGATTATAATTGTAATAAAAATTAAAGTGTGCTTTGGGAGTTTATTGGTTATTAAATAAGTAATAATGACTGAATCAATTATATAAATGTTGTTAATATAAAGACCAAAATAATAGGTGTACCGCGCTAAAGTCTATGAACAAATTTACAGGAAAATTTATATGTTACAACTTCTTTCCCTAAGGCGAACGATAATGATTAACGACCATTTCCAGCAGGTCTAGTAAGGGATTATGAAACTTGAAAATATTTGTAATGTGTATTTATAATATTTTAAAGAATTTCTAAGCGAGTTGGTTTGTTTATCTTAACCGCTTAAAAGAATAATCATTTTTGGTCAGCGGCGGAGCAGGCGCAATATGTAGCGGAACACCGGAAATTGTCCCGGTGTCCTGGTGGGCCAGTTCGACCGTGATTTCAGAAACTGGCACGAAATTTCTTCCCAATTGTAACTAATTCATGCTGGAAACTACAGATTACTCAAGAAAAGTTTAACGTTACTTAAAAACCGATTTCAAACAGGTAAATTATAATAGTGGTGTCCAGATTGAAACTGTAAATACAATTATTTAAATTTACCGCTAAAAATGTACATTAAGCGTCTATTAAAAATAATTTATATTGTAAATTGGGCTTTTCGATTCACTCGTATTTAAAAGCAGACTATAATGGAGCAAGGGGTGCGTCGGATGCTTTAACCAGAAAGCATGTCTTATAAAACTGATTACTGCTATTATAAATAATTAAAATCCAATCAATAAGTACTACGGTATCGTTAAATTAAAAAAAAATACCCTCATGTCATATCAAAACTGATTTTTAGTTTAAACTGCAGGACGTTTGAAATGTATATGTACAGAATCTGAACAGATTATCACAAACAGTAACTGCTGGGAAAGTGAAATATAAGCATCATGGCAGAAGCCTCCGACAGATTTAACAAAAATAACATTACATCTACAATATATGGGGTACACATAATTTTAAAATATTAAGCTATTAACAAAAGTTGGTGGAGTTTAATTACTTGTATACTTGAATAATTAAATCTCACTGCGCTAAGGGAACGACAAGAGTAGGCATGACATCCAAATTCAAGTGACAAACAAAATTACCACAATTTAAGGAATCGTTCTCGAACTAACGGGCGTATGAACGTACATTCAAATGATTTAAACTTAACCACATGGATATGCAAACAAGATTGCTTTAGTACAATATTACTACGACATTATATCGTAGGATTATGAAGATTTCGTACAGAAATGGTTTTAAGAGCACTACACTATCGTACAAAAGCGTGCTGTAAGGAAATTAGGAAATTTGAAAGAGCAACTTTTGTAAATAATCTGCCAGGACCTGGAAGACCAACGATGAGTGAGATTCAATTTACAGACGTTCATGACTCAAATCAAAACAGCCAATAACAATCCGCTTCCGATCAGTAATGTGGTTGCCGTATCAAAAGAATTGCAACTGCTACACAGTAAGGGAATGAAAAAATTTACGTAGAATCTTTACGCAAAATCGTAAAAACTGCATTCGGTATTTGAATTGAAGCAGGGACATTTTACTGCTAGGTATATATTTTCTTGAGGACTTTTAGCCCAGGTGCAAATTGAACCTGAATAATTTCACTGGTCAACAGTAATTTTGTAAAATGAATAAATGTGTCTGTTCCTTATGTACTTTGCTATGCTAACGCCGAATATAACTACAAAAGTTTCCCAAGGGGCTCATTTTTTTGAAATTTTACATTGAATAAAAAATATATATTTCACCAAAATGTCTTGTTCGATGTAACTCTATATTTGCTTGCGGTATTATTAAAAGAAGGTGGTCGTCAACAATGTGTAGTTATTTAGATTCCAAAAAAGATAACAAATACACGCCATGCCTGTCAAACAGGTCTGACAAACTATATAATAACCTCGGCGTGTAGTATACGTGAGTCATTTCAATTTAGGTTAGACATGCGTGTCGAGATAGAAAAGTGTTTATATTAGTTTATATTCAACTACTCGTATTTTACTTAGCGATCAAGTGTTTACTTTTGCACGAACAGATTCCTTAAAATGCCGCCAAATTGTGAAAACTATTCCAACAATTTGTTTTATATGTGGGGTGAACTAACTTTAAAGTCCAAAAGAAAGTATAATACTCACATCAACAAAAATGCATGTGAATTTTATTTCGCTTGTCAAATCGGTGATCAGACAAATCTTGGGCCCCTTAGATTTGCTGCGCATTTTGTGTAACATTACTAAGTGGTTGGTTAAACGGACAGTTGCTTCATATGCCATTCGCAATTCCAATGGTATGAAAAGAACCAAAGGACCATTCCACAGAGTATTATTTCTGCATTACAAAAATTGCTGGAATAACAAGCAAGGCATAAAAGATCATTGAATATTCCAAACTCCCGTCTGCTATCAGGCCTGTTCCTTACAGTGACGAGATTCCAATCCCAGCACCACCTGAAAATTAGAGTTTAAATTCAGAAAACTCTAGTGATGAAGATTTACAATATATCCAGAAAGACGAAAAAAGACCCGGATATTACTGGAACATCTACAGAACCTTTAGAATCAAACAGTCTGAACTCAAAGATCTAGTTCGTGATTTGAATTTGTCAAAGAATCAGGCAAAATAGTTGGCGTTCAAATTAAAAAACTGCAATTTCTTTTATCGTCGACGGGAACAAAGCCTCCATCGATTGTTATCCACAGAAGGCAATTTAGTGTATTGTACTGATGTTAAGTCATTACTAAGTGAGTTAGGAGACTGCCATGATCTTAAAAAATGGAGGTCGTTTGTAAATTCTTGTACACTTAGTTGAAAAGCTGCACTTTTTCTTATTGAAAATGAGAAGCCTTTGATTCCAGCTGCCTATCCAGCCTATATGAAAGAGACATATTACAATATGAAGATTTTGCTATCAAACATACAATACCAACAGTATTCATGGAATACATGCGGCGATTTAAAAGTTACTGGACTTTTATACGTCTCCAACAAGGATATACTAATTGTTGATCGCCTAAACGAAATTAAAGTTTAAATTAATTTCAACGTGGATTATAGCAATTTATTTTAAATAAAGAATTTTCTAAATTATAAAACGATGTGTCATTGGGATTTAGAACTACATAAATAAACTAATTAGTAAATGACATTTTATACCAAGAAGCGGCTGGAACACGGATAACCCACAAAAATCGAAAAAATTGATTATTTTTAGCATTAGTTTGCGACACTAAAATAATAATGTATGCGTAAAACAAGGTCAAACAGCGCGTCACAGATAACTGAAACCAGATAACAATGTAATAAAACGTCCTAATTTTGAACGTTAATGAGGATTTCCAAGAAAATTAAGTAAGATAGACGTTTTATTACTTAGAATGAAATCGCGCTAATTCTACAACATTCTGGAAAATAAATAAGGTGTATATAAGGAAGCGTTTATAAGTAAGAGGTTATTCGATTCTGAAGTTTAAGTCGCAAGCGGTTGCTATGCAAAGATAGTATTTGAAGTATGCAATAAGCATAATGTAATTTAATAGTTGCAATGTTACAATAAATTTGGAAGTAATTTTAAAAAAGAATGGAATTTATTAATTAGGATGAAGAGGCAAAATTCTTCAATCTAAAGCTATTTTAAAAACTTTTATTAAATAATCGAAAGGAAGATTTGACCAAAAATGTATTTTGGTAATTGCTGTTTAAAATCAGAAATTTTAATATGGAAAATCTTGTAAGCTGATTGGACATCAATGTAAAATAAGAAGATATTTTAATTACGAATGTTTTGTAAATTCTGCAAGTATTCTTTTTAGATATTGGAGTATTTGTATATAATTTAGGGTAGAATAGTAAGTGTTAATAATACAATAATTTTTTTGTAAAGGAGAATTTGTGTTCAGAGTGCAAAAAAGTCTGATCTTTTAATAGATTTCCTTTCAAGGATTTTTTTGGCCATACAAACTTTACTAGCGTGGCAATAAACACAACCAGGTACACCATCCATAAAAATAAACTTAGTTCTGTAAATTTAAAATAAGGTAAGAACATTTAATTTATACTTCTTAGAAATTATTTTGTTTGGAAGAAACGATGTTGTAAATACTTTTGTATGAGAGAAAATATTTTATACTGTATAAATAAATGCTTTGTGATATTGCTGTGTTTTATTTCATTTTGAAAACTCCGTCAATTCCGTTGAGTTAGCCACGCAAAGTTAAAAAAAAAGTAAGTGAACAACTTTAAGTTTTATAAATTGCTGTTTCTGTATCACAGCACTCTTATAGTAACGCTCCCAACGCTAGACCATTTTCATATCACTCTTTTAGTGGCACCTCAACGTGCGGCCTTTTTCATATCATCCGTTTAGTAACGCCCCAAAGCGAGGCGTTACCACATCACTCTTTTAGTGGCGCACCAACGCACGGCTCTTCCCACATCACTCTTTTAGTGACGCTCACAACGCGAGGCCATTTTCATATCACTTTTTTAGTAATGCCTCAAAGCGGCTCTTATCACAGCACTCTTTTAGTAGCTCCACACCGTGCGGCTGTTGTCACATCAATGTATATATATATATATATATATATATATATATATAAAATAAGATGTATCTGTAAACAAACTCTATGAAAATAATAGAGTCTATTGACGAATACAAATCGGGCTGGTAGTTATATAGCCATTAACAAAACATTAGCTTATTACTTCATAGGGGAGGAAACATCCACTGACCGACGGTTTCGGCTTTATTAAGCCTCCTCAGAGTGAAATACAGGTAGAGTGACCATGCACTATTATACAAAAGACAGAAATCATAGATGTACAAAACCTGTCTGATTTATTGATTTTATTTTGAGGAGCAAATTGCTGTCTTTACTATTATTTTATGTATTTGATTTTATTTCAGGATAAACGTAGTACCATCTAAAAATACAAAATCTTGTATTTTTATAACAGAATATACTCGTTCAGATTCCTGTATTTTTCTTAGCGATATTTCTTGTTATTACACACTATATAAGTACAGTAGCGTCCTACCATCCGTATTTAATTAACGACCCCCCTGATAGTCTCTCTAAACCGCTGAAGATAGAGTTCAGAGCTAGTGTGGAAGTCTTCAAAAGTCAATTGTGTTAATACGGATGAAACAATATCTTCTGTACGACTTTTGTAAGAAAAAAGAAACATCCTTTTAGAAAGTTTCACTAACGCCCAGTACGTGAGGCTGTAATGTTTTAAATAAACAATCGTTTATTCTTAGAAGCGGCCGGAACACGAAAAAACCTGCAAAATCCCTTGAATAACTGTTAAAAATTATTTATGATTTTCGCATTCACTGTTGGAAAGAATCGATTCTCCACAATAATAGTTTTTGTGAGAAACCTTGCATTATAATGTTCCATACTATTCTAGCAAAATTTTGTGAAAAATACATAATTTGTATATAAGGAAGTGTTTATTAAAAACGGGATTCATTCATTCGTTCGATTCAGTAGAATCATTCATTCGATTATTTCGATTTTTAAATGCGATCGCAAGCTGTTGCTTTGCGAAGATGACATTTGAAGTATGCTGTAAGCATACCTTAATCTAATAATTATTATGTTACAATGTCTAAAGAAACGATGTTTTAAACGTAACTTACAAAGAAAAATGGAAGTTATAATTTACAATGTATAAATAAAATTCTTCAAGATAACGCTATTTTAAAAATTTTATTAAATAATCGAAAGGAAGGTTTAACCAGAAATGTACATTGATAATTGTTGTTTGAAATGAGGATATAAATATGGAAGATCTTGTAAGCTGATTTGACATCAATTTAAATTAAGAAGATATTTTATTAAGAGGAGCGTTTTTGTGGATTCTGCAAGCATTACTTTAATTACTTTTATTAGCAAAATCTTAAATAATTTAACCTGGGTAACAAAGGAGATATTAGATTTAATAGAGAACAGAAGAAAGCTTAAACCTTTCAGAGAAGTGGATAGTGAAAGTAAGCAAAAATATAATACAGTTAGAAATAAGATAGTACATGAGTGTAGAAAAGCTAGAAATAAATGGATGGAGGAGAATTGTAAGGGAATACATGATGATTTGAGAGTAGGTAAGACAGACAGGGCTTACAGGGCAGTTAAAAAGTTTTTTGGGAAAGATAGGAAAAATATAATGGTTTTAGAGAAGAGAATAATGAGCTTCTAATAAATAAAGTTGAGGTAGCAGATAGATGGAAAAGATATTTAGAAGATTGATATAAGGGAGACGATATGGATGAGTTAGAGAACGACCAAGAAGAGGATGTAGAAATAGGGTTCTCAATATTAAGAGAGGAATTTGATAGAGCTGTTCGGAATCTTAAACTAAATAAAGCGCCAGGGATAGACGATATTCCCGCAGAATTACTAAAATATGCAAGTCAGAAAACTTTAGACAGATTATATGAACTAGTAAAAGTAATATATGACACAGGTGAGGTTCCAATAGATTTCGAGAGAAAGGAGAGTTTTTAAATATTTTAGATGAGATACTACAGAGTAACTATAGTATGAGAATTAACTCGGTAAAGACAAAGATAATGACAAGTGAGTTACAGCTTAGTTCTAAACCAAAATTAAAAATAGGTAATACCGAGTTAGAGGAGGTAGGTGAATTTTGCTATTTAGGTAGTATAATTACAAAGGATGGACGTAGCAGAAGGGATATAGTAGCTAGAATAGCTCAAGCTAGAAAAATGTTTTTATAAAAGAAAACTTACTAATAGTTAATAGTATTAGTTTAGATAATAGAAAAAGTTTCTTAAAGTCGTACGTATGGAGCCTTCTACTATACGGTAGTGAGACTTGGACAATTAAAGAAGTAGATAAGAAAAAGATAGAAGCTTTTGAAACTTGGTGTTATAGGAGAATGTTAAAGATTAGTTGGACAGATAGAGTAACAAACGAGGAAGTTCATAGAAGGATAGGTGAGGAACCCTATATGTGGAAACAATTGAAGGTCAGGAGAGATAGAGTGATAAGGCACCAGTTAAGACATGAGGGACTATTTAGTAAAGCCTTAGATTATAGACTACCAAATAAAAATAGAGTAGGAAGGCCTAGACAAAGCTATATTAGTCAAATTATTAGAGATTTAGGTTGTGAAGGGTATGCAGACCTTTTTAGACTAGCTCAGAATAGACAAGAATTTACAGCTGCGTCAAACCGACTTTAAGTAAGTTCGAAAACAAAATAAAAATCAGTTAACTAAATGCCACCATGACATAACTCACAATTAGTTAGCGGTCTGGCATGTTGGTAGCGTTTCGTTGCTTAAGCCTTACCATAACATATAATTTAATAAACGTGACCATGACATAACTCACAATTAGGTAGCGGTCTGGCATGTTGGCAGCGATTCGTTGCTTAAGCCTTACCATAACATATAATTTAATAAACGTCACCATGACATAACTCACAATTAGGTAGCGGTCTGGCATGTTGGCAGCGATTCGTTGCTTAAGCCTTACCATAACATATAATTTAACACTTTTCCTTTTTTGAAGCGAATAACCAGGTTATATTTCATTTCCTTATAAATGGTAATCATGTAAACATGTTAGAGTTCTTTAACAACCATCAGGTTGCTAATATCTATGTAGAGCCAGGTGGATAGGAAAAAGATATAAGATATAGGAAGATCTAGACCAACCTATTTTAGTCAAATTATTGAAATTTAGGTTGTAAAGGGAATGTAGAGCTCTTTAGATTAGCACAGAATAGAAAAGAAGTTAGAGCTGCGTCAAACCGACCTTAAGGAAGGTCGAAAACAAAATGATGATGAAAAAATTAAAAATTTCACAACAATAAAATTATAAAAAAGAATAAAACTAGATATTAACCTTTAATGTTCAAAATTTTGATTGAAACTTGTCGAAAAATTAATATAAATGTCAAATTTAAATTGAGGCATACGCCTTCTAATGTATCAAAATCATAATGTCTATGAAACGAGAGTGGCATCTCTTTAACTATTAAATGTATAAAGCGAAGTATAAACCGCACTTAGATTGTCTATATCACTTTTAGAATTTAGATTGTTTTTAGTCCTGTTAATATGGTAAGATTCTAAAAAATAGTCTTTCTTTGTCGTCAGGTTCAACTTCCACTACTTTCACATCAACAAAATTGGGGTTGTGGTGAGTGGTTTGGACATGTGACGCTAGTGCGCAGGACATCTTTCCAAGTTTGGCATCACTTTTATGTTGTGTTAATTTTCTGCAAAGGTACTGTTTCGTTTGTCCAAGGTATAAGCCCTCCACATGAGCACTTTACTTGATATATAACGTTGTTTAACCATTGTCGGTCTGTCCTATCTTTGACTCGACTAAAAAGATTTTTTTATCGACTTGTTATAAGTATACGTGATCTTAAATCATTGCGTTTCAAAATTCTTGCGAAAGGTGGAGAGAGTTTGCGAATGTAAGGGATGGTCTTATGAGTGGTAGTAAGTTGAGTTTTGTCAATCAAAATTTTGTACATTAATGGTTAATATCTAGTTTTATTCTTTTTTACAGTTTTAATGTTGTTAAAGTTTAAATTATTTAAGATTTTGCTAATTAAAGATAAAATGCTGATGTAAATTATATGTAAGTTTTTCTACTATGTACCTAATTGTATTTTAACTGTCACAATTGTAGCCTTCGAAAAAGAATCAAAAAAGGATTCGAAACGTCAGGAGTATAAACAAATACATTCTACTACAAGCATTTCCTATCGAACTAAATAGTTCCCAATAATTCTATTCAACAAGTAGTGTTTATACATATATATATATATATATATATATATATATATATATTACTCATATTTAGATCAGGGTAGAAAATTAAATAATCACATCAAATAATTTTAATCACCGTGTATAATGAATATTATTAGATAATACGCGTTATTAAAACCGTGAAGCATACAAATTTATTAGTTTCATTAAACATAAGAGATTTAAATCATGTACAAGACGCTTTATATCAAAAGAAGCAGTATTAAAAAGCTCTGCGTGTAATGTAATTATTCCTAAACAAATGGAAATTACGTGCAAAATTTATCTTAATTAACTCTATTTCAAGTAACCGGTATTGAACAAAACGTACAGATAATATCTACAGAAACTTGTAAAAATCCAATAAAATGCAAATCCTAGAAGTGTTAGTTAGAAGTAGGATGTTTGAACACACCTGCGTATTTTAAAAGGCAATTTCAGTTTAATTTGTTTAGATAAACATGTCGATTCTAAGGATATTGGAAACGGTCAGATGCTTTAGCACGAAATACAAAACAGGGTTTATTTAAAAAGCTCTGAGAATTAATATTATTTTGAACACCTGCGTAGTTTAAATATCACGTACGGCGAAAATTGTGTAGATAACAAATAGTTTCAAAGAATCTTGGAGAAACCGGGGCTTAATATTCACGAGAATGTGCGATACGGGGTTATTTAACCCAGATAGTCCACATGGACTAAAATATAATCGATAATAAAGAATATCAATTTGCACCAATACGAACAGGTTAGAAAAGGAAAGAGAAAATGCGTCAAGCAAAGACACATATAGTAAAAGGCGTGATTTAAGCAACGTCACGAGGGTCACAATTGGTTGAAAATAGGATGCAAATATCAGAGGTAGAAACCACAATTTCTGTACAAAGTTAATTAGTTTTTCTCGGACATGTTTGCGCGCTGTGTGAGAATTTCTGAGATTTAAATGGGGCGAGTACAAAATTCGTAAAAACCGACGCACAGGCTACGGACTGGGAACATAGCATGAGAAATTTTTAAGAATTGTCTGTTTTGAGGACAAAAGCGACGTGCCGGCTATTCGCCATATATACCGGTGGTAATATGAATTTCGGTCTCTTAGACTTTTGACTATTCGATGCGTTAAAAGCTCTTACATCTGCGACTTGATTGAAGATGTTAAACAGTGCATTTTAGTTTGATAAAATAATTTAAAGTTTGCTCGTATATTTTAGTGATTCAAAATAGTTTGTTATTTACGTGCTAACATGAATGTACTTCAGTGCACTTAGATACAAGGTAATAAAATTTAGTATCACTGTACCAATTAGCAAAATTTACAACGACAAATGTATACACAAAAGTAGGCAGTTTTGGCGTATATTGGTGAAAGACGCATGAATTTCTTTGCTATTTTTCGGGGGTGTTAATAATTAAATGGTTCAAATACGTGTCTGGATCCACGAAACAAGGGTCAGATATACACAGATGAGTTCCGGAAAAGCCCAGAAACAACTTTGGTGATGGAGAAAATTTTAAAAGCGTTGAGAATTAGAAGCCGTAAATATAATCCTGTTGGAATGGTGTGATTAACTAAAGGGACGATGTACATTGAAGCTACGAGGACAGTAACCTTCAGGTAAATTATACTATTTTGTTTGACATTTTGTGTGTGTTGAATAACTTTATAATTGATTTACTTTAAATGGACATTAGTGAAATTGTACTAACCATAAAATTTTAATTTTAAGATGAAATTTGCTTGTTTAAGTAGAAAGGGGTATTTAGTATTGATGTTCTGAATTATGATGAAACTTTGGGTATGTCTTTGAGCTCAATTAGACGAACCTGGTTAATTAACGTAAAGGGGTGGTAGATGCTTCCTTTATACTCAGACTCCGGTCTGCTTATATTGTTATATTAATTAGTAGGCATCCAACAAGGACTTTAATTCTGGATGCACGTTAAAGTGATAATAAAATTAATCCTGAAATTCTTTTTAAAACTGAATTTTATGCTGAAATTTAATTTGAAAATTTAATGTATTCTGAATATTGATGTAAATAGAGTTAACGTTAATGTTTGTGGTAGGAATGTGTTGTTTAATTTTATGAATGAGGAGGTTTATAAAATTAGGTGAGCAGCTGAAGCGAAACCAGGATCACAGCAGTTTATGACGCCCAATCGGTGGGACTAGAATTTTTTTGTTGAAAGGACCCAGTTCCCGCATTCAAAGGAGTATATCACAGCAATATATATATATATATATATATATATATATATATACATCCTACTATCATTTTTGCACCCGATAGACCGGAATTTGCATTCAAACTTGCGTCCCTTGTAAACTTACTACCGTATATCGGACGCAAGATAGAACTTTTCACTTTTTAGCATTATTGACATTGCGCTTCCTTGTCTAAGATGTTTAAATGGAAGAAGACCCAAATTGGTAAGATTTGGAATATGCCAAAGTCAATAGGTTTTTGTACAGATTTTTATTTTAAATATTTAAGAAACACATAATGGACTTAAACTTGATAGGAAAATGTGCAGAAATCGTATAGTTTTAGTCTAGCGATTTTCCGCTGAGAGCGCCACAGAATATATTTTAATATACGGCATATTCTATTGTGTTATCATCTTTACAACCGCTAAATGGCAACACAGCGTGGCGCCAGTTAGTCTGCTTAGATAGTGCGATGAGCAGTTTCATTGCGTCCATAGAGTTTGCTGCAAACTTTTATTCGCTAATATATATATTAAGTGTTTGAGTATTTAAAATTTTTAGCTTACCGCTTAGGTCATGGACCTGTTTATATGATGTGACATCGCATTTATATATTTGTATGAAGTTATTCACTGTTTCCCAGCAAAATTTTTGTAAAGTGTAGAAAATATAATTTATATATTGATAACAAATATTTCCAATTTTGCGAATTGTTTCTGAATACACCTGCACTTATAATTCTGTAAATAGTTCTACCTTACCCTACTACTCAAGGGGTAGCTACGACTCCCACACTAAATAAATTGTAGCTATTAAATGACGCAATAGAAAATATTCAAAATGTTTGCATGCAAACAACCTCTAATTGTCTATAATAGAAACGCATAAGCAAAGGTGCACAAAAGCTAATGTTGAGGGTAGTAGCAACCCTTATACAACAAAAATTGTAGTTCGTAAACGGCTGAATAGAAAATTTTTAAAATTTGCAAGTGCAATCCTCTAATCGCATACTACAAAATATTTTCAAGCAACGATACACAAAAGTCTATCTTTGAGGGCGGCAACACCCCTATACTAAATAAATTTTTAGCTCCAAACGACTCGCTAGAAAAATTAAAAAATTTAACATGCAATGCTTAATAGTCTATAACAAAAATATCCACCAGCTGGATAATTTTTTTTTTTAATTTGTACATGCAATCGTCTAATACTCTATTGCAAAAATAAACACCAGCAACGTTTTGGGGGTGGAATCAACCGCTATATTAAAAAAAAAGTAACTTGTAAACGGTGCTACGCAAAATTTTCAAAATCATCACATGCAATATTCTAATAGTCTCCTCAAAATTATCATCAAACCCTGCTGTATCAGTCCGTCCTCGGGGGTAGCGGTAACCCTTATTCTGTAAAAAATTGTAGTCGTGAACGATGCGATACAAAATTTTCATAATATTCACACACAATTCTTTAATAGTATATTGCGCAAACATCCACTAGCAACAGTGCATTAAACTCACTCACGGGGATGGCAGCAACCCCAACACTTAAGGAATTTTAGGTGGTAAAAAACTCGTCAGAAAATTTTCAAAATTTTTACATGCAATGCTTAATAATCTATAGCAAAAACATCCACTAGCAATGGTGTGCCAAGCCAGTCATGGAGGTGGCAGCAACCTCTAAACTAAATACGTTGTACCTCGTAAAGCGTTGGACAAAAATTAAAAAATTTTACCATGCAATTTTTTAATACCCCATTAGAAAAATAAGCAACAACAACAACAGAGAGCGAAAACTAGTCTTGGGGGTAAAAGCAACCCCGATATTAGACAACAATATAGTTTGTAAGCGGCTCAATCAAAAATATTTCAAATTTCACATGCAACCTCCTTCAAAACTGTTCGCAAGCAACGCTATGTCAACATCAATCTTGGCGGTAGTAGTAACCCATAATGATGAAAAACTTGACTCCTGAACGATACGATACAAAATTTTCAAAATATATTCACATGCAATCCTATAATAACATATTACACAAATATCCACCAACAACACTTCACCAAATTGTCTTAGGGGGTGGAAGCAATCCCTACACTAAGAAAAAATTCTGTTTGTAAACAACTCGTTAGAAAATTTTCAAACTTTTCACATGCAATCCTCTACTACTCTATTACAAAAATAAACTCCAGCGACGAGGCGCGAAAGTCAGTTTGAGGGTGGAATCAACCCCTACTTTAAAAAAAATGTGGCTCGTAAGTGTTGCAATGTAGAGTTTTTTAATTTGCTACAAGCAATCTTCTAATAGTTTCCTTCAAAACTATCCTGAAGCAACGCCGTGCCCAGATCAGTCTTTATGGTAGTAGTAAACCCTATACTGTAAAAATTGTAGCTCGTCAACGATGCGATATAAATTTTTATAATATTCACATGCAATATGGTGTCCCAAAAGTAATGGTCCAAATTGAAGGGTTTGATAGCTGAGATTACTACCTATTCAAATAACTATATATGTTGTTATCCAATTGTTGATGGTTTCAAAGTTATAACAACTATTGCGTTTTGTGTCAAAATCGTGCAGAACTTCGAATATTAATTTGCAATAAAAGAAATACTGACCTTTTGAAGGTAGTTCGTTTTCTGTTGTATGAGTGAATGTTGCGTGTTTAATAAATGAGGACTTCCTCAAACATTTACTTATTATCGCAAGAGAAAATCATAATTTTTTCATAGTTTTGGTTCTATGAAAAATTGTGCGTGCTTTTCAAACTAAAATTACTCAAAAAAAGTATTACCATCGAAGAGTGCACACCTATCCAAAAAACTTCATTAATCTAATAACTGGTAGGTTTAAAATTAAATGCATAGAAAATTTTTGAGTAATTTGTAGGTATAATCCCAAGAACAGCACTTTTATTAAAGAATTCGTAAGTAAGTAAAGACGGGCTCGGACTTTCGGGCCGGCCCGGCCCGATTTCGGGCTCGAATCCGGGCCGGGTCGTTAACTACTTTATTCGGGCCGGGGCCGGGCCACGCCTCTTTTTTCGGGCCGGGCCGGACCAAACGATTCGGGCCGGCCTGAATTTTTCGGGTCGAAAAACACATGAGTAGATATTCCACTGTCCTTCCAATTCTATCTCACATTGAGTAAGTAAACGTTCTTAATTATATTTTCACGTAGTGTTTTCATGCACCCATTAATAATCATTTTTTCGTCTTGTTTAGTATAAAGGAGACGTGATATTATAACTCACTTCTTATTCCGAATATTTATTTCTAGTGGTTTTTAATGTCGCTTATGTTGTACTTTAGGCAAGTTAAAAATGCCCAGGAACATCGAACTAGGTGATTCATTCATAATTCAAGAGTTTATACCATTTATATTATGTATATGTATATACTTCAAATTTCAATCATGGGGCGAACGTCGATATTATGAATCGCGTGTATAGTTTATGTCTACCGCCTAAAATACCAGAGAGTTACTGCAACGTTCATTTTACCAATTTTTTAATAAAGTTTTTCTTTAGGCAAGGAATGCTTTTATTTAAGGCGCCTTAATTTTGACATATACCAAATGCCTAACGTACAAACTTACATTTAATTGTCTGATTTCTGTATAGATATTGTGAAATTAAATGGCTTTTTGTAGTGTTGTTTCCGTAATTAAATTTAGAGATATAATGTCTAAGTTTATAACACGAAAAAGATATAAAATGTCAACGCTCTAAATAGGAGGATGCTCTTTTTTAATGCTTTTCCTAGAAGTAAGGTGTAAACATCCTTTTGATAACAGATATGCTATAGGCTTGGGAAGAAGTAAAAACCAGTGTCTTGAAGTAAACTCGAAGAGTATTCCGTGAAAACACTTTGATAACACATACAAATGTTATCGAATTAGTGAGAAATGAAAGACTCGAATAATGAAAAAAGATTCATCTTTGTGTGAATAGAATTTTTTTGATCTTTTCAAATATAGTTGAACATGTTTTATAGGTCACCTAATCACAAAAGAGATTAATTCTTTATTCATTTTAAAAATATAACCTATAGATATAGTAACCTAAACATATATGTCAAAATTAAGAGTAAAGGAAAAAATACTTGCTCTGAAACAGTGTAGGAAATTGAACTATGTAGTACTAGCGCAGACTAACATTTTTCAGGAATTTCTTTATGAATACTGTCGGTGTTTGAAATATATTATTTCCATAGCAACGTGTGATGTAAAGACACTATAAAAACATATAAATTCTAGCTATAGCTTAATCAGATAAGTGAAAATTTTTTGTAATAAACCATGCACGGTTGCACCTAGACCACGAAATTATTTTAGCGACCTCGAGATTATATTGCCTCCGTCGCAAGCGATCTATGCGATAAACTTTCTTTCGGTACGTTAAAAAACAATTTCGCGGCCTTGATATACAAATAACTATTTAAACGTTACCATGTAGTATATATTAATTAGTGTTAGATTCTTTACTGCTGCATGTATTTTAAAATAACGATTTCAATAAAACTTTCGAAAACTCTACGTTAATCGTCTATTCGTAGACTATAGGTATAACAGACACTTCTAGGGTACATGAAATTTTGAATTTCATATTTTGATATTATCACCTTTTGTTTGGGGGAGACTGAACAGCCATTAATTATTTTCTAAATACAACTTTATTTTTAGCGTGTTCTGAACACCCTTCTTGGTGTGGGCTAGAATATTTAGGGTAGGGGGGTGCCTTCTAAGTACCCTACCCCTAGCTACGTGCATGATTGTCACTTAGTTTAATGTTGAATAGTAGAATTTGGCTGCACATATAGTTTTCTATTTATTGTAGGAAAATGTATAATAATGCCATTATCGAACTCATGCCATAAAAAAAGGATAAAGTAAATAACATTTTATTGGTATATAAAAGTATCTATGTACTGATTTATACCTTTTGGTAATTATTGTTTAAAAAACTTTTCAACCTTAAACAATTACTTCATTTTACTTCTATTCCATCAGATAATATGTATTTCTAAAGAATAAGGTATCCTCTACATACCACAATTTGAAAAATCGACTTTTTTTAAGCAAACATTCGGTATATTATTTGACTTTCAGGTTTGTACCGTTTATACTATGACCTATCAACAATTTATTTAATTTTTAGCATTCAGTAATTCACCAAAAGTGTTAAATCTTGAACTTTGGCATGATTTGTCAGTCGGTCAAATAAAAATTTAATAGAACTAGAACAAAGACAGTCAAATTATAGATCAAAGTTTAATTCCAAAAGTTTCAGTTTCTAAAAGTAAAAAAAGGCTATAAAAATCAGTCTGTAACAATTTCATAAATATTGAAAATTGCTAAACATTTTGTACTTTTGTTACATATTTCTAGGATTTTTCAAAGAATCAAAAATCAAATGATATACTACGGTATGTTCCACAACTATTTTGAGTGTAACTCAAAATCATTATACTCTTAAATCAAACAAAAGAACGATAGTTACTTGTTAAACACAACTGAAAAAATATCTTCTCATTCACTGAATGAAAGTCTTCTGGCCGGCCCGGCCCGCCGGCGGGCTTTTATTTCGGGTCGGGCCTCGGTCCGGGCCGGTCACTTTTCTGCGTTGGGCCGGGCCGGGTTTATTAAAAGCCCGGCCCGGCCCGGCCCGAGTCCATCCCTAGTAATAGCCAACTTATAACTTTTGTAAAATATGAACTCAAAATAATCAAATGTATTTAAAATTCGTTTACAACAAATGATGGAATGTCCTGCCACCAGTTCTTATACATAAACGACACCGTCCCAAAAAATTTCGTTTTAAAAACCTGAAGGCGCGACCGATTCTCTCAGCCTTCCAACGGCTTCGCGTGTTTTTCTACGAAGGTCCTGCTCGTTTGTGGTATGTGTTTTATACACATTTTCTTTCATATAACCGCACAAGAAGTAATCCAGGGGGTTGAGGTCGGGCGAACGCGGTGGCCACTAGATAGTGCCAATGATTGGGATATGCAAGACTAAGTGTTCCCTAACATTACGAGCACTGTGTGCTGGAGCGCCATCGTGTTGAAACATTATATGTGATTTTCCAATGCTCCACCTGAAGGTACTACATTGGCCAGGAAGCGGGTTTTTTTTACCTGGAAAATTTGGAATCTTGCCGAACCCTTGCTGTTCCAAGCAAGGTAGCGGTCTTTAACTAGTGGCAGGACATTCGAACATTTGTTGTAAACGAATTTTAAATACATTTGATTATTTTGAGTTCATATTTTACAAAAAATAAAGTTGGCTATTACTTACGAATTCTTTAATAAAAGTGCTGTTTTTGGGATTGTGCCTACAAATTACCCAATAATTTTCCATGCATTTAATCTTAGACCTACCAGTTATTAGATTAATGAAGCTTTTTGGATAGGTGTGCACTTTTCGATGGTAATACTTATTTTGAGTAATTTTAGTTTGAAAAGCACGCAAAATTTTTCACAGAACCAAAATTATAGAAAAATTATGATTTTCTCTTGCGATAATAAGTAAATGTTTGAGGAAGTTCTTATTTATTAAACACGCAACATTCACGCATACACAGAAAACGAACTACCTTCAAAAGGTCAGTATTTCTTTTATTGCAAATTAATATTCGAAGTTCTGCACGATTTTGGCACAAAACGCAAAAGTTGTTATAACTTTGAAACCATCAACAATTGGATAACAACATACACAGTTATTTGAATAGGTTTTAATCTCAGCTATCAAACTCTTCAATTTAGACCATTACTTTTGGAGCACACTATTACGCAAATATCCACCAACCATAGTGCACCAAACACAGTCGTGTAGGTGGCAGCAACCATTATGGTAAAACAGATTTAGCTGTTAAACAACTCTTTAGAAAATTTTCAAAATTTTTTCATGAAATGCTTAATAATCTATAACAAAAATATCACCAGCAATGGTGTGCCAAGGCCAGTATTTGGGCTCGCAGCAATCCCTAAGCAAACTAAATCGTGCCTCATAAAGGGCTGGATAAAAAATTTTAAAATTTTCACATGCAATCGTCTATAGTTTAATACAAAAATAAACACCACCAACGGCGCGCGAAAGCCAGTCTTCGGGGTGGTAGTAACCTCTATACTAAAAAACATTACAGCTTGTAAACGACTCGATAGAACATTTTTAGAATTTTCATATGCAATCGTTCAATAGTCTCCTACAAAAATATCTTGCACTTTTGACGTTAAACCCATATTTTACGTTTATTAGAATCTATTTCTATCGATACTTTACGAACCAAAACGAATATTTAAAGATTTTACGTTCAGGAACAGCTGTATTGCCGACGGTTAAACGATTTAAATTGCGCAGTAATTCCAATTAAATAACTGTATAACCATCACACCAATAAAACCAAATAGTGTATGAAAAAAGCAAAATTTTTTGAATAAAACTGTTCTGGGAAGTAAAATTAGACGCTTACAGTATATTTAGCAAGCGCCCACACAATAAATATCAAGTTTTAACGTACGATTTATATTAATAAGATAAAAAAAGCACCAACCTTTCTAGAATTAATAGAATTAAATTTTCTATTTAAAAAATTATATCATATTAAAATACATCTGAAATTTAAGCCGCTTCATGACGATAACAACGCTATGATAAATGATTTAGCATGACATAATTACTTTTATTTCATACATAGTGCTATTTATAGAACATAAGGATGCATACATTGTTTTAATTTAGCGGCGCATCGGATACACAAAGTACAGCGATATAATAAATAGTATTAAACGGACGCAGCATTTTTAGAATGATTCACGTTCGAATTCGCCAGCCTGTAAAAACCAAACGATTAAATGTAGAAGTAGAATGTCTCATTACTCATATCTCACTCTCTCTTAAGGTATTATTTCTAAGTTTCATCTTTGTTACTTGGAAGAGTTACTGACAACATTGCTGGAAGTTAAACTGATAGTAATCTTATTGTAAAATGAAAGGAGATATACAACGGACGCGACAATAAATGCCTTTAAAAGGGTTCTAGAATGATAGGGAAATATAAAATAGTGTATATCGATATATATAGTGAAATACTATTTTAAAATTTTTTGTTATTTTGGGCTTCTTCAACAAGCAAGTAACAATATATTCTATATATGTAAATATCTATTTCCGCTATTTCTGGGGGACACCAAAATGTATCAATTTTGTATATATATATATATATATATATATATATATATATATATGTAGGATAATATTATAGATAGTAGGTATTCAAATCATTTTCTCTAGAACTAGTTTAGGTAACTTCATACTACAATAGTATAGAACATGCGGCGTCACTGCTAGGCTGAATAGCTTCAGGGATTAAGCGGGGAAGTGTAAAGGTTGTTCTAAGTAAGGGTTACTGAAGAGGGTAACGGAGGTCGGTCAAGGGAGTCGGTCCAGAGCAGTCAGTCAAGTCGGTCCGTGGCAGCAAGACGAGGTGGAAGCTTAAGACGAAAAGCCCATGACAAAAGTCGATGTCGATGGGGTTATGCTTCCAACGCGTATATTTAGAACTTAAACCGGAAAGTAATTGTGGCACGTATTGTTTATAACAAGTATTTCATTAACATCAGTATTGTTAAGTATTAATAATTTCACGTGTAGTTGGCTCAAATATTATCTTTGTGTTTAGTAAATGATATCTAAAGCGCCCGGACCTTTTTATTGAAATAACAACCCTTTGGATATTAAATTACGTTATGGGTATCATTATTAAAAATTTCTTCACATCCAGTTATTGCTATTGAGATATTCTGAACTATTCCTATAGCAAAAGAATGAACATTTTCTAAATTAAAAATTATAGAAAGTTTTATAGTCAACCAGGATCGAAGTAGTTTTTATAATCTTGCAAGGCTAGTAATAGAGCAAAATAGTACTGAAGAAATTGACACAAAAAACGGTTGCAACATTTTCTTCTATACTATTTGATTCTATATTGGGAACTGTGTCCATTGATAATGCTGGTTTGGATTTTGCGTAAACAATTGTATCCCCCCAATGTCGTTGTTGAAGCGTGTCAGTTGTTATCAAGAACAGACCATGTTTGTAAGATTTTGGATGTAGCTACTTTTTGTCGACTAACCTTACTTATTCATCTATATTCGTGTGTAGTAACGTTAAGTTTTAAAAATGGCGTTTATAACTAGATAGATCAATCCGGCGAAACTCAATTATATCAAAAGACTTACTAGATTAACGTAAAATTCGGTAGGTAAAAATTGACAAAAATACAGTACGTGACCTGACGGTGCATTGCACTGCGTCAAATTTTATATATTTTCAGTAAATATCACTTTCTCCACTACTTTTAATTAAACGGTCTGAATTTGGTTTATGTATTGTGCGTTTTGTTCAAACACAATCGCTTGCGAGTGGTAGTAGTTTTGTAGGATGTAATTAACCAGTTCAACGGATAAATATGATTTAAGGATAAAACATTAGAATAATATAAATAAAAAACAATATATTTGGTAAGCTTCTTAACAGTAGGTACGCTGTTCGATTTTTTAAAGTTTAAAAAGTATCTCTTAAGTCACTTCGTGCTGCATAATTTCAATTGACATTTTGTCTATAAGTTTTGATGTACTAGAATTTGCCTTTGAAAATCACGCTCCTGAATGGCCGCATAAAGTGAAAAACTTAAAGAATTAAATATGGCACTCTAAGCAGACGATGCAATAGAACTCCTTAGTGTTATTTTCTTTTATGGCAGTATATTGCTTGAATACATTTCACTAGATCTTTGTAATAAAAGCAACTCTGTTGGAACCGAATGTCATTTCGTGTTCGGTTATTATTGGATGGAACTCGACAAAAAATAAGAAATTAAATTAAGGTAAACTTTACACATGATTGCTTTTAATGTATTGACAATTTAAGTGTTTGATATAGAAATCTGAATCTGAAGATAACTGGGAAATTATCCTTTTGCAGTTATTCTTAAATAACTTCTTTTAAAAAAATTTTCATTGTAAAACGGGCCAACTATTGCGTATTTTACTTGTTCAAACACTTTTATGCTAACGCACTGGATATGTGAATCTATTCTCTAGATAAATTTTTCATGAAAATGATACCAGAATTAAATTAGTTTAGAATTTTTTTCTATTAAAAGACCGTTTTACTCAAAAAATAAACTGTATTAAGCAAGTTTGTTTTAATTTCCATTTTTCCACTAAAACTTTATATACTTTCTTTCTCATACTATTGTCGTCTTTATTTAGTTCTTGCACTAGCTTTGTAACGGCTACTTCGTAAACGTACAAATTTGTACATATTTTGTTTGTTAGTGTAAGCTTGATCCCGCATGTTGTTATTTTGATATTCAACAGTCTAAATATAAGTATAAATATCTGGTAAGAGTAGCGTGTGCTTTTAATAATTTATTTTGAGATAGTGTAGTAGGTTAGGTTTTAAACAGTCAAATATTACTGGACGGTGGTTGGTTTAATTGGGTGATTAATAGCCAACGGTTTAGTTGCGTTTCAGGGGTAATCACGCTGGCGCCCATTGAAATTTTACATTTGCACTCTCTGCCCCGAGAGACCCACGCCCATCGGCTCTTGAGTAGCTTGGGAACACATGAAATGCAACTGTTTTCTGTATGTCCAGTGTAAAATAAAAACAGGAGTATTATATACGGTCCTTGTCCCTGCTAAATTCTGGTTAGGGTGACAGCTTTCACATTTGTAAAGTTAAAACCTGTACTTTCTTAATTTATCATCTATGCATCTGTACAATTTGCCAGCTGAATAGGTATGGAGTTGTTGTTGACGTTAGACTAACACTGGGAGTTTATTTTTATTATGTGGGCATTTTAGGAAAACCGTTGATATGTTTAGAAAATTTGTAAGGAAGACATTGCGTGCTTCTTGAAGTGAACATCCTTTTCTCCTTATCCTCAAATTATTAAAATTTGTATTTCCTTTTTCTGAGAACTTCTTCGTTATATTGCTTAACCGCAGTTAATAAAATAGTATTACATTCAACAACCGATATAAATGTCTAGTTATAGTTGAGGTATTAAGATAACAGGTAATTTGAATAGTTTATTAAAAAAAAGGGTATAGTACATAACAACATTTTTAGCAGAAGAGAAGAATTTAATGATAAGGTTGTATGTATATAATGAAATTATTGAGATTTACTTGAAAATTAGAAAGTTTGGCAACAGACCGCAGGTACAGCTGGACCCAACATATTTAGTAGTTTTCATGTACTGAATTTCTATTTAATTAGAGAAGTGTCTCCTAACTTTGGGTTCGCCTTGTATAATTATATTTTAACGTAATCTTATTTTTGTGTTTTCAATTTTCTTACAATTGTACTAACTATCAAAACGGATTGTTCGTTTATTTTCTGAATCTATAGTTCGAGTCACACCTTTTAATTGTTGCCTAAATAAAGCAATTGTTTTCAGCTGTTTAGAAAACAGTAGAATATGAAAATGCCGTTCGGAAATAGATTTATCTTCACTTTAACAAAAAAACCAATAGAACTATCTATGTAACTAAGACTGTTAGAGCTTATCGGTAAAGCAAGGATATGCTATACAACTTGTGCTTACTTTGATCCGCATCGCATTGTACGAACTTAGTTACATCCATCATAAACAAAATAGATTGCGGTTTTCTAAACTTCAGGGCGACTATATCACACCTGATGCTCGACGTCCCAAACGGCCATGGTTAATTCATCAAGCTCTAATGCAGAAAGTACTATAATCAATCTTTCTTTGTTTAAGTTGAAGTGTGCCAGTAAAAAACTTAGTTTGATTGGAACGCTCTAGAATGATTTTCGTAACTACCGTATTTTAGCAACGACACGACGCTGAAATTAGCGAACCAACTACGCCGATAGACAAACTTTTTATACGAAAATTCTACTCTTCGATCTAAAACTCTACTTTTTCTTAAACATTGAGTTGGCTACGTAATTTATGGGCGAAGCTTCTCTAACTTCGGATATCGACTGAGGTTAGGCTGCTGCAAATTAAAGAGGATTTTTCAACGAACCGATTGAATCGACTCGTCAACTTGATTTATAACACCCTGCTGAGCTAAGATACCATTTCTTAAGGAATAAAGTTGCGATTTTCTATTCGTAGCACGTATATTAATTAAATGTGGTTGCTAAATTGTGCTTGGTGTCGCTATTTAGCGTTATGAAAGTCCATTAAAATCAGCACACTTTTCATCAAAGACTATCGCATGCCGTTCTTGGGCCGAAAATGCAAATTAGAATGCATTAAATTATAAACAAGTGTTTGTTCAATGCAACTCTGTTAATTTTAACGCTTCGTGTTAGCGAAGGCGTATAGGCAAAGCGGCAGCAGCTAATGTCAAAGTAATTGAATACAAAACGATCAAAGAATTTAAACTGCTTTTAATTCCGTAGGAGAGAAGTGCCTGCAAACCAAAAGCATTACTTTAACGTCTAATATTAAGAATAACATATAAATGCCGCACACGTTTACAAATTGATTATTGGCTGCCAAATCCAGACTAACTTTTATTGCAAACTTTTGCGGTTCTTTCTTATAACCAGTAATCTTTATTGATTGCGTTTAGAAAAACAGAGAATTGGTTACCGCCCTAAACTTTCAGTATCCGGATTTTAAAAGCTTACTTACCTGGCACTTAGGATATCGTTCGGCTGCTGGTCTTTCCACCTTCCATCCCAATAGCGGCGGAATACAAATAAGCGCCGACACAACCCACACTATGGCAATCATCAACACTGCACGACCTGGAGTTCGTTTTTTCAAATATTCGACAGCTTGAGTTATACTCCAATATCTGTCTAAAGAAATTAGGCACAAGTTCATAATAGAGGCTGTGCTAAGCAGCACATCCATTGCTGAATGCACGTCACACCACCAGGGTCCGAAAATCCAATAACCCATTAACTCGTTCGCTAACGAGAACGGCATTATAATAAGACCTAAGAAAAAGTCCGCTACTGCTAGTGATCCTATAAACCAATTTTGTATATTTTTTAGAGCTTTTTCTGTGGTAATTGCAATAATGACTAACATATTCCCTACAATTACCACGATCATAAGAACAGTAACTATAGTGGAAGCAAGTATAATTTGAGGTAATGTATACCCGCTCGGATAGTGTATATTAAAGCTACCATTTGAAAAGTTGTTGTTTTCTTGTGAAGCTAAATGATCCTCGACGGCGACAGCTATGCGTGCTGTTTCGTTGGTCAATGCCATCGCCGCCTAAAATGTTTACGAAATGGAAGAATCCTCAATTAGAATACGTTACTTATTGTTTGGTCCCTAGTCACACTATGTACAATACCCGTTTATTCGTAACATCCCCTATCAACGATAATAAGAAACGTAAATTTATCAAACAATATACAATAATTCACTAGCTAGTTTTGAATATTATTATTGAAAGTACGCGCCACCGCGGTCGCCCTTTTTGGCGTCGGCGTCTTCGTCGTCGTCCTCGGCGGCGCTTTCTACTCGGAGCTCGTTGGGCATGTTACCGCCTCGCTCCACAACCGCACACTGTATGAGCTCTTTTCAGCGTTGAGCATGCGTCGCGACGCACCTCTCCTGCTATTGCTAGGATTACGTTTAATTACATACAGATATTTCAAATTATTTTCATAACAATACGCATTCTTAGAAAAGGGTAAATTCTGGTAGCGTGCGCTGTTATTTTACTGCGCTAACTTTGCATAAATAACAGATTCGTCTGAAACAAAACATGTTTGCATTTGTTTGATAATGATTCAGTTGTGGTTTATCTTCAGGAGATTCAATCCTTAATGTACTTATGTGTGTATATGAACGACAAGAAGAGATTCAACCGTGGGGCGCGTGCGACGACCTATCCCAATGACGTCGATACGCGCCTCTGACGTCAGATTAACTCACATCACAACTGCAGCATCAAAATAGGGCACTAAGCCAGGAAAAGTATTTTTAAAAATAAGCAATTTCTATTTAATAATATAGGGAAAAGTTGAACGTAGATTATTTATAACCCTGATATCGTAAACATAACTGTGTAGCAATTTCAGTGCATTAGCATTAAGCGCTTCCTACAGAATAAAACGCGCGTGCATTTACAAAACCCAAAGGAGACGTTAAACCTTCAACTTCATAATGAAATGTAGAACTGGGGAAACCTTCCAAAATTGCCTTAAATTGTGGTTTTTCAAATATATGACATTGGCCCTAGAAGCTGTAGATTTTTTGTTTAATTAAAACAAAGAGAATGTCGAGCTTAATAATTTTCGTCGTAGTTCCGATATTAAATTTGAATAGTTGCGACTTCCTACGCTTGACATTTTACCATATTAAAGTCAAGAGAAATAAACGATTAGCAATTCGCTTCAACTTTGCGTGAACGACAAACTGCCACTACTCTAAAATACGAACCTGTCTGTGCCTTGAGCTTAAATATATTTAAAAGGCCTTTCAGACACAGTGAGAAAACTTGACGAGGGTATACCTCTGAATACAACGTAATACGTTAGAGGATATGCTATTAAAACAATGAAAATTACTATAGCGCAGCGTAACCTGGTTACGGTTTTAATGTCCAAATTCAAACCTTCGTTACATATTCATCAACTGCGAGTCAAAATGACGAATTAGGTTATTAACAATAATTGAAGGTAGAAATCATATCCTTGAAGCTGTTGTTTTGTTGCGAAGGCTTTAGAGAAAACCATGTTATTTAAACAACCGACGTAGATCTCTCCAACCAAGAGCTAAAATATCTGACGCAGACTAATACTTCCGCAGTATAACAAATTTTTTGGCAAATTTAAAATTCAAATCTTAACTATATGAGTGAAGTTTCCGAAATTTAAAAGGGCTGGCTGAACTGCAGGAATATATATTTAAAAGGTTTATTAATGTATACGCTGGGAGAGATGTGTGTACTATTAGTAAATCCATTGTTAGCTAATTTATTCGTTAGAGGATCAGTATATTAGATTGGTTAAAATCAGTGTAAAATTTCTATGAATTAAAAACTATTTACAATTTGAAAGTGGTTATTATAAACTATAAAGAGTATGACGATATCAAAGGTAGAGTCAGCTAATTGTTGCTTCATAAGTGAATTTCGAATGGACCCGCAACTTGCCGAAGTTTTGGATTACTATAGAACAGGTGAAATGGGTTGCGTGTTCTAATGAGCTAAAAAGCCAAACTACAAATCCAACCAAAGTAGTAGGGTCGTTAGTGAGGAACCAGACTAAGACAGGTCCCCGAAAGGGGGCAGCGGCGCTTTCGGTACTTAGATTGACAGAGGCTATAGGGGTCGGTATGGCAGTCTAAAATACACTACCGCGATGTAGACGGCAACGGAAAACCACCACGTTACCTCCCAAGTACACAACGTACTTACATTGTAATAAACATGATGGTATTCTCTGAGGTAAAAGATTTCGGAGTCAAAATACTCCCCCATTTGGATCTTTGGAAGGGGACTACTTGAGAGGATGCGATCGGAAAATTCAGAATAAAAGTCGGGAACATTTTGCAAGTCGGAGTATGGAATGTTATGAGTATGAAGCAAGTAGGTAAGCTAGAGAACCTGAAAATTGAAGTGAATAGATTAGCATTGGATATAGTAGGGATCAGCGAAGTTCGGTGGTTAGAGGTGGGGGTTTTTGGAGTGGAGGCTTCAGGGTAATTCATACAGGAGCAGAGGACGGAATTTCGGGTGTGGGGATAGTTATGCGAAAAAGTATAGTACACTGTGTAGAAAATAACTTACAAAGGAACGAAAGAGTACTCATAGTTAGATTAGTATCTAAACCAGTAAATACTGTAACAATACAAGTATACATGCCCACCTCTACAGTGATGAAGAGGTAGAAGCAATCTACAAAGATATCGAAGACTTACTAAGATACGTAAAAAGACATGAAAATTTAATAATTACGGATGATTTTAATGCAGCAGTGGTAGGTGAGGGTAGGAAAGGAGCGGTAGCAGGTTTATTTGGTTTAGATACGAGAAACGACAGGGAAATAGACTGGTACAATTTTGCGACAAGAACAATTTAATCATGACATACACATTATTTCAGAATCATAAGACGATATACGTGGAAGATGCCAGGAAATATATGAAGATATCAAATAGATTACATTCTTGTTAGACAACGGTTTAGGCATTAAGTAAAAGACTGTAGAAGCTACCCAGAAGCAGATACAGATACCGACCACGACATCGTAATGATGAAGACCGCATTTAAATTTAAAATTCGAAAAACGAAATAAAAAAGGCACTTTGACTTTAGGAAACTAAAAGATAAATATATTCAGGAAAGATTCGAAAAAATGCAAATGAATTGCTGAAAGATATGAGAAAATATCTGATACTAAGGAATAACATTAAATCCAGCTTAGACATGGCGGCCAGAGATATTTTGGGGTATACACAAAAAATTAAAAACCATGGATAAAAAGGATATCCTGAATTTAATAGAAGAATGACGAAAATACAGTACTAAATCAGACGAAACAGGAAAACAGAGATACAAAGCCATAAAATGGTAAACTATTCGCAAATGCAGGAAAGCTAAAGAACAATGGATTAATGAAAAGTGCAATGAGGTACAAACTAAGATGGAAATAGGAAAGACAAATGAAGCATACAAACTATTTACAATCAATTTTAGGGACGTAAAACCGTATAGCAAGTATATAAAGACGCCTGACGAAACGTCATTATAGAAAATGTAAAAAAACTGGGTAGTTGGCAAGATTATATAGGGAATTTATATGCAGGAGAGGAACTTACACTATTAGGACAGTAATCAGACATTGAAAATGATGACTTTGGATATCCTATACTAACAGATGAGTTTGAATTAGCATTAAAGGGTCTGAAAAATGGTAAGGCGCCGGGTAGAGATAAGCTGCAAACAGTAACTTTAAAAGACGCTGGACAAGCAGTAATAGAACGTCTCTTCCAACTTGTAAGCAATATGTATGAGACAGGCAAGATACCCAAAGATTTCAAACGTAACATCATAGTAACTATCCCGAAAAAGAAGGGCGCGGATAGATGTAAAAATTTTTGAACAATAAGTTTGACAGCACACGTGTCAAAAGTACTAACTAGAATTGTACAAAGACGAATGGAAAAACGAGCTGAAGAAATACTAGGAGAAGATCAACTTGGCTTTAGGCTAAACAAGGAACGCGAAAGGCTATTTTAGCTCTGAGAGTGATATTGGAGAAAACAATATAAAAAGAGAAAAGCGTGTATATAGGGTTTGTAGATCTGGAAAAAGCATTCGACAATTAAAAATGGAAAACAATGTTCGAAATACTCAAAAAGATTGGAATGAGTTATAGGGATAAACGAATAGTACATAGCTTATACAAAGAGCAAACAGCAGTAATAGAATTAGAGCAGGAACGTAGAGAAGTAAACATTAGGAAAGGGGTAAGACAGTAATGTGGCCTATCTCCATCAATTTTTAACTTGTACATTTAAGAGGCAATGCATACTGTCAAATGCAGGAAGACATTTGGAATTACTATGCAGGGACAAAAAATTGATATGCTTAGATTTGCGGATGATATAGCGGTATTAGCATTTAGCAAGGAAGAGTTAGAAGCTGCTCTTAATGAAATGGAAACTGTTCTAACAGAGAGATACGGTATGAAAATTAACAAAAATAAAACTAAAGTACTAGTATGCAAAGGAGAGGAAAATAAATCAAAAACAAGAATACAAATAGGTTTTAAGAACTTACAAGAGGAATTTCTGCTACCTAGGAAGCCAAATAAAGGAAGATGGGAAAAGCGCAAAAGATATAAAACAAAAATTAGCACAAGGTCGTGCTACATTTAACAATAAAAAACAACAAACATAGAAACAAGGAAAACGAGGAACGCGTGGAGCACAGCACTGTACGTGTGTGAAGCCTGGTAAGTAGGAGAAGTGGCCAAGAAAAACGTAGAAGCCTTTGAAATGTTGTGCTACAGACGTATAGTGAAGAACGAAGAGATTCCAAAAATGGTTAGTGAAAAAAGAAATATGTGGAAAACGGTAAAAAATAGAAGAGACAGGATGATGGGCCCCATACTACAGCATGAGGGAATAGTACGGAATATATTAGAAGCAGAGATAGGAAGAAAGAGAGGTAGGGATAGACCTAGGTTAAACTACTGCACACCAATAGTGAAAGATGTAGGCTGTAGAAATTTCAAGGAAATATGAGGCTAGTTCAGAATAGAAATCAATGGAAGCACGCAACCAACCAGTCCCAAGGTGGATAAACTAACGACGAAAAAAATAACTATACTTAAACATGATGATTATTATAAGCAACTACAGGTATTGGATGGGCAATATTCTCGAATAATATTAATTGTGTGAAAAGATTTGCTGGAAAACTATTAATTCGGCAAATGTCTAAGCGTTGGGGGATCCTTGGCAACCGTAGGCTAATTTACTCCCTTCATATATCCTACATGTGATTTTCCAATGCTCCACCCGAACGTACTACATTGGTAAAGAAGCGAGTTTTTACCTGAAAAATTTTAAGTTTGCCGAACCCTTGTTGTTCCAAGCAAGGTAGGAATCTTTAACGTACGTGACAACACTCACACAGGATACCTCCATTTTACCTCTCATCCGAGCGAAGGCGTATTTTGTGAAAATGCTCGCCTAACATTTTCAAGCGGACCGTGTCAAAATTCAAACCTTGGACGTAAGAGTCACACGCATACAACTACGCCACGGAGCCGCCCCTTTCACATACCACTGAATCTCGGTGAAGTAGGGCATATAATTAGAAAACAATTGAAGAGGAACCGAGATGTATATAGGCCGTGTGGGAATTTCAGGGAACTGTGTAGGCTAGCTCACCGTGGGGCGCGTGCGACGACCTATCCCAATGACGTCGATACGCGCCTCTGACGTCAGATTAACTCACATCACAACTGCAGCATCAAAATAGGGCACTAAGCCAGGAAAAGTATTTTTAAAAATAAGCAATTTCTATTTAATAATATAGGGAAAAGTTGAACGTAGATTATTTATAACCCTGATATCGTAAACATAACTGTGTAGCAATTTCAGTGCATTAGCATTAAGCGCTTCCTACAGAATAAAACGCGCGTGCATTTACAAAACCCAAAGGAGACGTTAAACCTTCAACTTCATAATGAAATGTAGAACTGGGGAAACCTTCCAAAATTGCCTTAAATTGTGGTTTTTCAAATATATGACATTGGCCCTAGAAGCTGTAGATTTTTTGTTTAATTAAAACAAAGAGAATGTCGAGCTTAATAATTTTCGTCGTAGTTCCGATATTAAATTTGAATAGTTGCGACTTCCTACGCTTGACATTTTACCATATTAAAGTCAAGAGAAATAAACGATTAGCAATTCGCTTCAACTTTGCGTGAACGACAAACTGCCACTACTCTAAAATACGAACCTGTCTGTGCCTTGAGCTTAAATATATTTAAAAGGCCTTTCAGACACAGTGAGAAAACTTGACGAGGGTATACCTCTGAATACAACGTAATACGTTAGAGGATATGCTATTAAAACAATGAAAATTACTATAGCGCAGCGTAACCTGGTTACGGTTTTAATGTCCAAATTCAAACCTTCGTTACATATTCATCAACTGCGAGTCAAAATGACGAATTAGGTTATTAACAATAATTGAAGGTAGAAATCATATCCTTGAAGCTGTTGTTTTGTTGCGAAGACTTTAGAGAAAACCATGTTATTTAAACAACCGACGTAGATCTCTCCAACCAAGAGCTAAAATATCTGACGCAGACTAATACTTCCGCAGTATAACAAATTTTTTGGCAAATTTAAAATTCAAATCTTAACTATATGAGTGAAGTTTCCGAAATTTAAAAGGGCTGGCTGAACTGCAGGAATATATATTTAAAAGGTTTATTAATGTATACGCTGGGAGAGATGAGTGTACTATTAGTAAATCCATTGTTAGCTAATTTATTCGTTAGAGGATCAGTATATTAGATTGGTTAAAATCAGTGTAAAATTTCTATGAATTAAAAACTATTTACAATTTGAAAGTGGTTATTATAAACTATAAAGAGTATGACGATATCAAAGGTAGAGTCAGCTAATTGTTGCTTCATAAGTGAATTTCGAATGGATCCGCAACTTGCCGAAGTTTTGGATTACTATAGAACAGGTGAAATGGGTTGCGTGTTCTAATGAGCTAAAAAGCCAAACTACAAATCCAACCAAAGTAGTAGGGTCGTTAGTGAGGAACCAGACTAAGACAGGTCCCCGAAAGGGGGCAGCGGCGCTTTCGGTACTTAGATTGACAGAGGCTATAGGGGTCGGTATGGCAGTCTAAAATACACTACCGCGATGTAGACGGCAACGGAAAACCACCACGTTACCTCCCAAGTACACAACGTACTTACATTGTAATAAACATGATGGTATTCTCTGAGGTAAAAGATTTCGGAGTCAAAATACTCCCCCATTTGGATCTTTGGAAGGGACTACTTGAGAGGATGCGATCGGAAAATTCAGAATAAAAGTCGGGAACATTTTGCAAGTCGGAGTATGGAATGTTATGAGTATGAAGCAAGTAGGTAAGCTAGAGAACCTGAAAATTGAAGTGAATAGATTAGCATTGGATATAGTAGGGATCAGCGAAGTTCGGTGGTTAGAGGTGGGGTTTTGGAGTGGAGGCTTCAGGGTAATTCATACAGGAGCAGAGGACGGAATTTCGGGTGTGGGGATAGTTATGCGAAAAAGTATAGTACACTGTGTAGAAAATAACTTACAAAGGAACGAAAGAGTACTCATATTTAGATTAGTATCTAAACCAGTAAATACTGTAACAATACAAGTATACATGCCCACCTCTACAGTGATGAAGAGGTAGAAGCGATCTACAAAGATATCGGAGACTTACTAAGATACGTAAAAAGACATGAAAATTTAATAATTACGGATGATTTTAATGCAGCAGTGGTAGGTGAGGGTAGGAAAGGAGCGGTAGCAGGTTTATTTGGTTTAGATACGAGAAACGACAGGGAAATAGACTGGTACAATTTTGCGACAAGAACAATTTAATCATGACATACACATTATTTCAGAATCATAAGACGATATACGTGGAAGATGCCAGGAAATATATGAAGATATCAAATAGATTACATTCTTGTTAGACAACGGTTTAGGAATTAAGTAAAAGACTGTAGAAGCTACCCAGAAGCAGATACAGATACCGACCACGACATCGTAATGATGAAGACCGCATTTAAATTTAAAAATTCGAAAAACGAAATAAAAAAAGGCACTTTGACTTTAGGAAACTAAAAGATAAATATATTCAGGAAAGATTCGAAAAAAATGCAAATGAATTGCTGAAAGATATAGAGAAAATATCTGATACTAAGGAATAACATTAAATCCAGCTTAGACATGGCGGCCAGAGATATTTTGGGGTATACACAAAAAATTAAAAACCATGGATAAAAAGGATATCCTGAATTTAATAGAAGAATGACGAAAATACAGTAATAAATCAGACGAAACAGGAAAACAGAGATACAAAGCCATAAAATGGTAAACTATTCGCAAATGCAGGAAAGCTAAAGAACAATGGATTAATGAAAAGTGCAATGAGGTACAAACTAAGATGGAAATAGGAAAGACAAATGAAGCATACAAACTATTTACAATCAATTTTACGGACGTAAAACCGTATAGCAAGTATATAAAGACGCCTGACGAAACGTCATTATAGAAAATGTAAAAAAACTGGGTAGTTGGCAAGATTATATAGGGAATTTATATGCAGGAGAGGAACTTACACTATTAGGACAGTAATCAGACATTGAAAATGATGACTTTGGATATCCTATACTAACAGATGAGTTTGAATTAGCATTAAAGGGTCTGAAAAATGGTAAGGCGCCGGGTAGAGATAAGCTGCAAACAGTAACTTTAAAAGACGCTGGACAAGCAGTAATAGAACGTCTCTTCCAACTTGTAAGCAATATGTATGAGACAGGCAAGATACCCAAAGATTTCAAACGTAACATCATAGTAACTATCCCGAAAAGAAGGGCGCGGATAGATGTAAAATTTTGAACAATAAGTTTGACAGCACACGTGTCAAAAGTACTAACTAGAATTGTACAAAGACGAATGGAAAACGAGCTGAAGAAATACTAGGAGAAGATCAACTTGGCTTTAGGCTAAACAAGGAACGCGAAAGGCTATTTTAGCTCTGAGAGTGATATTGGAGAAAACAATATAAAAAGAGAAAAGCGTGTATATAGGGTTTGTAGATCTGGAAAAAGCATTCGACAATTAAAATGGAAAACAATGTTCGAAATACTCAAAAGATTGGAATGAGTTATAGGGATAAACGAATAGTACATAGCTTATACAAAGAGCAAACAGCAGTAATAGAATTAGAGCAGGAACGTAGAGAAGTAAACATTAGGAAAGGGTAAGACAGTAATGTGACCTATCTCCATCAATTTTAACTTGTACATTTAAGAGGCAATGCATACTGTCAAATGCAGGAAGACATTTGGAATTACTATGCAGGGACAAAAAATTGATATGCTTAGATTTGCGGATGATATAGCGGTATTAGCATTTAGCAAGGAAGAGTTAGAAGCTGCTCTTAATGAAATGGAAACTGTTCTAACAGAGAGATACGGTATGAAAATTAACAAAAATAAAACTAAAGTACTAGTATGCAAAGGAGAGGAAAATAAATCAAAAACAAGAATACAAATAGGTTTTAAGAACTTACAAGAGGAATTTCTGCTACCTAGGAAGCCAAATAAAGGAAGATGGGAAAAGCGCAAAGATATAAAACAAAAATTAGCACAAGGTCGTGCTACATTTAACAATAAAAACAACAAACATAGAAACAAGGAAAACGAGGAACGCGTGGAGCACAGCACTGTACGTGTGTGAAGACTGGTAAGTAGGAGAAGTGGCCAAGAAAAACGTAGAAGCCTTTGAAATGTTGTGCTACAGACGTATAGTGAAGAACGAAGAGATTCCAAAAATGGTTAGTGAAAAAAGAAATATGTGGAAAACGGTAAAAAATAGAAGAGACAGGATGATGGGCCCCATACTACAGCATGAGGGAATAGTACGGAATATATTAGAAGCAGAGATAGGAAGAAAGAGAGGTAGGGATAGACCTAGGTTAAACTACTGCACACCAATAGTGAAAGATGTAGGCTGTAGAAATTTCAAGGAAATATGAGGCTAGTTCAGAATAGAAATCAATGGAAGCACGCAACCAACCAGTCCCAAGGTGGATAAACTAACGACGAAAAAAATAACTATACTTAAACATGATGATTATTATAAGCAACTACAGGTATTGGATGGGTAATATTCTCGAATAATGTTAATTGTGTGAAAAGATTTGCTGGAAAACTATTAATTCGGCAAATGTCTAAGCGTTGGGGGATCCTTGGCAACCGTAGGCTAATTTACTCCCTTCATATATCCTACATGTGATTTTCCAATGCTCCACCCGAACGTACTACATTGGTAAAGAAGCGAGTTTTTTTACCTGAAAAATTTTTAAGTTTGCCGAACCCTTGTTGTTCCAAGCAAGGTAGGAATCTTTAACGTACGTGACAACACTCACACAGGATACCTCCATTTTACCTCTCACCCGAGCGAAGGCGTATTTTGTGAAAAATGCTCGCCTAACATTTTTCAAGCGGACCGTGTCAAAATTCAAACCCGGGACCTTGGACGTAGGAGTCACACGCATACAACTACGCCACGGAGCCGCCCCCTTTCACATACCACTGAATCTCGGTGAAGTAGGGCATATAATTAGAAAACAATTGAAGAGGAACCGAGATGTATATAGGCCGTGTGGGAATTTCAGGAACTGTGTAGGCTAGCTCATAATATAAATAAGTGGAGGTACGTGTCCAACCAGATTTGAGACGGAAAACCTAATGATGAAAAATAAGCGCAGATAAATCTGATGTTTATTATAAACAACTACAGGTGTTGGTTGTGAAATATCTGCAACTAATGTTGACTGTGCGAAAAGATATATTGGAAAAAATATTAAATCGGCAAATGTTCAAGTGCTGGGAGAACTTGACAGCCACGGGTTGCTTACCCCCTTCACAACTACTGAGTGTCGGAGAAATAGCGTATATAATTGTAAAACACTAGAAGGGGACCGAACTGCATTTAACAAGAAAGAATAGCGGATATGTTCAAATACAACAAACATAGAACAAGAAGAAAATTGTTGAAAGCATATGTGTGGAGCACAGCACAGTTCGCCTATGAAATACGGATAGTAAGAAAAGCAGACAGGAAAACGGTAGCAGCCCTTTGGAATGTTGTGCTTCAGATGTATGAGGATGATAGCATGGAAGAGAAAGTTAATAACAAATAAGTTATAGAAATAGTAGGAGAATAAAGATATCTGTTGAAAAGAATAGAAGAAATAGAAGGGCAGAATACGTTCTAAGGCGTTTTTGGGAAATAGTGTGGGATATATTACAAGCAAAGATAGGAAAAAGGAGGTAGATGTAGACCTAGATCAGGTAGTGATAGATGCAGACTGTGCAAATTTCAGGAAAATGTGTAGGTTAGTGCAGAATAGGCAACAATGAGGGTACGTGTCTAACCAGTTCCAGGACTGAAGACCTAATGATGATGAAGTGAATATGTTTTTACAAACGAATAAAACTTTTTTTACAACTAAAACACGTAATTATAATCGTTTGTTACGCATCATAAACAAGTTTAGTGTAATCTATTATAAATTCAGATAAAGCCAAGTTTATTTCAATCGAAGTGATTCAATGAACGGCACTGAGGTGTGTTATTGATTGACGACACGCTCCTTAAGAATTGTGCTGGCTGCCATCATACTTTGGTTGAAAGATTCCTTAAACAACGGTAATGATACCAGGCTCCACTGCTATTATGAATGATCTCATACATGATGAGTTGATTTCACACGAGAAGCAACGTAGTAGATCTACAATTTAAAATGTCTTTGCGTAAACGGGTTTTAATTTTGGCGTTATAGCCCATATTACTCCAGTGTTAAATTTCATCGATTTTTAAAGATTTTCAGATGTTGATATGATGTTTCTAGTAAATATTCATCTTTTATAGAATCGCCTACTGTATTGCGTTTGACAAACAGATTCAGGTATTAAAATAATGGGATGGGATTTAGTTGCGCAGTACAAACTGAACACAAGCTTAATTCACTACATATACATGTATGGGTTGAATACTAGTTTCGAACGTTGTGAATATATTTTCATTGTTCCGATTGTTGCTCAAAATCGTGTTGCAATTACGTGTTCCGATAAACTCAAAAAACTTTGCAATTTACTTTTCAATGTATTAAAAATGTTGTGTAAAAAATTCTTTTATTATTCACTTACCTTTCAGCAAGAAACGCGATATCAATTAGAACTTAATTTATTCATTTTGTTTTAGAGCCCAGAACCGATATGTTAGTTACGACATTTCCTGTACTATTAGAGGCCATGTCCTTTAGATTTACTATGATATGATCTAATTCAATAAGTGAAAGAAAGCAAAATACTTCTGAATAAAGTTTTTCGGTCTGTTTAATTTTACCCACATATTTGTTTAACAAGCATTTCAAATTATATTGATTTGTAAAATTTTTAGTTATTAATAATAAGTTAAGTATAAATTAAAGGTTTTGTATGGAAAATGCAATTCTTTCGAGCAAAAACATGAGTATGATAAATAGGAAATAGCGAGTGACGGCTTTGTTTGTTATTACAGCAATAATAATCATATATGTAAATGTTTCAAAAAAAGAATACTGAAATAAAACCCATGAAGTTCACAGAATAATTTGAATAATTTACAATATGTTTATGAAAAACGTATTTCAATGCTATAATACTTTTTTTGGTAGAAGTTATCGGTTCTATTATACATAATGAAAGTGGAGAGGTAGTTAAAGAGGGTACAAGTGAATGCTGTATCAAAAAGTGGCTTTATAAAACCATTGCTGGGTTATATATATATATATATATATATATATATATATATATATATATTGAAATTAATAAGATGAAATAATAACTTAGGTCTTCAGTCCTGGAACTGGTTAGACACGTACCCTCATTGTTGCCTATTCTGCACTAACCTACACATTTTCCTGAAATTTGCACAGTCTGCATCTATCACTACCTGATCTAGGTCTACATCTACCTCCTTTTTCCTATCTTTGCTTGTAATATATCCCACACTATTTCCCAAAAACGCCTTAGAACGTATTCTGCCCTTCTATTTATTCTATTCTTTTCAACAGATATCTTTATTCTCCTACTATTTCTATAACTTATTTGTTATTAACTTTCTCTTCCATGCTATCATCCTCATACATCTGAAGCACAACATTCCAAAGGGCTGCTACCGTCTTCCTGTCTGCTTTTCTTACTATCCGTATTTCATAGGCGAACTGTGCTGTGCTCCACATATGCTTTCAACAATTTTCTTCTTGTTCTATGTTTGTTGTATTTGAACATATCCGCTATTCTTTCTTGTTAAATGCAGTTCGGTCCCCTTCTAGTGTTTTACAATTATATACGCTATTTCTCCGACACTCAGTAGTTGTGAAGGGGGTAAGCAACCCGTGGCTGTCAAGTTCTCCCAGCACTTGAACATTTGCCGATTTAATATTTTTTCCAATATATCTTTTCGCACAGTCAACATTAGTTGCAGATATTTCACAACCAACACCTGTAGTTGTTTATAATAAACATCAGATTTATCTGCGCTTATTTTTCATCATTAGGTTTTCCGTCTCAAATCTGGTTGGACGCGTACCTCCACTTATTTATATTATGAGCTAGCCTACACAGTTCCCTGAAATTCCCACACGGCCTATATACATCTCGGTTCCTCTTCAATTGTTTTCTAATTATATGCCCTACTTCACCGAGATTCAGTGGTATGTGAAAGGGGGCGGCTCCGTGGCGTAGTTGTATGCGTGTGACTCCTACGTCCAAGGTTTGAATTTTGACACGGTCCGCTTGAAAAATGTTAGGCGAGCATTTTTCACAAAATACGCCTTCGCTCGGATGAGAGGTAAAATGGAGGTATCCTGTGTGAGTGTTGTCACGTACGTTAAAGATTCCTACCTTGCTTGGAACAACAAGGGTTCGGCAAACTTAAAAATTTTTCAGGTAAAAAAACTCGCTTCTTTACCAATGTAGTACGTTCGGGTGGAGCATTGGAAAATCACATGTAGGATATATGAAGGGAGTAAATTAGCCTACGGTTGCCAAGGATCCCCCAACGCTTAGACATTTGCCGAATTAATAGTTTTCCAGCAAATCTTTTCACACAATTAATATTATTCGAGAATATTGCCCATCCAATACCTGTAGTTGCTTATAATAATCATCATGTTTAAGTATAGTTATTTTTTTCGTCGTTAGTTTATCCACCTTGGGACTGGTTGGTTGCGTGCTTCCATTGATTTCTATTCTGAACTAGCCTCATATTTCCTTGAAATTTCTACAGCCTACATCTTTCACTATTGGTGTGCAGTAGTTTAACCTAGGTCTATCCCTACCTCTCTTTCTTCCTATCTCTGCTTCTAATATATTCCGTACTATTCCCTCATGCTGTAGTATGGGGCCCATCATCCTGTCTCTTCTATTTTTACCGTTTTCCACATATTTCTTTTTCACTAACCATTTTGGAATCTCTTCGTTCTTCACTATACGTCTGTAGCACAACATTTCAAAGGCTTCTACGTTTTCTTGGCCACTTCTCCTACTTACCAGGCTTCACACACGTACAGTGCTGTGCTCCACGCGTTCCTCGTTTTCCTTGTTTCTATGTTTGTTGTTTTTTATTGTTAAATGTAGCACGACCTTGTGCTAATTTTTGTTTTATATCTTTTGCGCTTTTCCCATCTTCCTTTATTTGGCTTCCTAGGTAGCAGAAATTCCTCTTGTAAGTTCTTAAAACCTATTTGTATTCTTGTTTTTGATTTATTTTCCTCTCCTTTGCATACTAGTACTTTAGTTTTATTTTTGTTAATTTTCATACCGTATCTCTCTGTTAGAACAGTTTCCATTTCATTAAGAGCAGCTTCTAACTCTTCCTTGCTAAATGCTAATACCGCTATATCATCCGCAAATCTAAGCATATCAATTTTTTGTCCCTGCATAGTAATTCCAAATGTCTTCCTGCATTTGACAGTATGCATTGCCTCTTAAATGTACAAGTTAAAATTGATGGAGATAGGTCACATTACTGTCTTACCCTTTCCTAATGTTTACTTCTCTACGTTCCTGCTCTAATTCTATTACTGCTGTTTGCTCTTTGTATAAGCTATGTACTATTCGTTTATCCTATAACTCATTCCAATCTTTTTGAGTAAACTGCACTTATTTAAGGAAATAATTAAGAAATAGACATAGTTTGTAGATAGTAAGTAGTCAACACCCTGTATATAAAGTAGAAATAGTTTTTGGGCGACGCAGGTAAACATAGGAAGACGCATAGTTGGCGTAGGAATGAGAAATACATGTATTAAGTAGATAGTAAATATTAAATACCCTGTAGATAAAGTTTAGTTAATTTAGGTAAAACAAATAAGGATATTTTTCAGTGGAAGCACGCGTATATTTAGAAATAAATGATAAAGTGTAATTAGACACGCATTAAAAAGAGTTCCAGACGACTAAATTAATACGGATATAGAAATAGAGTTTCAGGTAGTTAATATAAATGCGTACAAATATTTAACCATTTTTGATAAGAGAAATGATTAAAAATTGCGTAAATCGCATGTAAACATGAAAATTTAAAGTCGAGTTGCATCAGTTGTTTATGGAAAAGCAAGTAATCTATCAAAATACAGCATGTTGATAACGAAAGACAGCTGCGGGCAGGTTGTGATTATGGGGAATCGTGGAGCATTACATCAGAAACTGCTCTAAATGAAATTATTTGATTGGTCAGAAACAAGCGACGAGTTCTAGACCATACCCACGGATGGAGTGGGAATTCGAGAATATATTAGCAAGCACCTTGATAAGAAAGTCAGTTTTTGAATTCAACGAAGGCCGAAATGCGTTGCCATTAAAACAAAGTAATACGTAATAATTATAAAAGTGAAATAAAATGAGTGCGAATATGAAGATTATAATTGCCGTTTAAACGTAAGTACGTTTTAAATGAATTTATTGTAAACTAAGACATAAAAATAATAGGGCTTCGAGGTCTGAGGAAATAGACTATGATTCTGATGTTAAGGAAAAATACAGTAATACAATTTAGATGTCCAGGGAAAAGAAGAATAATACAATTTTGAAGTACAGGGTGAAACAAACTACAATTTTAAGTCTGGGGCAAGAATGATAAAACTCTAAGTTTGAAGAATTGAGATAAATTGGGTGTATAATTTAATAATGGTGGTCCATAGCGTAATGGCAATAATTAGAATGGAATCCAGAATTGGGGAAGATCATTTTAATTGGAAGCGTCGATGTGAAAAAGATAAAACCAGGTCAGATTTTTAGTTATAAGACATTTGTTTTCTATATAAATTTTATTTTATTTTGAATTTGCTAAATATGATATGCTTGTGAAAAAGTCAACAAAAGAGGTTGAATACGTATTGAATGAGTAATATGATAACAGGTTTAGAATATTCTACACTTTGTTGGTAAAGATAATAAGTTTTCTTTGGTGACTTTGGGGTTTTGAGTACATAGTAGATGGTTGTTAATAAATGAAATTTATAAGGTTAACTAATTGAAAATGTATTACAAATAATTTCAAAAGCTGTACATAACATATTGGTTTCATTATATAAAATCGAAATTTACTGAATTTTATAATTACAAATAAATGCTAGCCGAGGTCATAAGATTTAAATAGTACAAAGGCGGAGCCACAAGTTGAATAGGAAATTGATAACCCGCAAGGCGGTAACGTATCGAATTTTGCCATTGGTAGATAAAGTTGTTTAAAGATAAAGTCCAGTTGATAGCAATATTAAGAAGACAGCCGGCGGAGGAGATAACTACAATTTATAGTGAATATTAAAATGGTGGTCCAATAATTTAAAGTACGTAGAAGTACGTAAGGCCTGTCCAAGGCCTTATATTTTCCTTCTTTCAATTACTAGCTCGATTTGAAATGATCATTTGGGCTTTACTTAAAAAGTCTAAGTTATTATTTCATCTTATTAATTTTAATACGTAAGTATTTATCAACTTACCTTGTGTAAAAAACTACTTATAATATATATATATATATATATATATATATATATATATATATATATATTAATTTAATTCGAGTATTGTCACAAGGACAAACGCAATTTAGAATAACAAGAAAAACTATGAGATTTATGTTACCGATTCATTTATTGTTATTACTATCATATTTTTTATTAAATTTAAAAGCTATTGCAATAATATGTACTCTATTCGCTGTTGGAAAACTAACTTTTAACAGTTGTAACTTGCTTTGAACTAGTAATCCAACTTAGTTGATTTTTGACTTCGAAATAACTCTGAAGAAACAGAACCGTATTTATAATTTATTGAGCACTGCCTAAACAGTGTCGACCGTTCAAAAAAAAACAGGCGATAAACTTACATGTGATTGTAAGTTAATGCTACCACTCGGAAGTATAAATTGACTAATTAACTTGAGCCTCTTAGGGTTGGAACCAGGCAACCAAACGGTTTTGTAAATGTCTTAATAGACGCGAACACGCATCTGAGCGTGCGCGCTTGTGTTTGATTTATGAAATGAGAATATATACAGAGTATACAATATTTAAATCAGTAAATAGCATAATATTTCTATCATCCTCCGCCTTTGTTGGAAGAGATAAAAACGAACAACTTTCAACACGATAAATATAAAATGATTACGATAAGTTGCTAAATATTTGAAACTTATAAATAGCAAAAGATACAAAGTAATGCATGTTAAAGTATAACAGTTTATAAAAAATGCACAAATTAAAAACTAATAAGAGCTTCAAAGATTGAAATTAACACTGACGCGCACAAATGCGCAAGTATCTATAAAAAGAAATGAAAGCAAACTACTATTGCGAATATTGATGCGCATATGTACACTATTCACTGTGTGTTGTCATTTTCTTGAACAGGAACAGAACAGACTTTACAGACGGTTCGCTGAGTAATGCCTGTCTGAAGGCGAATAAGTACTCAATACCGCCGATACCACAATGTAATTGGACAATACACCTCAATTTCCACTTACTTGAAGGAAGATTGTCATCTTTGAGAAGCACAACTGTGCCGAATTAAACGTTTTGATGATGTTTTCCATTTAAATCTTTATTGGAGCTTGGAAATATATTCTTTGGTATAACGAAGCCAAAAGTTTTGAGTAATTAGTTGAAGCATTTGATATAATGCTAACTTATTTTCTTGAATGTTGACCAAACTTGGATCCGGTACTGTAGAAATTGGTTTTCCAATTAAAAAATGTGAGAGGACATGAATCATTTGGTTAGGAGGATAATAGGTGAATGGGTCTAGAATTTAAAATCCCTTCAACTTGCACTAAAATAATATAGAATTCTTCATATGTGAAGGCAGAGACTTCGATGACTCGTTTTAAGTGAAACTTGGTGGCTTTTATGACAGTTTCTCAGACACCTGTGACGTGCCCTATTTCATAGTTATAATTATTTCATTGTTATATAGGTATATTTAAGTATGTTTAGGTCATTATATTAATTTATAGTGATATGTGCGAGTACAAGATATTTGAGTGGTGTAAGAATATCTTGCGTTTACTAAAATTTTATTGTGCTTACTTAGGGAATGCGCAGGTAAAAGACAGAATAGCGTGGGCTGCCTGCTTGTTAAGACGTAAACACGCTATATAATTGAATTGTTATGTTAGTAATTGGCATATTGGCTATAAGGTGAATCACATTTAACACTGATAGTGTTAAATAATTAAAGTGCATCAGTTGGTTGCGACAACAAAGTTCAAGGTATATTTCGACCCTGAGAGCAGCCTGTTGTAAACACAAAGAAGATTTGGCAACGAGAGAATTCTACAACTTCCAGGTACCTAGCACCGCATAATTGTTATGAACTGTAAGTAGAAATTATTGTTTATGTTAGAATAAGGTTATATAATAATATTACCAAATTTGGAAATTTTTTGATAATGTATTGGTTAATTTTAATGTGTTGCATTTGCTTAATATTGATACATTGACACAATTTATTCATAAATCAATGATATTGAATTTAGAAATAAATGCTAATTTAGCTCATCTTTGTTTATATTTTAAATCTATCGTTGTAAGAACCTGCGTATGAGATCAAAGTAAGTAAAGGTATACTTGACACCCACGCGGCGATGATAGTGTAAGTGTATACAGGTTGATTTTGGAATTTGTATAGAGTTGGTCATACAAATCGTGTTGATGAGATTTTATGCACAGTAAATTATTAGGTGACCATAAAATATACGATCAAGAAAATGTTATATATATATTATGTTTAGTAAAAAAAATATTTGAAATGCAGTTTTAATGCATGAGTTCGGTAATTGTAAGAAGAGGAGTAGGTTCTGTTCTGAAATTTAATAATAGTTCTTGTGAATTGTCTACAGATTTACGTTAGAATTAAACGGTGGTTGGAATTGATGCAAAATAATGTCTCGTAGAAAATCAAAACGGGCCCCTAAATAGGAAGAAGAGGAGTACGAAAATAAGGTTAGATAGCTAACGGTTGAGGGTACTTTGGAACGATTAATGCAAAAGTATGAAATGTATTGATTATGGTTATTAAAAAAAATCGAAGAATGGTGGGAGATAAAGTAATGCCGCTAATCCCGAAGAGTTAGTTTTTGAAAGAGATAAAATAAAGGTTATAGTACGGTTGATTTAGTAGGTGCTTTTGGCAAGTGCCAATACAGCGTTTTATAGATGTTATCAATACATGTATATATTTTATTAAATGCTTAATATTTCTTGATAAAGTTTGTTTTACTTATTTGTATCGCCAACATTAGCAAAAAATTATTAATAGACGTATTAAACTATCTTGTTTTTTATTCTTAGGTTTAAAGTGTTGTAACCAATAACTACATTCCTTTTAGCGTCACCAAATATGTGGTTAATAGTATAGAAAGTTGTACGGGAATTTTTCAAAATGAGCAGTACGCTGATGACAACTTTTAATTCCGGTAAATACAATTAATCGCCTCGTAGGAATATTCGAGTTTTGCTTTCAAATAATTTACATGAAATAAGAAAGTTGTTGGAATGTTTAAGGATGAGGTGTGTGGACATAATTTTAGAATTTATCGGTACCAGAGCTAAATCATACTGTTTGATCAGTGAAAAGATGTTGTAAAAAAGTTAAAGGAATTGATCGTAATGTTGTAGATAAGGACATTAGTGTACACAATTATAGAAATATAATAAGTAACAATAACAAAGCCCTCATGCACACCGTCACATGCATACGCAGTCAAAAGCATATAATTTATACGCAACTTATAAATAAAGTCAGTTTGTCTGGAGATCACGATAAACGTTTTATCATACCTGGGAGCACGTTAACCTATGCATGGGGGCACAGAGATATAGATAAGTTTTATTTTACATAGTTTAAGTATGTTAGTTTACATAGTAGCTTTTGGTGTATAGTAGTTTATAAGATTTTGTAGTTTTAAGTTTCGAGTTAAAATTAAATAAACAAACAAAAATTGAAAAGTTTTAAGTTGTATAGAGGTGTAACTTTGTAAGAGGTGGTCCTATTTAAAATCTATTTACACATTCGAACTCCCCCGAAAATTCTAATATTAGTTGATACCAAACAAGATATATTTATCTTAGAAGAAACAAAAATAAACTTTTGTGTTTGCTAAAGGGTATGTGTGTAAAACGCTAAGGGGTGGTTGGATTGTAAATTTGTTTGCAGATTCGGATTCTGCGTAAAATTCTAAACTAATTTGTTGTGTCGCTTAGCTAAAAAAATTTATAAGGATGGTCGGAAATCGTTACCGGTAAAAAGTCTTAAAATTGGGGTACCACCTTAGGAAGTGATGCTATCTAAAATTTCCCAGAAATTCAGATAGCTGAGAAAAATCTAATTTTAATTAATACCAAACAAAATATATTTATTTTAAAAGAAACAAAAATAAACTTATATATGTTCGCTAGAGGGTCTATGTGTAAAACGGTAAGGGGTGGTCGGATTTTAAACATTAAAAATCGATTAGTGGTAATGGGTTTTTAATGAGAAAACCCATTAAAAAGCGATTAGTTCTAATGGATTTTTAATGAGAAAACCCATTAAAAAGCGATTCGAAGCTCTTACAAATGTGGCTAATTTGTAATTTGTGTTAACTTTAGAACGCAAAAAATACATGACAAAAACCGTGTGCAATATTCGACTCACTTGTTATACTTATTGTTAAATGTAAATCAATAAATATTTTAAATTTAATACTAATATATAAGCGAATGATTACAACTATTTTATGAATGAAAACGTTTGTATTTTTAAGATGCTTTACCACTGCCATATGTTATTTATGTTTTTCTGTCGGGCATTACTTTATCAGCCTAGAAATTTGCCGCTTTGTGGATTCGTTTTTTTCAGACGTATTTGCAGCCAACCCTGCTTATAAATCACCCTGCAAAGTTGTAATCAATAATTAAAAAATTTAGTTATGTGCAGCTTTGAATTTAATTTGAGTATACTTAAAGTGTTGGGAATTCGTCAAAATGATAAATTTAAATTACAAATACTGAGATCGCCAGAAGTTTGACAAAAGGCATGGCCATACTTATTAGTTTCGTGATCCGGTTGCAATTTTCATGGAGAATTTGAGTATAACTGCGAGCAACAGTTCGGCAATATTATTATGAATAGTGCTCGGAATTACTTCTGTTAGAAAAAACGTGAAAGTAGTGTGCTGGCATTAATTTTCTGGACAGTTGTAAATCCAAAAGAACGCTCGTCTCTGTTGACATTTTTTTTTGTTCGTGGAACCGTAATTGTAGATACAAAATTAACAAATGACGAGTGAAACCTGCGTAAACCACGGAATATTCGTTGAGCTTTATAGGCATTATTCTATGATAACTTCGAGTAGTAGATTTAATATTAGGCTACAAGTTCCGCCCTTTATTAACTTTATATGTTAGCTAGAATCAGAGATATTCGTTTATCAACCAAAATAAAAAGTTTTAGTTATTTAATAAAGTTTTACGTATTTCCTCCGCTGTCTTTTAAAAATGTGTGGTATTACAAAACGCTACATGTTTCTTTTCTCATGATGTGACATTTGCATTAAAACAAACAGTAAATAGATTGCCTATCTGCCTCTTTCTATTACTAGCTAAATATATGCTACGCACATAATTCGCTAAACAAGTTCATTTTAACTAACCAACTTGTAACCAACTGCCATCTATAATTTAGATAGATAATTAAATAACGGCCTGGCACTCATTTGTTCTATTACAACCAGTTTATAGCAGGGGTGTTAAATGTTTTAGCTAATGGAATAACATGATGGATGAAATTTTAAAAAATTTATTTTAAAATGTTTTTAAATTCCGGAAATCATTTTATAAGTTTTAAGAGCAATAGGGGAGTTCTTTTTTAAATTATGCCTGTACTTGTGACTTTATTTATGCTAGATCAATCGCTACAAATAATATGTAAATATAAATGCGCAACTGCTTTCTTATTGAAGTAACATTTTGACAGGGTATGTGCACTAAGATGGCTTAAAATATTTTTATTATTATACAAATGCATATTTTTAAATTAAAGTAATTTATAAAATGCTTCGGAGTCGCATGAAATTTCAGTGCAAGCCAGATGTGGCCGCGGTCCGCAATTCGTCCAGACGAGATTTATAGACTATTAACCAGAGACGTACAAAAAATTGTTAATTATATATAGGGAGTAGATCGTTTGTGGGGCTTGAGGCACGAGGCAGCACTTTGCACCACCCCAGTGACGTCACTCATCCCCTCTGCCATCACGTAGCCACATCCGCTAACCTCTAACGTCACGCAACTACAGCCACCACCCGATGACGTCACACCTGTCACTTTGACACGTTTTTCTTGCGTGATATCTGTCATTCGCCATTTTCTTACGTCAATCCGCCATTTTTCATACGGTAATCCACCATTTTTTAATGTCACAATTTTTGACTTACTCTGTGTATATATCCAGTTATGCTCCATCTTGTATATACATTTTACCGCAAGCTCTTAGAAATAAAAATCGACTCAAGAGGGATTCGAACCCGCTCTGCCCGCGTACGAAACGGAGACCTTAATCATTTCACCTTCGACTCAATCAAAATCATTACTTGTACATCTCGTATTATTGTTTAATGAACAGACTCCATTTAAATTTAGAGACGAACTTAGAGTGCATTTAGATGTGAAAAAAATTGGGGATGATTACAAAACGGTTTACAGATTCCATTTTTAGAGATTTATTTTAAAACCCCTAACTTAAAGTGTTATAAAGTCTTACCCCATATTTTTTATTAGCGAGCACCACACACAATACACCTGCGCATCGGTCGACAGACATTTTTAAACTGAACAACTTGAGGTTTAACTTTTTTTAATTACCCTCACTTTTCTCCCATCGATTTAATTAAGGGTATCGTTGTCTATTAATAGGACTAGCATCTTAGAACTGAGAATAAAAACAACACAATTTAATACATTTATTTATAACATACATCAGTTTTACATGTTGAATTACAAAATTATAAATTTGGAAATTGCGCATCAGAGTAATGCAGTATCCGCTGTGAATCTGAAAATAGAAAAAAATATTAGAAATTCAAATGCAGAAAATGTGATATTATAACTAACAAGAAGGATAAAGTTAAAGGAAGTGCGTTGTTAGCCTACAAGGATATTGTAGTTGCCCGTTATATACTACGTGGAAGTAACAAAATGCCTTCCTGAATAAAAAGGGGTAGGAAACTAGGATTGAGCGGAGGTAGAAGATAGAAACTTACAAATAATATATACATAATTGAAAAACTAGGTGAAATAACAATTATCAATCTTTCGATGCCCCATGCATATGTATTAACAGATCCGGAGACGACAAATCGTTTGTCATCATCCCCAGACAAGCTAAGTTTGTTTATAAGTTGTGTATACAGCACATGTTTCTGCATCGTATACACAACATTAAATGCATGAGAGTAGCACTATTATTATTATTTACAATATATTTATAGTCTTCTTCGCTAATACCCGCCACCACACTACGACTGACTCCCTTAATTTTTTTCACTACATCATTTTCACTAATTATACGATAGTATTTAGCACGTGTTCCGACAAATTCCAGCACTAACGCACTACTAAACTCATCTTTGAATTTGCCGGGCCCTTTTTTGGTCACTAGGGGGAGATTGTATATATGGTCTGGGGTATAGTCACTCATATCAAAATCATCTAAATTAACACTTATATCACTATAAAAATCGTCAGTTTCGATACTATATACTAATGAGTATGTGTCCGTGTACAAAAGCGAAAGTTTATTGTCATACAGAGGTTTCATCTTATCGTAATGGAACTCATACATTAGAGTCTTAGGCAAATCCAAAATTAAAACTTTTCATATATCGGCTTATTATAAAAAAAAACTTTAACGCGGTTCATCTGTATGATGACTAAATTTTCGCCTAGTACCGTATAACTATTATAGTTCGGGCGGACAATTAAACTACTCGCGCATAGTCTACGGCCTTCGGGTTCCCACCAAGTCACGATTTTAATGTCCACGCTCTTGTCTACGTTCTCCATAGTTTCCCAAATACGGCGTTGTTCACAAGCTTAAAAAAGTCCTTCCCAAAGGCGTTGGTGGCACGAGTTCTGAGCTCAGTGTTGAGATCTATATAAGGTTTTAACCACGTAGATTGGTCAAACTCGAGTACTCGGTGGATGACCGTTAACACAAGTCCATTGCGTATACACTGCTGGAGGTTGCGGTAATGAATCTTGTAATTTTTTTATCCTCCAGCGTGGCGAGTAGCTTTAGGGTCCGAGAGTTATTATATGGTGGAGTCTTCGTTTCGGGACAGAAAGGTAAATCATTATGCGTATCGTCGTGCTCCTCAGGATAGGTGAGATTCACTTCTATGATGTACCCCTTATCGCAGGCAGTCGGAACGTTCAAAATCTCGTTCTTGAGATGGGCGATTTTGTCAGCAGTCAGCCATCTATACCCTCTTATGTGGATATTGCCCACCCGCATATTTTTTTTCGCATTAAGCTAAGACAGGTATTTTGACGGGATGGTAGGATTGTAGTGATACATATACTTCTTGTTGGCACGAGCATATCTGCCACTGCACTGGAACAGTCCACCTCTGATCCCAGCCTTCACGAAATGGTGCATGTCGACATCGGTTTAGCAGCTCCAGTTTGACGCCGGTGTGTTTAAGCATGGCATCCTAGCCTAATCTTCAGGTTGTTAGGTACTGACACGGGTCCAGGTCATATGTCTTCATGCACATATTTCTAAAGTTTTCGAAGATGTCTGCCAACAACAGTACATCCGTCTTCAAATCCAAGTCGCTGTATTCCCCAAGGGTTTGAAGATTGAAGGTCTGCCACACCTTCTGTGCGCGCCCGTACCCTACAAACGAAATATCGTTTGATTTTAATTTGTTCTTAAAAGAGTTTTTTGTAGGCAAAGTCCCTTCGGCCAAAATTGAAGTATCAGTTACATAGTCGTGTGGGAACGCGCCTTTCTGGGAATCCAATTTAAATTTCCCATTCTCGGGGAAATATGATCGCAGCTCAATGAACTGTTAAAACATTGTATGTTTGATTTCAATCATCTAAATTTTTTTATGTTTAAATAACTTTCAGGAAGAAACAATATTATTGAAAATAGACTTTAAAAACGCTTTTAATTCAATATACAGACATACAATTTTTAATAATATTCATAAACACACTCCAAATTTGTCCGCTTATATAAGACAATGCTATGAACACTCTTAGTGTCTTTTTTTGACAAAAATATCATTAATTCAGAAAGTAGACTATAACAAGGAGATCCGCTAGGACCGCCCCTATTTTGTTTAGCAATTAGCGAATTAATTAAATGTATAAACACAGAGTTTAATGTATGGTATCTAGACGATTTTTGAGAACTTTAAAACAATAATTGAAAATTCCAATTCTAGAGGCTTAGAAATTAATTTTGAAAAATGCGAATTATTAAACATTTTACCAAAAAATAGAAAATACATTCAAAAGCTATTCAACTCTATTGTTCCAAATATCGCCATACCAGATAAAAATAATTGGACCCTACTTAGAGCACATCTTTGTGCAGAATCAATCTTCAACTGTATAAATAAAAAAATTGATTCATTGTCAATAATAGCCGATCGACTACGATCCAATATGATCCCATCACATATATCATTCTTCCTACTTAAAAATTGCTCTGCCATTCCCAAACTGACATATATTCTAAGATGTAGTCCCACCTGGATATACCCTGACATATCAAGTTCCTTCGACAATTTACTACACAATACTCTAAAGGAAATATTAAACATCAAACTTAATCCAACCGAATGGGCACAAGCTTCATTACCTATTAAAAGAAGTGGCCTAGGAATCCGAGCGGCTTATTCACTTGCATTATATATCAACATTTTTATCTTCAATTAGTGCATCCTGATTTTTAATTCAAAATATCTTTTTAAACTTCGAAAATGTTCCAAACGAAACTGTACATTTAGAGAGAGTAGATTTATGGAAATTTAAAACAAAAATACCTAATATAACACACAACAAATCTACCCAGAAAGAATGGTACATACCTTTATTAGATATTGCTTCAAAATATATGCTTGAATCTGCTTCAAATCATATACATAAGGCACGCATTCTTGCAGTTTCATCAAAATACTCCGGTATTTGGTTAGAAGCCCTACCGTCGGCTTCCTTAGGGACTTTACTAGACAACCATCCTTTTAGAATTGCCGCAGGACTTAGATTAGGCGCAAAGTTATGTACACCACATACATGCATCTGCGGAACTGAGGTAAATGAACTAGCCATTCGTGGACTTAGTTGTCGTCTTAGCGCAGGCCGTCACGTACGTCATAAAATCTTAAATGACCTAATTAAACGAGCGCTAGTTTCAGCTGACGTTCCTTCTATCCTTGAACCTTATTGTTTATTCAGAGATGACGGCAAAAGGCTAGACGGAATTAGTTTAATATCATGGAAGTTAGGGAAAGCAGCAATTTGGAATTTTACTTGTTGTGACACACTTGCTCCCTAACACATAACTGCTTGTTCATATAGACCCGGTTCTGCAGCAATTGCTGGAAAAAACAAAATTAAAAAAATATTCTTTCTTATCAAATCTTTACCAATTTTATCCAGTTTTGATCGAAACCTTCGGAACCTTTGGAAAACTAGGATTAAAATTTTTAAAAGAAATAGGTACAAGAATTACACACAATACATACAATAATAGAGCCACTGACTTTCTGTTACAGAGAATCGCTTTAGCAATTCAAAGAGGAAACGCTATTTCTGTTCTCGGAACAATCCCGCCATCTAAAAATTTAAAAGAATTTTCTATTTTACCTTCAAAATCTTTAGGTAATAACACGTACACTAAAAACAATAATAAAACAAATCCAAACGATAAACATGATTTATTTTACTCAGATTTAATTAGAAACCAGAAGAATGACCATAAATCTCTTACTATAAACAACCTAAAGGAAAACGTTAATGTTGTAACATGCCACTTTTCCACTGGTCATGTTCCAGTTTTTAAATTATTTCCTTACGTATTTCTCCCTTCTTTTTTCTTTATAAAGTAAAGAAGGTTCCTCTTTTATTTATCTTCATGTACCGTATTTTGTATATTTAAAGTAGGAATTATATTTAGGTTGTGTTATGTCATAACACGAATTCATAATTTTCATCCATGTGAACACTTAATTTCGTTCAAAATAAATGTACCTCTAATTATACCACAAGTTATTTGGATTATTACTTCGAAAGGAAGTAATAAAAAGTAACCTCTATGTTACTGGTAGTTATTATCCAGTAACACAAATGAAGTATTTTGAACCTACAATTAGTAAAAGATTTACCTTGACGTAGTTTCCTCCCTATATTACCGGCCGATCGATCTTTAGTTGTCTGCGCATAGCAGATCATTATTTAAATCCGGCTGTGAGATTCACGTCATTTGTTTCCCAAGATGCCTGGTCTTCACATGGTATATATTAAAGTCCTATTCTATGTTATAATATTTTAACAGAAACAATTTTATAGAAGCACTTGATGCTACGTTTCATAATTCCGCTATTAACTAACCCATCGATTGGTTTAACGATGGTAAGGATTGCTATAGATAAAATCTGTTACAACTTCAATGTGGCATTTCCTAATACTTACACACAATTATATTGTAGGGTCTTTCCGAGAGGCTAACCTGTACTTGCTTCAAAGTATGATTTTACTCAACTTTGATGCTACCTAAAAATTTCTACCTAGTTTAATTTAAAGTACCTCTACTATTAATTGCAAGAAGATGTCTCTGGAATCCTAAGTTGTTTCTAAATTATGCACCGTACAAGGCCATCGTAATAACATTGCAGGGGATTCAATTATCTGGTATTTGCTGTTTTACCGTACAACTACAATATAATAATAAAATCAGTGTTTTATTACTTTTAAAGCTTACCTACTTTGGATGGCAGATGTTTTGTTCCTTCATATGAATCGACTCAACTACCAGCTTTGCATATGGTTCACAAACCACCTGTCTGAGTTTCTAATTTTGTTTGCAATATTAAGCAGCAGGTATTTTTCCCAACAAACTGCAATTAAGGAAATACACAGGTATGTGTTGTACATTTAAGTTTTTCTTATGAGATAATTTTACACAAGTAAAATTGAAGTAAAAGTTATGTTACTGTATGTGGACTACTTTAGTGTCTGTAAAATAAATTTGTTAAATTTACATAGTCCCGCTTCGACGTAACACATGTTCATATAACCTTAAGTAAAGAATTTGATACAACAAAAGTGAACGCCCTAGGTTTTATGAAACTGGAGGTTTAAGTACTTTTATTGCTCTTTGTTTTTGCTAAAGCAATAAAAGTTTTCTTACGTACTTAACACAGGATAGGTACATATGTGTTTTTGATATATTAATAGCTAAAGTGTTTCCTTTTATTTGTTGCTTATAATTATATTAGCATATCTGTAACTGTGAAGTTCCTTACACGTAGGTGATACGAAAACTTAGTTATGTCTGAAGGTTTTCTCAAACATAGTAAAATTTAAATTGTTTTCAATAATAGTAACAACTAAGTTAAAGATAAACTAATTCAACCTAATATTTAAACTAATTGTAAATTTTGTTTCGAATTGAAGTTATTTTGTAATATAGCCGAGGTACTTAATTTATATTCTCTCTGTTTAATTGCTGACACCCCCATATTTTCCTCCCTGAGATTTACAAGTCCATGCAGTCTCCGAAGCATATAAAGGTCGATGCCAGCTACGCTAAAATATGCTCCATAGTTCGTCTTGTGATTACTTTTTTTTATAACACCGGGAACATAGTAAGTCACAATGTTTCAAGAACAAACAATATAATGAATAATGACCTCACATCCAAAAGGGAAAGTATTAAAGACAAAAAAAAATTGGAGAAACAAAAAGACAAAGAGAACGTAATACAAATTTTCCAAGAACACGTGGTTTAACAACTTTAGGCAATAATTACTTTTCAATTCCATTACACAATATCTCGGACACACACCATACTTATTACAAATACTTCTTAAAAATTCAAATTCAGAACAATATTTTCAATTAATTCATTTGATGAAACCATGGAAAAATGGCACTCTTTAAAACACATTTTAGCACAAACGCAAAAAGAATTGCAAAAAGGTAAACCAGAAATATATAATCCCAGTACACTGTTTTCTAGACTTAAGCAAACAATGCCAACGTTTGCTAGAAACGAACAACACGACTCACGTGAATTGCTACGACATCTATTACAAGCAATACGTGAAGATCAATTAAGAAATTTTCAAGCAGAAATTTTACAAAAAAACGAAACTTAATCCAAAAATAAATCCATCATGTACTAAAAACTATAGAGAACATGTACAAATTTATGAACAGCAGAACTTTGAGCTACTATTACCCACTGAACAGGTATTTCGAGGTACATTAATTAGTACAATTCAGTGCCAAGATTGAAACGACATTTCACATCGAGATGAACCCTTCCTTGATCTGAGTTTGCCAGTATCAGAAAAACAAATTTTTCCATTATTTCATCACAAAATAAAAGAATTTGACGAACATAAATCATCACAACGCCAAATAAAGAAGAAAAACTTATAATTATAAAATCCAAAGAAAACAACAAAAGTGTTCTAATCAAGTAGGATCTACTGACAACCAAACTGTCACCAGCCGAATTGAAAACTAAAGAAAGCAGTCCAAAAGGTGAATCTTACATTGATAGAGAAGTACCATCGACAGAAATATATCCTTATTTAACGACAGCAAGAAATTACATAATATCTATGGAAATTTTGATATATACCAAGATGAAAAAACAGATGAAGAACATTATATAAACGATACATATAGAAATACTATAGTGCCAAGATATCAATATGAAAAACTGATTACTCTGTGCAATCTTGTTTAAACCAATTTAAGGCATGTGAGTTGCTTATCTGAAATAATAGAATAGTCTGTGATTGGTCCACAAAGAGACAAGTTGGATCCGATAAAAAAACTATTTATACCAACGCCATTAAGTAAATTTTAATTAACATTCCACCTCCTGTATTGATTCTACATTTAAAGAGATTTCAAACCCTAAGATTTTGGTCAACAAAATTGAATGACCAAGTATCGTTCCCTATATTACTGGATTTAACACCATTTTGCTTAAAAGAATGTCAAAACCTTCAAGGGTTGAACTTGAATCAATCCAAAGTGTTATACACATTATACGGCGTTATACAGCATAACGGTTCTATTCATCATGAACACTATGTCGCATATGTAAAGAACGACTTTAGACAACGCTAGTCACCGTTGGCAATTCCTACCTCAAAATAAAAAACATTTATTGTTTTCACAATGCAACGCCATAAAAAGTAATACTGACATTCCAATGAGAACATGGTACTATATTAATGACTCAAATATTTCAGAAGTGCCCGAAAAAAGTCCTTGAGGCACAGGCATATTTATTATTCTATGAACGAAAATTGCAACGTCCTCTAGCCAAAATAGTTTTTATTTTAACTAATTGTATATGTATGTAGTGTATTAAAACTTAAAATAAACGTTTATTTAGTTAAAAAAAATTAGATTTTTTCTTTAGATTGAGTTTAGGCTGAATGTCTAAGAAGTTCTATTCTCTAAGTCAGGTGATGTTCATTCAAGATGCAATAGAAGAATCCAAGAACCTCGAAGCCTCCCTTACAAATGCAAGCCTATACGATCCCTAGTGAATAACAAATCGAAATCAAAAGTGCTTTCGTACAACAAAAAAATACAGTTGCGAAGGAAGTTTTTTTTTATTTGTTTTCTGCATCTATGTTGTTTTGACAGTATCTTTTCATTTCATAATATGATCGGACTTTATCTAAGACCATAAAGTTGAATAAAATGATTTATATTGGGCGTTTTTCCACAAAATTCTGCAATTTGTATTTCATGCTGAGATGAACCCTCAATTTTACACAGAAACTTTAATAACCCATAAACTTTTAATCCTACGCAAGCACTTAATGTATGTTACTGTGTACGCATCTAGCGACACAATGCCGTTACCAAACTTGTATTTCCTACGCCATTTAAATATATATTCGCATGATTTAGTTTTGTAAATTTATGCATAAATCTTCAGAAATGCGAAAATACTCAGCTAGCTCTGTGGAAGTTTCCCCAATAAGCCGTTATAAACTTGCGAGGACGGTCGTAAATAAGGTAGGAATAGTACACACATGGCGAGCTACTTTTATTAATATCGCTCATTAATAACACTGTGCTGCTTTGTGCTTACTAGAAAAAGCTTTTAGATCTTACTGCAAAGCTTTCGCACAACCTTGCATATAGCAGCGACGGTTTTATTGCAGCTCTTAATCTTTGCAATGGTTCAAATTTAGCAGGCATTAATCACAATCAAGTACACAAGGAGTGTCATGCGTCACTCAGCCTTGGAGATAGGAATAGATTTACTAGCGCGTGCCCGAATTATGAAAAACGAGCCAAAATGTCGCTAGTGACAATTTATAACTGAACTCGCTAGTGGTAAATAGGCATCGTAAATACATTGTCGGGTTTACAGATGATCTAAAAATCGCCAGTGGTTTTTTTAATGCTTTCTGTGATTCTATATAAATGTTATCATATAAAGTAAGCGTCTACTTCAACATATTAGATTTTTTTAACTAATTGCAGCTAACAGCAAAAACTGAAAGTAGTAAACAGGTTACATAATGAAATTTATGTCTGATTATTGCATTCTTACGATGTGACCGCTATTTTGATGGCGCAAAATCACTTTTCCAAATTGTAAACAGCATCGTAAAATATTTTTGATTGAATTACACTAATTTGCTGCCTAATTCCTGTAGTGTCACTGGTCAGGTTCAGGACACCAATTTATTTCAATAACCTCACAACGATGTTTCTGCAGGGTTAATAGTAGACGACCTTAGCGGCCATGAATTTACAAGATATGCGTTTATAACATGATCTTGAAGGCAGCAATAATTTTTTTAACTCTTTGGAACTACTCCATTCTGCATAAAAATCATGTTAGTAATTTCTTTATTTCTCTTTTGTAATGCGAAATCATATAAGCTGTTAACAATTGCAGGTATGGTTCGCCAGTAACGGTGTCGATGTTCTTCCGTTCTGCAGTACCTCGAAGGACATTATCTAATGATGAAATAAGATGTGAAACTCCGCCAAACAATGACTTACTTGGCATGAAAACCTTCTTGAACGATTTCATCTTCAGACCGCCATATTCGACATATTCCGAGAATTTCAAATGCTACATCAATCAATAATAGAGAAATGAACTTTAAACCCACCCATAAAATGCGAAATAACCATTCATGTTCACTCTTCGGCTTCAACTTCGCAAGTAATTGCATCGTTGTTAGAGAGCAGCGCTACAGCTACTTTCACCTGCTGTACTACGAACACTTGCTGACTTAGAATAAACCATTTAAGAGAATGCAGTGTACATAGAAACTTGGTTTTAAGGTACGTCGTTTGGTTATTTTTTGCGAAGCTTGTTTTTGATAGGCAAAGTAAGGAGAAAACTGCTGCACCACCACAGCAACTTCGACCATTTCGCCTTTGAACACTAAATCACCTGATGTTCTTTTCGGAATAACTAAGGGCTTAAACCGAAGAACAACCCAGCATGCAGAGGACACAAACTTGGAGATGGCCTACGAAGCTAACGAGACAGCGACGAACATGAGATCGACACGGGAAAACTACACGTAGAAATTCGCCAACGACAAGCTCAGGAGGTGATCACGACAAGCGACCATCAAGACCTCCAGGGAACAGTTGCTGAACCCAGACAAAAACGCCCACATCACGCACCAAAGGAGAGCGCTCTCTACTCCAGCGAACGTACACAACAGGAACTAGGATCAACAACCGCTCCAGCGCCGCAAGATACAATGACGAACACCAAAACTGCCATTTAACCCAAGATACTGCCATACACCCATACGTGTAGAAATTTCATAATGTGAAAGTAATCAATGACCTGCTCGAGAAGAAAGTAGACATACGTGCTTTGCACAAGGAGCATGTATTTGCGTAATCAACAGACGAAGTTTAGATTCATACAAGAACCTGAAGATAAACAAAATAGATTTCTAAACCTATACCCCCAAGACAGGACAAAAGATTAAAGTAGGACTATGACTACTTGCCTACCGACGACATCAAGCATGAGCTCACGGACAGGGAATTTCCCAGCGACGCACGTGGGGAAGTTACAGAGACGAACCCGAGAATACAGTAACAGCTTCGTAGATATCCTTAAGAACACGCCCGTTACGAACTGATTGTACTGCAGCCTTGTTAGCGTGCCTTTAACTAAGTAACAGAAATCGGTTTATGTAGTAATATTGAAAATACCTATGTTTTACTATACTTAAAACTTTATGTAGTGTATGGCAGACTACACAACATATTGTTTACACAAACGACAACTTCGCGGTTTTGAAAAATGGATCTTTTGAGGTAAGAGAAAAAGAAATCCTTTTTTTCTGTATAGACAAATAATGAGATACCAAATTTCACTATTAGTAAGAATACACAAAATTACTTCATTAGAGTAAACAGTGTTTACGTACTTCACGCCCAGCTTTTGGAGCTACAACCAGTATCTTATATTATTCGCTCATACTCTCTCAAATACACTCCATAATTCAAGATTAACCAACTTTTGACTTTAAAATGTTAACTATTTTCAGTTTATATGTAGGCACCGTCAATAATTGTTCTGTAGCGTGGTTGGTGACTAAGGCATGTAACCTTGTAACTCTTATAGTTGTTTGGCTCTCTTATCAAATCGGGTTTTATGTTGATTAAAACAAGGAAGCAGAATGCACCTTAACTTATACCTCTGTAATACAATAAAGAAAACTCAATTTATTCTACCTTCGTTAAGTATAATGTGCACCCTAAACCGAAAAATTCCTGTACAAGGGTAAACCTTATCATCAGGGTTGCAATCGGGGTTCTTTGTACTTATTCAGGCAATAGCAACCTACGGAGAATAATAATCCAGCATAAATTTTCAATAAGACAACAGCTAAAAATCAATCAACATTTACTTCGTAATACAATATTTACACAAAAATAATAGCACTTTTTTGAGTTACTTGAAGTTGCATAAAGTAGATATTTATCAAAACTAATTTGTCTTCAATAAAATTTACAATAGTACTAGACTTGATCATCATTATTTAATTTAAATTTACCAAACTAACTCCACTTTAATTGATCTCAAATCAAGTAGAAGAATATACACAATATCTAAGTAAATAGGGTTACTCAACCAAGAAATTAAAATTAGGTTAAGTGCTAATATACTTTAAAATTGCAAATTAACAAATTAATTACAGGATTAAATTATCAATCGATAGATACATAAATACCTGGTCAAAAATTAATAGTTGTGTTCTTGACCTAGGCGACCCATTTGGACAAGGTAACAACTGGACTGCTTGTCAATTCAAGATCATCATGACCGGCCGCCAAACAACTGCTCTTGCACACCACGTTCCGTACGACCCAATCACGTAGATTCTTTCAGCATCATTTTTGAAATTTAGCAAATTCTTCTTATAACCAAATTGACTGAAAGTGTCAATTCTATAAATTTCGAATTCCAGTGAAGCCATTGTGAAATGCATATGGTAATCCACCTTTCAACACCCAACACGCTTGGTACCTTAAAGAATAAATTGTCCTAACCGACGATGCAATTCTTGCAAAATGGGATCACCTTCCCAACGCAAGAGCACAATTATTTTAACAACTAGTTGCTGTATTCCGTCCATCTCTTATCAGAAATCGAATGGAACTAGAACAGGTAAAGTGGGGAGACGCAAGACACCATAATGCGCATCTTATCCCCACACGGCTACGTTTCAACTTAAGACGGAAATGAATATTTCTTAGCTTACACTCATAACACAAGGCGAGTACTTAAAATTGCATAACTTTCAGAATTTTTAACAGTATAAAGGAACTGTTACAGTCGAAGTATAATAATTTAACTAACATGCATGTGTGGCTTTTCTATTTTTGAGCAACAACTAATTTACTGGTCATTGTTAAATATTGTTCAATTTTAATGACTCTCGATTCAAAGTTATAAAGGCAGCGCCCTGTGAGAATCCGTTCATTGCGGACTATTCTCGAACTTTATAAAAACCATTTAACATTTATTTACTTATTTAAAAAGCACCGTAACCCTTACACAAACTTACACATATCTAAAAAAAATTGATTGATAGGTCTTTAACATTGTAAAATTATTTTATCACAGAAATGACTGCTTTGTATATTTTTCGAATAAAATTACTTTTTGAACTGCATTTTAATTTAACATTTGTTTTGTTAGCGAAACCAACCTGACATATGGCAAACCCAACCTGACATAAGGCGAAACTAACCCGATATGACGAAATCAACCGGATATATGGCGAACCCAACTCGACACATGACTAAACAAAGCCAACATATGACGAAAACAACCCGACATATGCCGCCGCTATCACGGTAGGTACATTTTGGTATATAACGGTACATATTTTTAAATAGTCGTCAGTTGTAATACAGTACACTGAAAAGGTGTACACAAAAAATATACGGTACACCACAGAACTGTAGCATATGCTGTAAATGAAATTTTACAACCAAGTCCCTACGCTACTAGTAAAAAGTATAATTATAAATATTGAATATGGTACAAATGGTTAGTTGTAGTCCAGAACGCGAAGATGAAAGACGTTAAGAATTTTTTTGCAAATAAACGCAACATTTAAATGATGCAAGATGCTGTACAAAAAAAAAGTTTGTGGAGCATAGGAATAGCAGGTTACATCTTAGCAAGAATTCAATGAAATGCATAAACAATTGATTGAACTGTTGCAAGTGACAGTATCTCATTTACACGACATCACCGAAAAAATACCCATGCTTATAAAAAAGATTGTCGAAGGCACGGTAGCACCTGTAGAGAAAATTAATAAGTCCGTTCCCGAGGCGCCATTTTATCCTTACTATGCGGACGTGTTGGCTAGAGATGAAGACAACAACATTGACAAATCAGTTTATGGAATAAAGTATAATGCTGAAACCGATAAACGAAGTTTGTAGAAAAGTTTTTTGGAAATTAATCCTGCAGACAGTGACATAACTTTAAATAACCTAATATATCCAGATACGAGAAGTTTATATAATCTGCTAACCTTTTAAAACATCAACCCCGAAGACGGTGATTTCAACTTACACAAAGGTTTAATCAACTACTTGGAAATGATCAAATTAGCATCGATTTTCAGAAGAAAGTTTAACCTATTCACAGTGCGAGATTTAAGGAGATTGCCAACAAATAAAAAATTTGAAAAGTATGTCCAAAAAAATCTCACAGAATTTTGAACAAATTCCGAAAGAAAACAGCCAAAGAGGTCAGGTTCAGGATTTTCTAATCGATTTTACAAGCAACTGAGTGCAAATCCTGTGCAATGCGTCTGTTGGAACAATATTCAAGAATTAATGAATTAATCGATCGGAAACAAGCAAAGAAAACATTAACGAAATGGTCTCTATAATTGAAGAGCTAAGAGAAGAGGGTATAATAGTATAAGCTGGATAAAAAATTGATTAGTTTTACAATGACTATCCATCGATTCGGACGTCCAGACCGCAAAGTTGAAGATGCAAGACGAGGTCCACCAGGTCCACCCGATGGCCAAGAATACGACATTCAGCAAAGAAAGGTGGAAAATGCAGTCGAATCTAAATCCAAGTCTAATCTGGTTACTCAAGGAAGCCTATCGTTTTTAAACCTGAAGAGAAGACAATCAGTTTCCGTAGAAAAAGGTTGGCATTCATTGCTGACCCCAGAGAAGATAATGATTGCGTTACCAAAGAGTTTGCATTCAATCACGTAAATTATACATTTGCTCACTGTCTAAAATGTATGGAAGATATTCAGCGCAAGGTTGTAGTTTACAACGCAAGAAATCAGAGTATCATACAACTCAGTCCTTCTTTGAAAAATTAGACGCAGCAACCAAACAATATGTAGTCGAAAAAATTGATGAGCTTGAATTCGATGTGAAAGCATTTGTACAGTTGTTTATGAATTTGAATACCACATCTGGAACAAACGATCAAGAACTTAGCCTTGCACTTTCGTCGATTTTATAATACATCACAAGAAGATGTTACAAATAAGTATTATAAGCCGAAACTCGAACTTACCCCGACGGTGCAAATACAAAAGATTTAACCGCTTAGTCTAGCTTCAGTAGTATTTCGACACGAGTAGAGAAACCATCAAGAAGGAATTGTTTAAACCTGCCCGCAAAAAGTTCCTGCGTCGGTACGCCGTATTTAAGTCGGTAAAACGGAAGCTCTTGCAATTCGACTTGGTCGAACTTCACCTTGTTTTCCCGAGAAAAAAAATTATACTGAAACGAAACCGTTGTTGGGAACTTTTAGTGGAGTTGTTGAATACAAGGTGAAGTTGGATAATCAACACATTTGATTTAATATATACGTGATTTGCAGCAAGATTAGTTCAGATACGAATAACATGGCTTGCATCCTAGATATACAAGTCTTCCAGTATAAACAAGCAAATTAATCGTTAAAGGGGTGGCAGTTTTGGACATGGAAAACAACGAAGAATGGCACGATATAATAAGGATGTCTTTGGACATTACCAACTTATGCAGAAGTTGCAAGAAACAGAATACATGGGTTCAAACCCACTTGTACGGGCTTAGCTAGGAGAATCCATAAACAAGTCGATTATTGCCAGTTTTTCTATCGCTGTACATGCAGAAGGTTATATAACCGTATACCACCGTATATGTGAGAGGATTGGAAAAGGTGGGCGAGTTACGTTTCGGGCCTTGGTAGCAATGTTTTTAAAAACACTTCCAATTCTTCGTAACAATATTTATTTACTTAAACAGAAATTAATATGGAATTTTGACAACTTGGTATTAATTATTCTAAGTCGAAAATAAAATATTAACTGAACTAATATTAGGGCGAGTAGCCTAGGTAAACAACAATGCTAAAGCTGTAATACTCAGACTGACTGACTGGTCTTGGGGCTCCCGGGGTATTTATATTGTTCTGCCCCTCACAATTCTGTGGGAATTTGCAGAGCTCATGTCTGCTTGTTCTTAATTCTATTTATACATTGTTACAATCTTACTTTCTAGGTAGTTGCTGTATCTTAATCATCTGTGACCTGCCACCTGCAGTATCACTATCGTCTGGTATACATTGTATTGCATCCGTTCTTATAAACTTTTAATAATCTTTTTATATCTATCCTTGAGTTACATTGTTGTACTCGACTTATAATTTCTTTAACAATTTTTAATATTTTCTTATTAGATTCTATTATATAACATATATATGTATATATATATATATATATATATATATATATATATATATATATAAATTTAAATTGGGGGATACGTAACTCGCGTTATGTCTAAATATTTATCAAACAATCACGTTCAAAATGTGGAATAATTTGAAGTGTCAAGTATCAAAAAACTGCGATAGAGAAGTAGGCATTGAATGCATTGTCTACCATACGAAGCTAACCGTCTGACATGTGCTCGAAAGAACGTCGTTGTTATTCTAATTGAAGTATAATGTATCTATTTATTTAATAAAAATGTGTTTACTAATGCATTGTTTTAATTAAAATAGGCTTAATAAAGTATTAGAATATGCGTAAGTTTAATAAAGTTTTGCTAGAAAATTAAAAAGCTGTAATTTATTCATCTAGAATTCAGAGTGAAAACGTTTATTGTATTTCCTAGATTGTAGAACATAGAAACTAACCATTTTTCAAGAATTCTTGGTGTAGAAAAAAATCCCTTTATAAAACCACGAGGGTAGCCACTAGAACACACGATAACTGGCGAAGATTCACCTCTGCTTCCTTTCTGGATATCTACTATACGAATGCAATTAAGAATTTTTGCTCGTATGGACATGCCAACTTTACTAAGAGTGGGTTTCTAATTATAGGTTGTTAATCAACTCATTAATAAACTATTAGATAATGGGTTTTCCGATTAACAAACTATTTATCATTAGTGGTGTTCGAATTACAGCGATTTGCAAAGCAATTCCAGTTTGTATTTATTAATTGAGTAACAAAATACTTTGTTGGCCAACAACACGCATTATTTTATCAATAAATTTTATTTTGTGTATTCATAGCCATTTGATTTCAACGCAAATATTCTATGGCTCAAAAATCCTGTATGCAGCTGATTTAAGGTGTTGTAAATTTTATATACAGGCTGATCGAGGAAATTTGAGGTCATCAAAAATTACTATGGTGGCAATGGTGGTGTCAGAGGTTAGAGATGCGTCGGCTGTCGACGGCGACGCTGTGTTACGGTGGTGGTGGCGCGCTGGGTGCCGACAGCGGCGTCGGCGGCGACGGCGGCGGGGACGCTGCGCTAGAATGCCTGTTCTCCCCTACTCGCGTGCATTTTACAATCATTCTGTTTTTATTACTAATGCTCACTTAGGTCATGATGTCGTTCTGTGTGCACCAGATAATGTTCGTAGGGCTTTGTACAAAACGTTTTTAGTCTTTGCGCAAAGAACAAATGTTTTTAATGTAGATCTTAATTTTTGCAAACTTTAAACTTAGAAAATATTAATCCCGCTCAATTGTAGAAGAAATGTCAGCAATCACTCACCTTTGGTGATTGTCAGATTTACCACATCCTGTATAAGTTCTGAAAAACGAATAGGGTTATATCTAACGGCAGTAAAGAAGCTGCTAGTAGTTGATTGATATCGCGAATACATCACAAGGTTTAAAGCTTCCCTAAGCATTCTGAATATCATGTTTGTGCTTGTCTAAGCATTTTCTCTAAAACTCTAACATCGCTCTTGTACTTGATACACAAAAACTACTAACCATTAATCACTTCTATATTGAACGATTTTATTTCCAGAGATAATTTCACACTAAGCAAATGCTTATAACGCAATACAGGTTTACGTAACTCCACTCGCCGATTTATGTATTTTATTGAGGCCTCTTTGAAGTATCAAATACTACCCTTTTAGACTGTAACATTGTAAAATTACATTTAAATTCGAATAGAACGAGAAGTAGCGCGAAAGTTTTAAAATTATTACAATAGGAATTTACTATTTATTAGTGGTATATACTTGTTCTTAAATTATAACAAATTATTTTTGTCCGTGCTTATTGAAAATAACTACTTTTCACAATGATTTTGGTGTAATTATTGACTGTTGGTGAATTGTTATTTAAAGTAGGCTAAGTAAAAGAGACATATTAAACGCACATCTTCGATTGTTGTATACTGCAAGATCGTAGCCAAGAGGGTGTGTGCGTGTGCGTGTGCGTGTGTGTGTATGTGTGTGTGTATGTGTGTGTGTGTGTGTGTGTATGTGTGTGTGTTTGTGTGTGTGTGTGTGTGTGTGTACTTTGGGTACTGGAACACTACCGTTGAGCTCTAGCACAAAATTAAAATTATATGTGCGTACTTATATTTTCAAAAATAAAAATCTCTGCCCCTGTAGACCGCTTCTCGTGATAACTAGAAACTATGTTATAACATGTTTTAATGGTTCTAAAGAATCTTAGCTTTCCTCAAAGTATGATAAAAAAATTGTAAACAACTTTACAGTAATGTACAAAAAAGATATTTTTTGATTTCTATACAAAACTCCCGATATCTCAGTAAGGAGCAACACTTTGCTGAGATGTTTTAGGTTAAATCTTCATTTTTGGACCCAGAAATCTCCAGTGGACGTAGCTCCCATTATTCATGAAACACTCTGTATACGTTTGTTTTCTTTTTATAGCATTTAGGCGATATCTTTTGCTTTTTATAAAAACAAATTTTAAAACAATTTTAAATTTTACTTGAACATTCGCGTTCAAAATTTTATGGCTACAACCCTGGTATACTGTATAATAAACAATCAAGTGTTTGGCATTCAATTTCGATTTAAAGTTTATGCAATTCAATAATGCGATTTTCCGAAGAAGGTTTTTGCTCCATACGATGTATTTGCTGTTTTTTCTTTTAATAATTTTGTTGCAAATTAACTCCCAATATTATCTTACATTAGTACAATTATAACACGTACTTTTAACATTTGTAAAGCAACAGACTATAGAATGAACATTGAAGCAAATATTTCAGAGAGAGTGAAAACTATTTTAGGATTTATTCCACGCGATACCTAAAGAAATTTTATAGAGGGTTTTAAATATTAATCTTAATTGGAATAGCATAAAAAGCGGGTCGTTGCTTAGATTAGAATTTGTATGAGGCGTTTATTAATACGAAGTAAACAAAGTATTACAGATTAAAATTTTTATGTAGGTTGCAGAAATCACTGACTTTCAAAAATTTAAGGGTAACAATATTTTAGAGAAGGTTACGTATAACATGACAAAGTCTATGATACCGAACGAAAAAGGTTTGTGCGAAATAACCGTCTTTATGTAGAAATATTATCAAGAGAGATTGCTGCGATAGACGGTTTGAGATCCCTTAATTGTGCCAGATAGAATTTTTTGTATTTCAGCCATTTTATTTATTATTTTTGTATTTTTATTATATTTATTTTGCGTTTCTTTACCTTTATTTATAATTTTACATAGAAACTCAGCTTCGCACTACTGAAGTTAGCCGAGGCATCCTTATATTGCCCTTTAGGGCAAATCAAAATCTCATTTTACCCGCAATAACTTACAATGTTTAAAACAAAATTTGAAGCAAGCTCGTTGCTTGAATTCATCAGTCATAATAACAGTCGCAAATGAACGTAACCACGCGATTACACACACAAGGCATAGACCGTGCACGACTTTCAAACGCAACGCAGCTCGGCACACTGATTCATTGGGTACTACGACATGTCTGATTGCGCGCTGGCTAATACTGGCAAGTTCAACAGTCGTGCCGAGTACAGTTCAGGAATATTCTTCTTTTCATAACGCCACTTTTTTGTTTAGTAGCAAATGCTCAGGCTAATAGCTTCGTTCTTGAATATTCAAACAACCTTAGTAGAACTGGTATTTTGAAAACTTATATCAGACGAACGTAATACGGACCGAACTTTCCTTTGCACAACCGAAAATCAAAGACTATGATCGCTTTATTTAAACAGCATATTTGCTACGACTTCATACGCACTGTTAATTTTGACCACTATCGTAATTTAATACCAATTCACCGCTTAGCATTGAATCTTTTGATATACACGTCTAGGTTTGACACTATGGTCTCTTTTATGAAAATAAGCAAATCCGCGTTTTTTAATGTTCTATAGTTATTTTGCCATGCAAAGTTTTTGAACGTGTTGACGACCAGCTGGTAAAGCTGTGAACATATAAGAGAGCAACTCCATATAAAAATGCGCGAATTTCCATCAATTTTAATGATGAGAGTACTTTCAATTGCTCTCGCACGTTTTGACAACTTCAACGTCACTTTATTCATTGCTTGCGATACAACGGCTTCAGTTTGAACTTGTTAAAAAATTAGTTGTTAAACAACAGTGTATTATTAGCGAGTTGGAAAATGTTTCATTGCTGCCGATGGCGATATTACTGACCACTGCGCGAAGTGTGGTGGTCAGTAGAATCCCAAAACGGAATAAAATTTCGTATGAGCTTTGTATACTATTTATTCACAATCCTTATTTTTGTATTCCAGTTAATGCTGTTTATGGTGTCAAATGTAATATCTCCAAAAATTGTAACATTTTTTTCTCCATCTGGTGGATTTTTGGCCTATAGGTCTGATGTAGGTTCATTTACTTTTACCTGCATATTCTCCTATAGTTTGACTGCCGAATTAGAAAGAAATTCATTACCTTTGCTAATAATAAACCTTTTTCTTGTAAAACCTTTGTCAACTTTTCTTTTGATTACCCAAGTTATGTATCTCCCAATTTATCTATATATTAAATAATAGAATCTAATAGGAACTTATTAGAAATTGTTAGAGAAATCATAAGTCAATTGCAACAATGTAGTGCAAGGATAAACCAGACAGGTTATTAACAGTTCATGAGAACGGATGCAATACAATGTATTCCAGACGACAGTGATACTGCAGGTGGCAGGTCACAGACGGTTAAAATATCGCAATTACCTAGAAAATAAGATTGTTACAATGTAACAAAGCATAAAATTAAGAGTAAAGCAGACATGAGATCTGCAAGTTCCCACAGCTATATGAGGGGGTAGGATCATTATAAAAAGCCCGGGAGCTCAAGGACCCAGCAGTCAGTCAAAGTATTCAGCTTTAGCATTGCAGTTTGCTTAGGCGACTCACAATATTAGTTCAATTAATTAATTTATATCGATTTAAAGTTCAAATCAGTTTGTCAAAGTTCCACATTAATTTCTGTATCAATTAAAATAATTTTGTTAAGTTTTGGAAGTGTTTTTTAAAAACGCAGCTCCCAAGGCCCGAACTTTAATTCGCATGAACAGTATGACAATGTAGCGCCGATTGGTCAGCCTCTAACCAGAATAATTACATTAGGACGTAAACAAAGGGTTTGTATACAAAAGATGATTGATGTGTCCTTCGGTACTACATCTTGCAGATGGGCTTTATTGACATGTACAAGGATTTTGCATTTATAAGTTACTTAGATTACAATTACTTTCATAATTTCTGTACGTTCTCAAATTAACTAGTACAACTGAAATGTCATAAATATTGGAAGTCAGTTCTAGGTAGAGCTGTGATTATAATATGTTTCTAGTTTAAAGCGTTGAAAGTCGTAATATGAAATAAAGAAGTAGTACATATGTGATATAAATTGCTGTTGATATAAAAACCCTATTCGGTATAAATGAATTATAGTGCTTCGTATATAAATTAATAATACAGGCTAATAAAAAATTTGTGATATGGATTTGTTCATTTTTTTGAGGTTTTGGTGACAAATCTAATAAAGAATCAACATTATCTTGTTTCTATCACGCACAATTTTTTAATAAATTTATGGTGTTTTAAATATTTGCAAATAAAAATTAAATGACATTCTAAAAATTGCTAGGCCACTGAGATTAAATTGTAAACAAATCAATAGAATAGTATAGGGGAATTCCCGAAAATAAAATATAATTACGGGGATTCCCTAATTTGCAGTCAGACCGTCGGCGAATGAGATATAAGTAGACGTCTTTGTGTAACAAGGGCATTCATTAGTCTGCTCGCGTTCGGTCTAGGCAGTCGTTGTTTAGTGAGTTTTGTAAGCTTTTTGTCGTTAAATTCGTGTTTAAAATGCCAAGATTTTGTCAAAATAATTCAGATACTTTTTGCTATGTGTGTGGTTGTTTTGTGGTCAAGAAATTTATATGTAAAACTACATTACGGTTGAAACACCAATACTACGCATATTTTAAAGTAAAGATTTGTGATCAAGACAAGCATTAGGCACTACATGTTGTATGCAAGATATGTGAAGAGGGTTTAAGGCATTGGAGTAATGGAACAAGTAAATCTCTACCTTTTGGAATACCAATGATTTGGCGAGAACCAACAAATCACCATGATGACTGTTATTTCTGTATGTGCAATGTACGTAAATATAACACAAAAAATTTAAAAAACATCAATTATCCGAACCTCAAGTCTGCAATAAGGCCAATGCCACATGGTCCAGATGTGCCAATACCTGAGAAACCAACAAATTTAGAAGATGTTACAAGCAGTTTTGAACCCGAAGTTGAAAAGAACTTTACCGATGCCAATGAAATATCGAGCTTATCTAGCAACCGCAGTTATTTCCAAGACCGAACTTAACGACTTAGTTAGGTCTTCCAAAGGATCTTTCCAAAATTTTAGCATCCAGACTTCAAAGTAAAAATTTACTTGCAGAAGACGTAAAAATCTCGTATTTTAGGAAACGCCCGTCCGAGTATTTAGGCTATTTTGAAAAGAGTGGTTGTCTAGTTTCTTGCACCGACATTTCCACTCTGGAACGCTTGCGATCTTTATAAGGTAACGGATGTGAGATAAATATAGTATTTCTTGTACGGACTTTTGGAGTTGCGTACCTTTTTAGTTAGTCCTTTATTTAAACTGAAATATATTCTTGAACTATTACTAGTTAATACAAACACTTAACAATAAATTGATGTTCAACCATCAGTAGCTGCATTTCAGTATTGTTTTGTGTAATATGATGTACCGAGGCAACTAATTGAACAACCTGAGGGTCCAATATGTAACTAGTTAGCATCTATTCTGATTTCATGTTCAATCACTAACCAATATTATCGTTCCAGAACAAAGGATTATCAAATACGCTTCGATTAACAAAATCATATATTCTGCTTTTATTCCGCCGCAATATTCAATACGCAGTTGCTTTAATATTACATCAGTTTTATAACCAGGAAGGTGTAATATTTTTGTTTATTGTAGTGTACAACAGCGTTTTATCAAATATATTTATTACCAGTGCAATAGCATATGTTTTTATGGTCGCTAATATTTCATTTTGATACGGTCATCAATGTCTACTATCGTGCTTAATCTTCATAGTGACTATTTGTATATATTGGTAGACTAAAAAGAAAACACATGTGCTTGCTCTAGATTTTTATAAAAAATGGTGCATGCATCTACGATCAACTAAATTTAACTCTTTCGTTGTGTTCATAAAAGTAGTTGATTACCTGCTTTTAGACTTTAAATTTTAAAAATTTTAAATGTTTGAAGACTGTACTTTTAGTTCTTTATATTTGTCAAAGTATTAATATCTTATATCATTTTCAATGGATGCATAGTCCTTTCTCGCACGAAATTAATTAATCCGTAGTTGGAAAGATAGCACCACGGCAAAACCTTTTTTCTTGATACAGTTTTGATGTTCATAATTCAAATTAGGATAAATATACAAGTCCAACTCAGTTTTCGTTCAATTATTTTGTCAACTTAACAGGAAACTCAGATGCAACAAATAATGATAGTACAAAGAATCCGTCTAAACTGACAGGTATATGAATTACACTTTTGTTTATACAACAGACCACAAAATCAACGTAATAAGCAGCTTTTAAAAAAAAAGGTCCCCAGACCGGTTAAAAGGTATAGGAGGTTGGTGGCAGAGGGGCGGAGGTGGAGGGAAGTGAAATTGCAGGTTGAGGGATAGTGGGGGTGGGGTTGTAAAGGTTGTAGGTCGGCGTCAGAAACGCTCAAAATTCCCTACTAGCAATATTAAAAACTAATTTAAGTTTAAAACCTTGAAGTAAATTGTTATTTATCAACTTTATTGCAAGAAATATGGGAATATAAAATAACGGTCTAATAGATATATATTTTTTTGTGTATTTTTTGGTACACCATGTAGCCGTATGATTGGGTTCATCTCTAAAAGTTGTTTAATATTTAAGTTGAACTCATTGAAATTAAAACGCAAATCGTAAGTTACCTTTCTGACATTATTAATAAACGAAGTAGTTGGGTTTTTATTAATTTCACTAAAGTTTGAACTTTTAATGAAGTCATTGATTTTATTCACAACAGCAGATTCATAACAGTACAATTCCCCTTATCTGCTTTGGTACAAAATATTTGTGAGTAAGTTAGAAAAACCATGATATTCCAAAATACGTTTACCTGTATTCTAGAACGAATTTTTTTAGTTGTGATAAAGTTGTCGGTAATGCAAAATTGTCTTGAATAAAGCATGAAATCTACAAGGATGTAAGAAACAGTCTCAAATGGATTTACATTTACATATAACTAATCTCTTCAACCCTTTAAGTGGGATATTATGTTGCATCGTGTTAGGAATACGGTTCAAGATTATGGTAACAATTTATTCAATTCTTTACAGCAAAAAATTAATATTTTAGTCACTGAACAACATAAAAAATCGGGTAATAATACTAAATATAGGTTTTCTTCATATAGATTCTATCCAAAAGCTATGAATCTTAGCAAACATAAGTTTAGAAAACGAGAACTTGCTTTATTATAAAAGAGTCTTAAATCCAAACCAAGTAATTCTGTTAATAATGAATACATCTTGACTAACTTAGCTATACCATCTGATTCCATTATTGCTTCTTCCTCTCTTTAAAGACAAAGATTTACTAAAAATCGAACTGTTTCATACGTTATACAAGTTCAATCCACGTTCTTCTCAGTTTCTTTTCCAACCTTAAAAATAAAACTAATCATTTTAATTTAAAACCTTTTAGTAAGAAATTTAAAAACCCACGGTTGTTATATGGCTTACCAAAAATACACGAACAATATGTACCCGTCAGATCGATTACTTTATCTTCCCATACTCCTGGAAAAAAAATTGTTAAATGTGTTACCCTGAGAAATCACTTACAATTTGTTCCTAATTATTTAATTAAAAACTCTCTTGATCTGATTTCTGAAATTAATAATGGAAAACTTTTAATGCATTTTAATATTGTATTTTTTGATGTTGTCAATTTATTTCTAAATATCCCCATTTAGAAAGGGTAAATTTAGTCAATAATCGTCTTGACAATTCTCATCTCGCGAACAACCAAGTTTCGAGGGTTAAATCATTATTAAACCTTACAATTAAACATTTTTTATTTAAATTTGAAGTTCAATTCTATTCGCAAACTTCAGATACAGCAATGGGTTCTAATATTTCTCTGTTAATAGCGGACGGACCTATTTATGAATAATTAGAAACGAAATACATTGACGGATCAAATTTTTTTTTTAGAGACAATATTTTGCTTTGAGCACCATATGTAAATGGCATAATTTGTGTATACATAGTTTCTGATTTGGAAATTAAATAACTTCTTAATTTTTCTTAACAATATTCCTACTGGTATCAAGTTTACAGTTGAAATCCTTATAGATAATACTCCCTATATGTTTGTGGCGATTTGTTCTGTATTCTTCTTAATTTTCTTTGGGAATTAAACCACTCATAGTTTTTTTAATCATCTTTATTTACGTTTCAATCCATGATAACGATCCTAGGTCATGAATCAAAACGTAAATAAACACGATTTTAAAAGCTATGGGTGGTTTAATTTCCAAAGAAAATTAAGAAAAATACTCTATAGATAATGGCATGCCATTTTTAGATTTATATTTTGAGATATCCATATACACTATTTCTTATGGCATTTATTGAAAACCTACTACCACCGATGTATTTTTTTCTTTCAAATCCTGTCACCCATATTCTAACCTCAATATGTTAGGTATTCGGTTTACTAATAAAAAGTTCTAGCATGTACCAATTTTCAGTGTGTACATAAAATAATTCTCACTGTTTCAGTTAAATACTAAAGAACATAATTGACCAGAAATTTCTGACCATAAAAAACATACAAAATTGCAACATTAATTTCAAATACGTTACCACGCAAAATATACTTATCAAAATATTATCCTTGTGAAGAACTCCTCAAAACATGTGCATTGAACCTCTGGAATGGTTGTCCTTCAGCAAGCAATGCAACTTCAAATATTCAAATCCATATTTGATAAAAAAATATAACAAACAACACGTACCATATAAAGAAATCTAAAGGGTAAAAGAAAGATTCCACATTATACAACTTTCATTAACATAAGTTATACTTTCAACTTACCCTGAAATATCAGGATAGAAAAGACAAGACAACACCAGTGGAAATACCACTCTCATCCATATGTGTAGACTACAATACCAAATTGCCAAGTATAATTACAAATCCAGCCTAGCTGTATTATTAAAAATTTTCTTACATAGAACAATTTCTCTGAAACTCCATGTGAAACCAATAAATCCCTTAAACAAATGGTTTACATCAAACCGTATAATTTCAAGTCTCACATGCAAGTGATCATTACTGTAGTTGAACAATAAGTGTACTATTATAGATATTATTTTGCAGATTATTGAAAATCAATTAAATATCTATAGGTCAAAGAACACTTTCTAATATATTACCAAACAACACAAGATGTCTAATCAACATAAATTTAGAAGGACAGCACTCAGTACCCAATACTATTAAACTTCATCGTAACAAAAAATTTTTAGACACTATCCAAAATGTCGATTCATAAATTAAGTTTACTTTAAGAATGAAATGGAATAGCGAAAATCAAATTTATGTAGTATGTTAAATAAAAACCTGTACTCTTGATCTCCAAGTAGTAAATAACCAGTAATATACAGATTACCAATCTTCAACCAATCGAAAAAACGAATCGTATAATAGCAATAACTTTGAAAAGTGATATTGAAATTTCCAATTTTTAAATTACATTTTAAAACTTCAAATTCAAATACATAAGTGTACAACAACAAATTAATAAGCAAAATAAAACCATGAATTAGTACAAGCCCAATTTAAACCATTAAAACTGAGTGTACAGTTTAATAGAAATTGTAACCGTAACAGTCTTTTATATAACTGCTAAGGAAATAATCAAGGGGGTCAAATCCAGGGACATAGCACTCCAACCCACTTTAGTAAATATCCCACGTGTTCCATGGAAACAAATACTAAACAATATCAATGTCCAGCATAACAGACTTGATATATTTTTACATTTGAACCTACTAAATCATAATACTGTAACCGAAAGACCAAATCAATTTTTTTTGCACACATACGTAGTTTTTACCTATTATAAAAAAGATTCATAATTGTGTTTAAAAATCCAAAGTTACCCGTCGCTCCTCAAAATTGGGTGAGAAACGAGTATCGAAAATGCATTAAAATATGTTTCCCAATTACTTCACGATAATTTCACAGAAAAATTTTACACCGGTTTCAAGACTTCCCCTTGCAACACTTTAAAAACTTACCCTCCAGACGTTGATGTCATCCTCAAAAATATTTTTTTCGTACAATTTGTGACAGAGAGGGCAATAGACGTTCCACTCTATCAAGATATATTTATAGTGATAAGATAATACTAACTCGATTTATGTATGCCACATCTCAAAACATGCAGAACATAAAGTAGGTTTTCTACAGTTTTCACATTTGTAACCCGTTCCCTTTCTCTTATTTTTCTTGGTATATTGCCTACATTTTGAAAACACATGAGACTTTTCATAGTTGCCTGGAATATGAATTTTCTCTAAAAAATATCTTGAACTAAGTCAAATTTCTTTAACCTATGAAATTTAACAGAAACTGGCCGAGTGCTAGTAGATCCAATTTGTAGAAGAGAACCTGCTGCAATATTTCTAAATCTACTTCTGTTAAATTTTTTACTTGCTGTATATAAGAGAATACGGCTCCGTGGGATAGATGGTATGCATGTGACCACCATACCCAAGATCCCGGTTGAATACCGACACGATCCGTTTGAACAATGTTAGGCGAGTATATTTCACAAAAATACACTCTCGTTCGGAAAAGAGGTAAAATGTAGGTGCCGTGTGTGTGTTATAATACTTGGAACAGCAAGGGTTCGGCAAAATTTAAAGTTTCCAAGTAAAAAAAAGCTCGCTTCCTGGCCAATGCAGTACCTTTGCGAGCATTGGAAAAAATCAATTGTAGTGTATATATCTCGTCGGTTAGGTCCAAAGGTCATAACCACAATCACGTATAATGAACGTATCATAAACATTGTCAGCCTTTAACGTGTTAATAGATTTAAAAGTAATGCAAGTTAGGAACCCAAACTTTTAGCTTATAGTTAACATTCAATCCGCTTCGTGTACGGGTTGGTACAAATTGAACATTCTTGATAGGAAACCCTCATTTCTAAAGAACATAGACAAAAACTAACCAACATGTCATGGGCTTCATTTTCGTGAAATTTCAAATGCCGAAACCTGCTCTTCGATAGCTTTAACAGTTTATTAGCTACTGAGTGTTTCTCATACTTATGCCGTTTATAAGATGTACGTCTTTGTTATTTGTAATATTTTTTATTTCTGTAAAAGTATTTTTCAAGTAGCTTTTTGATTACGATTGAGGGCGTACCTAATTTCCTTTACACAATGCCGTTTTAAAAACATAGACTAAGCTTTGGACTTTTTGTATGAGACACCCTTTATTTTATTAGCTTACTAAATTGACCAATTTTTTACTCGACAAAATGAAATATTACACTTTATATCTATCAGAGTATTTTCTCTCATCACGCAAGCAGAAGTGAACCTCTCTAACAGACAATTTACTTATATTGCTTTGAACTATTCTTGCTATATCTCTCGACAACGAACCATGAATCAAAGGAAGCTAACTTCAAACAGCACTATAATACTTAGCTCCTCTGCATAACACATTATATTTTATATCATGTAATTCTATATCGTACAACACTGCAGGCTACAATTTTGCAGCAGAAAGCGGTACAGGATATTTACAAAGAATTTAAAGCATTTACCGAATATGTACTTCCTAAGGTTTAACCAACAGGAATTGTCTCACAAAAAATCTGTGACATTTATTACTTTCGTTGCGTCTTTGCAATTGTTCTGTCACTTTTGTGAATGATGGCTTAAGTTATTCGAACTCATTTCTGTTACATGTAAGTTTCTTGGGCTCCAAAAACTTAAATGGATTACGTCAAGCTTCTATAACTAAGCAAGCAAGGTTTTTTCAAATAAAGACACATGCTTCTATTAGAGAGCATTTATGTACAATACTGCCATTAAGGCGTTCGTCTGCACGCTTCTTCAGAGCTGTTATTACTATCGTATTAATAATCAACGACCTGAGAAAAGTGTACTCATCAATATTGCTGCGTACATTTGCGTAGCCTAAAAGACAAAGAAGGAAAACACAAAAAAAATCCCGGGCTCAATCGGTGAGTCGGCGGAGTATTATAAATACAAAAAAAAATAATTAAAGGGATGCCTGAAATAAAAATAAAAAATTAAACATACTTATTAATACATATAATTAATCTAAATGTGACATTTTGAAGAGACATAACAGTGCATTATAACCAAAACAAAATCAATACCCACAAAATAAACATATCAGGTAGAACGCCAAAGAAAAAAAATTACCACCTAAAATGGCGAGCTGTGGTTTTCAGGTCCCTCCCTTATGTTAAATTTCCAAAAGAAAAATTACAAGTTAACTACAAAAAACAAATTATCACCGTAAGAGATCACAATATAATACAATATTTTCAATACGGGTCATCTCACATAAAGAGAATCGTTTTACCCCTACAAAATTTCGTCGGCACCAGAAGAACATAAATAGGCAGTTTCATCAAGTACGTGAGACCCATATCAGAAAATGGTGGCTACAACACTCACAATCGAGTCCAGAGCGTAGGGTTAGCCCTAATGACAGGGCGGAACAGAGGGGCTCGGAACCAAGTAGTGTAGGTGTCCTCCCATACCAAAAAGGAGCAGCAATCTAACGAGTTGCTTAGTCCCCCGAAGGAAGAAGCTACAATAATTTCAGGCGAATTAGTTTATTGTCGCCGAAAAGTATAGGTTTGTAAAACTATCATTACCTAATACGCTGTAGGGCGTGCGCAAAATTTTCACAAAAAAAAACAGAAAGGACCAAAAATGTAACCAATGTTTTCGTTGTGTATATCGAAAAGAAAGTGAATATTAATTTAGTTTAACTAATAACTAGAGCTCAAAGTAATATCGTTGTTATCAAACGTGATTAGGAAACTTGAAAACACGGTTTATCAGATACTTTAATACACTATTTCAACGAGTTCTAGGTTGAAACGATAGAGAAAGTAATTACACGATATCGCAACGTATAACATGTTCACGGATACCTAAAACAGGGTATAGACTATTTAATTTATAGAATGAACTTTTTGTTTTAAAGCACGTCTGACGCCGACGCCACCACGCTGCATGGACGGCGTTTCGGCGTAGAACCAACACTCGTCCACCCGGACGACCCCAGGAGGTTTGCTGTGAAGAAGGCGTACCGAGACGCTGCGGAGCGACGCCACCTCTTGTAAATACTTCACGCCTGTATATATATATATATATATATATATATATATATATATAGCTGTAAATACTGTATATATATATATATTTATGCTCCACCCCCTCGCCTTTTTATTATTAATTATTTAATTTTATTTTTATGTATGAAAATATTTACTTTTTATTCGTGCTTTAGCTACGTTTGGTTGGTTTATAAAACAAAACTGTGTTGATATGCCTCGACTATTTGAAAACTCGTTCTTCCCAGGGTATCCACCTACTTACCGTGGGTTCAGTGGTAAGTAGATGTGCAATGCACCAACCAAACGGCACTACCTTTTGTTTAATATTTCAAATACTTTAACGTTTGTAAAGTACGGCAAACATAAATTTTCAGTTACGGGATCTGATATTTGGCTTTCTTTATTTGGCATACACTACCTTCAACAAAACAACCCTTAGAACCCTTTTAGCCCCTACTAACATTTCATTGGCCCCACTGGTTTTGAATAAAAGTGGAAATTTCGTCTGTCTTTATAACTCTTATCTTGGTGTGCATAATTTCTAGTTTTATTTAAAACCACTCCACGCATTTCTACATATTATTTATTACTCAACCCATAATTTCATTTCTCTCACGTCTGTCTAACTACGCTATATAATAACTTACACTATAAAATAAAACAAATTTAACCTTTCCGTCGCATGAACTCTCATCATGCTAAACCCTCTTCTTGTACAATTTTATATAGATATAAATTTTTTAAGTGAAAACGCCCACGACGTTCCCCTGTCATAGTATCTAATTCGAACGTATTTCCTTCAGCAAAAATACGCGTGATTTTGTACGGCCCTTCGTAAGGAAACAACAACTTCGCGCAAATGTTTCTTTCGCGGTTTGAAACCCTTAATCTTTTTACTACCACCATATCTCCTATTTCAAAAATCGTCCTTTTTTTAATCCTACTACGCCTGCGCTCGATGTCCCTACGCTGCATCCTTTCGATTCTACGCCTAACACTACCCAACAACTCTGTGATGTCTTGCACCTCGACTTCTTCCCTCCATGGCCTAGCTGGTATAATCTTTCTAATCAATGTTATCGGACATGTTTTTGTAACAGAACTCGGTACGCAATTCATAAAATTTTCTATCTGTGGCAGATATCTAACCCATCTATCGTGGTGCTCTTGCGTCGCCAACCGTAGATATTTTATGACCTCTCGTATAAATCGTTCGCATGGATTTGCTTTCGGATGCCGTATGCTGCTAAATGATACCCTAATATGTTCTCTATTTAACCCGTTTCTGAATCTTTGGTTATTGAAATATGTCGCGTTGTCTACCAAAATCCTATCCATTTTCCTAACCTGGCTTCCAAATTCTCTAATAGACTGTAAAGCATGCACCGTGTTACTTCGTCTTGCCGGAAATAATTTAACAAATTTCGAAAAAACGTCCACCATAACCAATATGTGCCGATACCCCTGTTCACTAGTAATTAGGTTGCTCAAGTAATCAATAGCTACCAATTCTAACGGTCCACTCACGCTCACATTCATCGGTATGTTCTGCAACACCATGTTTTTGTCTTTCCCTAAAGTACAAATCTTACAACGATTAATCCGTTCTTTAACCACCGTGATATCGTTTCTTGTGTAAAACGCCTCTCTAAATACCAAAAATGTTTTTCGAATGCCTATATGTCCAAATTTTAGATGAATTTCGTCTATAATTTCCACCGCCGTGTCTCTGGATAACACTAACAGTTCTGCATCCCCTATCCTTTTTACCACAAACTGCCCTACAATGGTAAATCCACGGTACTCCTCTACATTTTCCCTCGTTAATTTCTCGCGTATCGAGCTCACCTCACTGTGCCTCTGCGTCTCCACAAGCTTGGCGTTTGTCCACCGACCAACATCCCTGAACTCCTGCAAAGCAACTAAACAATCCTTTACGTCTTCTTTATTCGCCTCTATCTGCGGTCTGCTTAGAAAGTCCGCCGTCACATTTTCCTTTCCTGGTTTATGTTTAATTTCAAAATCGTACTCTTGCAATACTAGTGCCCACCTATACAACCTACTGTTCAAAAACTCCTTTTTCTTCATGAATGTACCACCGTGTTGTCGGATTCTATCAAAAATTTCTTTCCTAGCAGATAAAATCGTAACTTTTTTTACTGCATACACTATCGCCAACATCTCCTTCTCTGCCGTCGCATATCTGGTTTCGCAGTCTTTTAACACCCTTGAAATAAATACAATTGGTACCTGAGCTCCGTCCTGGATTTGCACCAACTCAGCCCCAATTGCATATTTCGACGCGTCCGTCCTCAAAATAAATTCGTTCTTGAAATTTGGATACTTTAACGACAACTCTTCATAAAACGCACGTTTTAAATCTTGAAACGCCTTCTCCCGTTCAGCAGTCCATTTCCATTTTTCGTTTTTCCTTAACAAACTCACCAACGGCACACACAACTCAGAATATCTCGGTATAAACCGTTTATAATAATTTAAAACCCCTAAAAATCCTCGCAATCCTCTTACATTCTTTGGTTGCGCAATATTTTTCAACTCGTCTAGCCTCTTATTACAAATTCTCATACCATGTTTACTAATTTCAAATCCTAAATACGTGACCTGGCTCTTAAACAATTCGCATTTCTCCACGTTCAACTTCAACCCTCCCTTGTCCAACCTTTGGATCACCTTTTCTAAATGCTCCATGTGTTCTTGCTCGTTCCTTGAAAAAATCAATAGATCATCCACATAGTGTGAACAGAAACATTCATATTCGTTGAACAGCTTCTGCATGGCCCTAACAAGTGCTGCTGAAGAACTACTTAAACCAAATGGAACTACAGAAAACATATAAATCTCCCCTTCAATACTAAACCCCGTAAACTGCTTACTATCTTCATGCAACGGAATCAACCAAAATGAATTTTTTAAATCTAACTTGCTAAAAATCTTCATCTCATACACCTTATATAACAAATTATCCAACCCTTGTGGTTGTTCGTACTGCGCTTTCGTAATTGAATTCAGCTTCCTCGCATCCAAACAAATTCTTATATCTCTTTTGTTAGGTTTAGGTACAATAACTACCGGGTTCACATATGGAGTTTTCGCTGGTTCGATGATTCCCTCTTTTAACATTTTAATAATCTCGGCTTTAACCCTATTTCTAATTGCAAATGGAATTGGATACACCTTGGTACTAAATCCGCTGTCTTTCGTGACCTCTAACTTATGCGTATATCGCTTCGCAAATCTCGGCTCTTCATTAAACAACCCTATAAATCTATTAAATAATTCCCCCAGCTTCTCTTTAATATCAATACTCACTTTTCCTATCTGTCCATCATCAATTATTCTCGCAAACATATTACATAATCTCACTTCAACCTGTCTATAATTACTTGCCCTTTTCACTCCTAATCCTGACTTATCTATATCATTTCCATTCCTATATTCCGAACTAACCGTAGGCACCACCCATAACTTATCTTTATCTAATATCCTAATCGACCTATCATTTCCATCTATATTCAATCCAAAATCATCTATAAAATCCATTCCTAATATAAAATCTAACTGCAACCCCTTTGTTATCAAGGACTTTGCATCTCCTGCCTTTTTATTTCCTACAAATATCGGTACACGGATTACCCTATAAATCGTCGTTAGCTTCTTGTTCATTGCCGACCATAAATTAACCCCATCAATTGTTTCTATTCGTCCTTTTAAAAATTCTGCATGTTTTATCACCACACTTTCATTTACCAGCGACAACTGTGAACCACTATCAACTAAAGCAACATATAAACAATCTCTTAATCTAATATTAATAAACAACAAATTCATTTTATTAACGGTATAATTATTCAACAACAAATCACTTAAACTATAACATAAATCTATATCTAAACCTAACAACTCTGTCTTCCGAAAATTGACGTTTTTTTTTTAATCGTCGGTGCCTCGTGTACTTGTACCACCTCGATCTTGTCCGTGTCCTTTGTCGCCGCGCTGGTCGTTATATGTTGGACGTTTATGTCCCTGTCAGTCCGGCTGTATCCGTCTCGCGTTCCGCCTCCCGTCGTACGGCCGTCATCCGCGTCGTCGCCGTGCTGGTACCTATTTTGTCCTTTGTATTCGTTTCCCCGGTATTCCCTATTGAAATACTGTCGTCTGTTTCCGTCGTGTCCCCAATAATTACGCTGTCCGTGGTTGAAACCTTCATGTCTGTAGCTAGGTCTGTGTTCATTGTGGTATACGTGTCGTCGGTTTTCGTCCTTATAACCCCGGTTTTGCTCCCAGTAAGTTCCACGCGTCTTTGCCTCCAGTGCCGTCGCTAAGTCAAAATTTCGCATTACTCCTAAAAATTCCCGCAGGGTTTTTATGTTCTGTACTACAACCATCTTTGTCACCTCCGGTTCCATGTGTCCCGCAAGTAGTAATACTATGTCGTCCTCGCCCAATTTCGGTGTCAGATGTTGTGCCTGGTTGTATTTGTCAATCGCGTATTCTTCGCGTGATCCGTTTATCTTACTGTAATGTCCTGTTATTAAGTTTGTCCTTATGTTTGTCTGGTGCGTGTTACTCCAAAATTGTTCGATGAACAGTCGTCTAAATTCCGTGTATGTGTCGTACTGTCTCCGTATGATGTTGTGCCATTTTTCCGCGTTACCCGTCAAAGTCTCCCCAACTATCTGTAATTTCGTTCGTTCGTTCTCTGTCTCCACAATTTCGTCTAATCTGTCCAAAAACCCCATCGGTTGTTCAGTCCGTCGTCCTTCAAATTTTGGTAGCGCGTCTCGGTTTAATTTAAACTGCTGTCCGTAGTCTAGTCCTCCGCGTCTCCTTTCTAGGTCGTCTAACTTGTCTTGTATATGTCTGACTTCGTTACCGACCCTGTTCTCCAATATCGTAACTTTGTCTTCAAGTTTTTCGTCCAGTTGTGTCCTAGCGTTAACATTTTCGTGTTGTAGTGTTTCTAGCGTCTGTCCTAAATTCCTGTAATTTGTCGTATGCTTTTTGTCACATGTTTGTATCTCAGTGTTTAAAGTCGTAAATCCGCTGATCATAGTCTCCTCGACTGCCTCCACGCGTGTCTTTATTTCTGTTCGTAGGTCCGTCCTTGTTGCGTTCAACTCTCCCTGAAATTGTACCCGTGTATTTTCAATCTTGTCGTCTACTCGGTCTACCTTTTCTTGTAATTCAGTCTTTAGTTCGTCCTTTACATTTTGTATCGACGTGAGTAAATAGTCCTGGGTGTAGTCTAATTTTGCCGTCAGTTCGGCGTGCGCCGTTCTAAACTCATTTCTCAGTTCCGTGTGTGATGTCTTAAAAACTGTCCGCGACTCTTCGATTTTGTTTGTTAATTCCGTATGTGAAGTTGCAATTTTGTTAGTTAATTCCATTTTTAGTTCCGTGTGTGATGTCTTAAAATCCGTCCGCGACTCTTCAATTTTGTTAGTTAATTCCGTTTTAATTGTTTTTAGTTCCGTATGTGTAGTCTTCGCATCGTCTTTCAAACTCATCAGGAATCGCATAATCTCTTGGTTTCCTACGGTTTCTGCTACCTTGACCTCCTGTGCCGTCGCCTGGTCCGTTTCCATGTTTATCACCTACGGATCTACCTGCCTCACCTCCGTTTCCTGGACATCTCCCCCTGCGTCTAGCTCCTCGTCTTGTGTCATAAATTCTGCGTCAATTCCGTACATTCTTCCTGACCTCGTTATCCGTTTCGTGTCCGCGTCCGTCATCTCTGCTGCCTTTTTCGCACTCTATTTTTCTGAAAAACAATTTTTTAACTACGGGCCCCACCTAACCTCGGTGTCCCGTATCCTACTACTATTTCTGTCTAGCTATCTAGCCCCACGTTGGGTTTGCCACCTTTTTATGCTCCACCCCCTCGCCTTTTTATTATTAATTATTTAATTTTATTTTTATGTATGAAAATATTTACTTTTTATTCGTGCTTTAGCTACGTTTGGTTGGTTTATAAAACAAAACTGTGTTGATATGCCTCGACTATTTGAAAACTCGTTCTTCCCAGGGTATCCACCTACTTACCGTGGGATCAGTGGTAAGTAGATGTGCAATGCACCAACCAAACGGCACTACCTTTTGTTTAATATTTCAAATACTTTAACGTTTGTAAAGTACGGCAAACATAAATTTTCAGTTACGGGATCTGATATTTGGCTTTCTTTATTTGGCATACACTACCTTCAACAAAACAACCCTTAGAACCCTTTTAGCCCCTACTAACATTTCAATATATATATATATATATATATATATATATATAATTTTAATAATTGTTTACAATCTATAGTTTGTTTTATAATAACGCTAGACCTCTAAGGTTCATGTTCCTTTTCATACATTCGTTTTTTATATGGTCTTTTAGTGTAGAAGCATTTTATATCACGTATAGTGGCACTTTTTTTGCACAAAGGACAAAACCGTTGCTGCGTAGGTCGAAGCCATGCTCTAATGCATTTTAAAATAAACATATGTCCACAATTTAGCGAACAAACTTGGTGCGGTATTCTTAGGGTCCAAGTAGACAAACAAATACAACACGTCGTATCTTGATAATCATCGAATTCTTCATCAGATGAAATAGGGCGTTTGCGCTTTAAACTTTTTAATAGGACTTTTTGGTTTTTTTTTAGTTTTTTTTTATCATTCTTTGATTGCTTCTCAGTAGGCATTTTTGAATTTGAGACTTAAAAATTTTGACAAATTATATATATATATATATATATATATATATATATATATAATAATGAAATTTCTTGGACGTTGGTCAATATATACCTATAGTTATTTCTAAGAGTAGGTAGAATAACTATAACAATTTGTAGTTGCGTCTATTATTTTGACGCGTTTCGGTCTTCAGGACCATTATCAAATACATTCTACAAAATATTACCTATAGAATATGAAAAATATTTTTAATAATTACATACCTAAAACTTAATTGTAGATTGCGTATTTAAACTAAATTAAAACATTTAAACATTTGTCACAATTATAAAATTCTCCGATAATTATTATTTCATAAAGATAAAATTAAAAAGATGTTTTTCGTTTAAAAATACGAGAACGAAGAACACTTTAAAAAGTATATGAATGTAGTAATATTAATTATTTAGTCTAAACTGTTAAACAATATAAAATGTAGTGTGTGGTGATAAGTAAAGCCTGTTTAATAGTGGTGGTATATGTATGAAATATGTGCAATAGGATATTTATAACAAAGTGCAACTATGCTATTAAATTTTGGTAGAACTGTGTGAAATCTTCTTGATCGTTTTTGAATTTATTGCTTGTGTATTTTTTGGATTTGGATAGTTTCTAAAATCCTCTTTACTGTCTTTTATTTCAGTACCTAAAATTTCTACATTATCAAAATCAAATGTGTGTAAATTTTCTAAGGCATGGCGCTAGAGCGGTGCATTTTTGTTGTTAGTTTTATGGAATATTTATGCTCGTATATTCGTTTATGGAGGTATTGCTTGGAATTTCCGATATACACGCCGGACAATTGCTACAATTTATTTTGTATATGGTGTGTGTTTTGTACTTTTGCTCTATTTCTGGTCTTAATTTTGTAAAAAAAGTTTTTGTAAAATTGTTTGGTTTATGCACAACTTGAATATTATGATTTTGTAAACATTTTTTTAGTTTTTCGGATTGTCCCGGGTGTAATCGATACTAATCCTGTTGTCTATTACGTTTGATTTTTATTATCGTAGTTGTTAAATATCTTGTGTATTTTTGTTTTTATAACTGGTTCGTAGAAGCTTTTTGGGTAGTCGTTATTCTTTAAAATATTTTTAACTTTTTTAAGATTTTTTGGTTTATGTTTATTATGTGAAAAATGCATTGCTCGGGCGACAAGGTTGTTAATCATATTTTTCTTATACCTCACAGGGGTGTTAGATTTGTAATTAAGATATCTACCACTCCAGGTTGTTTTGTTGAACCAGTTGGTAGTGGTTTCTCCTTTATCATTGTAAGTAATTAACAAATCAAGGAAGGATATGGTGTTGTTTACTTCTTTCTCTATTGTGAATTGTAGACGGGGGTGGTAGGAATTAAATTTGTTTAGTGTTTCGTCGATTTTGTTTTCTGGAAACAAAACTATTAGGCGACACTATTTGGATAACAATATATATATATATATATATATATATATATATATATATATGTTATCTACTTCATTCTAACTGTCAAAATAAAGTCAAACTCATTGTTATCCAAATAGTGTCGCCTAATAGTTTATATATATATATATATATATATATATATTATCTACTTCATTCTAACTGTCAAAATAAAGTCAAACTCATTGTTATCCAAATAGTGTCGCCTAATAGTTTTGTTAACAGAAACCCTCGCAGATAACAATAACAAGAAACTTAGAGTCAACATACAAATTTGATACTCTAACATGGAAAAATAGATAGATACATCCAGCAGATGTACCACAAATTAAAGAAATATTAGATAATATGACTTATACATATAAAGCTTACACAAAAGGCATCAAAAAGGATGAAAAAGTAGGAGCAAGAATTGTTTTATGCATACATAATAAAATGATATCAAAATTTAAATTCAGGCTACATGATAAATGTAGCACAAACCAGGCTGAAACCTTAGCAATAGCCAAAACTTTGGAGAAAGTCTTAGAAAAATCACATATCTCAGATGAAAACAGAAAACTAGCTTTATTTACTGACAGCAAAATAACAATAAAAGCATTAAAAAATCGGTCAAACAGCAATATATTGTAAATAAAATCAGATGCCAAATTAACAGTTTAACCAGAACCAAATGGGCAATTCATTTTAAATGGATAAGCAAACATTATGACGGCATCCATAATACAATGGTAGATGAACTCGCCAAAGAAGGGGCGCAACTACCAGATGATGAAATCATATATACTTTTATTCAAAAATCTGAAATATTAAAAACATTAAAAGCGCAAACCATAATAAAATGGCAAAATATTTGGTCAAGCTCTACAAAAGGATCTGAAACAAGATCGTTTTTTCCAACAGTTCAACTTTGTAGCAATATAGTTTTGCCTACTTCACCTGAACTAACAATAATACTAACTGGACATGGGAGGATAAGAAACTACCTATATACATTTAAATTGAATTTCAATTCAAGATGTATGTGTGAACAAACAGTCGATCACCTAATATTCAGATGCTCAAAATTAAAAATAGAAGAGAAACCTTGATAAACAATTTAATAACAAATAAAGGAAACTGGCCAAGAAGAAAAGAGAACTTAATAAAATATCATTTACAATCATTTATTACTTTTGTCAAAAAAAATAATTTTGAAGTGTTAGGTGACTAAAGTTGCCTATAATAGTACCAGTGTACAAAAAACTGTAACACGATAAATTAAAACGACTTTAATTGATTTGGATTGCCCAAGCCGTTATTATATTACAAACAATATACAAAGACATTGTTACTTATAAAGGCTACTTAGTTTTTATATGTATCGAACTTAATTAGTTAATAGTGATAAATATAATTCTTATGTATATAATTTACGTACTTTTAATAATTAACAAACTTTTTATTTAGTTAAGTATTTTTAATCACAATTATTCAAAGTAGCAATAATGAAGCAAAACAAAGAACAATAATCTATAGACAAATTAATTTAATTTTATGTATATTATTCATTTTATATGTTTATATTAAGCATTTACTTTATTGATACAACTAAAGATTAAAATTTTAGATTACGACAAATGCCGTAAGCTAGATAATTTGTAATTTAAATAGAAAATTATAATATTTCCCGTAATGTATGATAGTCCTTAGTTACTATTGATATAACTAAAAAATAAATGTTAATATTGATTTATAATTAAAAGTTCCTACTTTAATAAGTTAGGAGATTTTCATAAGTAACGAACTTTTGGCTTAGTTAAGTATTTTCATTACAATTTTTCAAAGTTCACAATAATAAAACACAACAGAAGACAAACATTTATAAACAAATTCGCTTCGTTGTATCGTATTATCCATTAATTTCATGTGTTTATATGATTTACTTAATGGATATAACTAATGATAAAGCATCCTATTTTTTACAATAAAAGCCATCAGTTAGATAATTTGTAATTAAAGAAATAATTAAGATGTTTCTTGTAAATTATATTAATCTTTAGTTATTATTGATATAACAAAAACATTGTTAATATCTATAAGCTTAGCTTATGTATGTTATGTATGTATTATTACTCTGTAATGTAGCATACTGAAATAAAGAAATTTATTAAAAAACACACATAACGCACACGCGCGCGCACACACACACACATACGCACACACACACACACACTCCGTGGATCCGCCAGTGCTTGAGAGCAAGTGCTGATACTTCTCAATTGGAGATAAACTGTCGCTTTTATGAATTGAAATTGTAAACAAATAATAAAAGTTCCGACATTCTTTCAAATTTTGACTTGAATATTTTAGCAACAATATTTTCTGTAGTCTTAAATTGTGATTAATTGACCTATCGGATTCCACAACTGCTGCGTAAAACCGATGACGTACCTAATTGCTGCGCAGCAATCACTTCCTCACTAATGCGATCGTGAATTGCTTTTAACTAATAATAAACTAAATCTATTTGAAAAATGTACTGACTAAGTCTTCCCCGCACATAACAACTTTCGTCTGACAATGTTGAACGGTTTATTATATGAAAATCCCCTTACAACTTTGAAGCAATTTTAAAAAATGTGTTAAATTTGAAACTATCCTGTCGTCTTCAAAATTTAGTGTTATGTTTTGAAATCCTAATAAGCGTTCGTTTATTTGCTTTGCAATGGCCAAAGGTTTCTCAACTGTATAATTCAGTTTGAATTTTTAAAATAAATACAACTCTTTAAATTTGTAAATCAATTTTATCAATACAATTATGAATGAATGAAAACCAAAGTGAAAACCTGTCTAGTATATTGAACTTGCAGGTGAAAGGCGTTTGGCGTCGATAAAGCACAGCTGTTGCGCTGTCCTAATAATTCGATAAAAGGGAATTTGCCATAAATTATGTTGTTTGCATACAATTTTATAAACTTGAATAATTACCTTTTTTTAAGTGGAAATGCGATTAGGTTATATTCAATAAATGCAATTACTATATAGGTATTGCCAATTACTGTATACATAGGACTGATTCTTAAACTTAACTATTAAGAACTAAAACTAGTTGCGTGCATGCCCAAACGTCATGATTTTGTATGCGGCAATTAAGGGTTAAAATGTTTAATGCCTGAACACACTTCTATCGACGTCCTTGGTGGACAATGTTTTTCGCTCATCGTTCATATTCCGAATACCGCTTGTTCATTGTAACTCGAACACTTAGACCAAGCGATAACTTGTCGTTGCGATAACACATATTTGCATCAGGGTTAGGAAAAGGATTAAATGAATAAAAATAAGGACGAAACAATAATTATATTAAACGTAGTTATATTTATTTTTAGAAAAGTGTCTATTATCCGCATAACAATCTTCTTGTTACAGAGGTATTAGAACTATGTAATAATATCAATTGGAGTTATAATACTTTAAAGACTTAAACTCATACCACTACATACCGGACCGTGAGGGGCCGTTGTGGGCCATTTCGAACCGTAGGGGGCTATAATGGGACATTCCTTATCATAGTGGGCCGTTGTGGGCCACTTTGGGCAATTGTGGGACACTTTGGGCTATTTCGAGCCATACTGGGCCACTTCGAGCCATTTTGGGCCATATCGGACCAATCCGAGCCACTAATACCATGTTTATTAACCAAACCAGATATAATTGTAATATACAATCGAATACCCGCACAACAAATAAAAATCCACTCTTTGATACCCCATCTGTTGGCTTTTGGTTAGACTGGGTGCTTGGTATATAATTAACCGAAAACTTGACAAAATTTATTTTAAATGTAATATGTAATTACACATGGTGATTATTATAAGCAACTACACGTATTGGTGGGGCAATATTCTCGAATAATGTTAATTGTGTAAGAATTTACTGGAAAACTATTAATTCGGCAAATCTCTAAGTGGTGGGGGATCTTGGCAGCCACAGGCTGCATAACCCTTTACACTGAATATTGTATATAGACTGTGTGAGAATTTCAGGGAACTGTGTAGGCTAGTTCAGAATATAAATAAGTGCAGGTACGTGAACAACTAGTTTTAAGACAGAAAACCAACCTTATGATGAAAAAATAAGTGCAGATAAATCTAATGATTACTATAAACAACTACAGTTATTGGTTGTGAAATACCTGCAACTAATGTTGACTGTGTGAAAAGATATAATAGAAAAATGTTAAATCGGCAAATGTTCAAGTGCTGGGAGAACTTGGCAGCCACAGGCAGCTTACCACCCTTCACAACCTTACATGTGATTTTCCAATGCTCCACCCGAAGGTACTACATTGGCCAGAAAGCGAGTTTTTTTTAACCTGAAAAATTTTGAATTTTGCCGAACCCTTGCTGTTCCAAGCAAGGTAGGGATCTTTAACGTGCATGACAACACTCACACACGGGACCTCCATTTTACCTCTCATCCGAACGAGGGCGTATTTTTGTGAAAAATGCTCGCCTAACATTTTTCAAGCGGACCGTGTCGGGATTCGAACCCGGGACCTTGGGCGTAGTAGTCACACACATACCACTACGCCACGGAGCCGCCTCACCCTTCATAACCACTAAATGTCAAAGAAATAGGGTATATAATTGTAAAACAATAGATGGGAACTGAAGTGCATCTAACAAGAAAGAACAGCGTCTATGATGAAAGACAACAAACATTAGAAACAGGAACAAGGATATCTGTGGAGAAAAATAGGAGAAATAGAAGGGCAGAATACGTTCTAAAGCATTTTGGGGAATAGTATGGGAAATATTACAAGCAGAGATAGAAAAAAAGGATGTAGATGTAGACCTAGATCAGATAGTGATAGATTCAGATTGTGCAAATTTCAGGGAAATGTGTAGGTTAGTTCAGAATAGATAACAATGAGGGTACGCTTCTAACCAGTTCCAGGACTGAAGACCTAATGATGATGATGTAATTAAAACGAGTTACAATACTTTAACGGTTTAAACTCGTACCGCTACTAAAGGTAACTTACCACATTTAAAAAATCCATACTTACGCAATAAAAGTATGTAAAAGCCGCACTTGCTTACCAAATTGATCATCCACTGTCGGGATTGGCTTTGTCGCATATCGGAGTTGATTTCGTCAGATGCCGGGGTTGGCTTCGTCAGATATCGGGGTTGGCTTCGTCACATGTTGCGGCTGGTTTCGTCGCATTTCGGGATTGACTTCGTCACGTGCCGGGTTGGCTCCGTCACATATCGAGATAACACAACTAAGACATTGTTTTGTATCCAGTATTAAAGCAATATTTTTATACAACTTAATAAAATACATAATATGCATACCATCAATTAGGAATAAATGTATTAACAACTTCCGTAAACGGATTGCGCTGTCTTCACTGCTTCTTCGACTACATAGAAACATTACGGAAGTATAATTTTACATCTTCCAACTAAAAAATGTAAGTGTATAAGAAATTAGGCTTACATCCAAGCATAAGTCTTAGTGTTTGGCGTGTAGTTTCGGGTTTGTGGTCATTTTGGGTAATTTAGGATGTATTATGTGATCATTCTGTATGGCGATACCATTAAAATTGATTTTTTGCGAAAACTCTGTAACAGATTCTATGCATCTTTTTTTCCATTCTCCACTTCAACGAATCAAAACACACGCCCGTAAATTATTTATTTTTACTGCTGGTTGTTGTAATTTATAATTTTAATTCTTATTTTTAAATTTACGTCTACAAGCTCATCTTCTACAAACTTTTCAAGCAAGTAGTTGGATATATGGAGTACGTCGAGATTTACAATCGGCAAATATAACCAACTTTGTAGATTTTCCCCAATTTCGCCCATAACTCTATCTATTTCCTCCACCCGACGATGGGGTGTTGTCTTTGTGTTTGTTTATTTTTTGCATAGCGATCTTTCTATTACAAAGGAATTCGTGTTATATAATAAAATCGATCGGGCTATAATATTTTAAGAGCTTAAGCTCGTACCGCTACTAAAGCTTACTTACACTTATTTCTTTAAATACGTAAAACGGAATACAGTAAAAAATATATTACAAATGCAATGGCATTTATCTCGGTTCCCGGAAATTATACGAAATCTCTCTAAGTTAGATCAGATGACTTCTTTCCTATTTCGCATAAATGGATTTATCGTATTCTATTTTCCACATCCCACCTTCCACATTTTACTTTCCACAATGATGGATATGACGTCAAAGGTTAGAAGACATTCCTCTAACTTGAATTAGGATAGACCACACCCCTCTAAGTTAGGTTAGGTTAGACAACATTTTTCTAAGTTAGATTTGGTTAGCTCCAACCGCTCCCGGTTCCGACCTCAGCTAAAAAAAAATTTTTCGGACAAGTTGGGGCTAATCTAACCTAACCTAAGAGGAATAACGGTGTAGGTATCTATTTATGTAGTGAAAGCAGCACTAGGAGTTATTTAACGTTATTGGAGATAATTATTTTCCATCTCAACCAATGCTTAAAAGATGTGGGTGTAAATGACGTTGTAGCGCTCCCTTTTCCAGTGTGGTATAGAGGGTACGTGTACTACAAAGTATAAAGTAAATATGCTTTGGCGGAACTAGCATCTGCCTGTAATCTGTAATCTCGGGGGGGGGACTCTTAATGCTTTTGTCATGATTACTTTTGTTTCTTTTCTCACTTGCAATAAAAAAATAGAAATCAAACGTATGTTGGAAAAAGAAAAACACTAAACTTGTATATTGCAGTTTTGGTTCTCAACGTATGAAAAATTATTTGTATAAAGTGTTAAGCAATCAATAATCACTCTGTAGAAATCACAAAGTCTTAGTACTGTGCCTTTATTACGTTTAAACAAAGCTTTTTGCAAAATAAAATAAAATAGTTATTTCAGATTTTAAACTATTTGCTTGTAAACCTTTTAACCATAAAAAATTTCATGAAATTCTATATGTTCACAGAGTTGGGTTATAAGCAGTAAGAAATATTTAAAACATACTTTAGCTAAGTGCAAGATAAGCTGAAGACAGATCACTGTTTTGAATACGCACATAGATAATTTAGATATGTGTAAAGAGTTAGGTTATAATATTTATAACATTTATGTACTACATTTACACTAAAAGAAAATACAGTAAAACTTATACATGAAATAAGTATTTATTTAATAGAATGGCACATATTTTAGTTTCCTTGAGTTTAATATGACACTTGACTGCAAACATCTGCGGTGTCGTTCTTCGTGCTACTAACAGCTGACGTAGTTTCGACTTTCTGAGTAGACTAAACGTTTTGTCCGCCGAATATTTGTAGTTACAGATATTTAGGTTGCATCAACGAAAAGCACTGCCATCCAGATCCTTCGTATGATGTAGGTAATATTTTTGCATTTATGGCAATTTTATATAGAACGTTGAGAGAAATTTATGAAGAAAGCAACGATGTTTAACGTAAAATATAAAACAAAAGATATGATCGTAGAATTGTAAAGGTATTGATATAGATAAAGATAAATTGAGATAGAGGTATTGCACTTAAGTTACATCTGAACTCGGAATTGAATTTGTAGTTAAACTTGAAGATAAACTGGAACTTGAACCCTGCAAAATTAATTGTGTTACCAAATTATAATGCACGTGGTTCGACAAAACAAATAAAAAAATTTCTATTAATATATTAGCATCTCTAATTTACGGGACGGGATACGCTTTGGACCTCTTCTCTTAAATATCACTTGGAATTCGTAGGTTTCTTAGTATTATGAATTTATCTTGTCCTAGAAGTAAACCAGAATTGTATTAGACGCGGATTAGAATTGGACCGAAGCCCTATATCATTATAAATATTTAATTTAAATTAATTAACCAATTTCTACTCACGTTTTCTGCAAAAAACGGCAAAAACTTTTTCATACATTCTTAACGCAATTCTTACACAGCACTGTTTTGCACACTATAATATAAATTTTATTTGTCTGACGCGTAAATATTTGATTAAGAGTGTTGTGGATTCGACGTGCTTCAAATTGAGACTGACTTTCTTATCACTTTTGAGCGTTATATAGCTTTTTCCTCTACGTTTGGATTGGTTTTCCAAACAGCCTTGCAGATTGTTGTGACCAACCATATTTGTCCTCAATATTCCTAGTATATTTTCAAGCTGATTTCTGATGAAACTATTTTGGAGTTTTGTATCATGCCGTTATTTACTATTGTTTTAATTGTTATCGCTGCTGGACTTTTAGCTTATGTCTGTTGTTTTGTGTAGATAAAGCTTTTGAAGAATTGTACAAAATAAATTATGTAAGACGAATGCTGTTTTCGTTTATGTTTTTATTTAAACTCATATTTGAAAGTGCGTTTTCATATCAAAGCGCTTATTTTACCAGCGTAATTGCATGAAGATTTATTAGGTTTTATCTTATGTTCTGCGTATTTGTTTTATAAACTTGTAGAACACTTCTCAACGTAGTTTAATTACATGTATGATTACTTCTGTGCTAAATACGCATTCTATTATTGGAAGATATGCTTGCTGGCATTGATTAAAGTTAATTATGGTCCATATACAGGGTGTTAAATGCTTGCTATTTACATAATGTGCGAATTATTTATTTTCCTGCTAAATAAATGCAGTTTTCTGATTCCCATTGCTATTTGCAGTTACTACGCGACCCTTACTACTCAATACACCCCTAAACAACCCCTTATCGCAGCAATATATATATATATATATATATATATATATATATATATATGTATATACACACATTTTGACATAGTTCTTAAGGAATTTTTTTTACTGAAGCAGCGTTCGAACCCGGACCGCCTGCATGCAAAGCGGATGCCCTATCAGTAGTGGCGTAGGGCCGGTCCTAATTCAAAACGTGTTCAGACGTATTTTCCATATGTAAAATACAGGTGCACCGTTTTGAATTAGGATCGGCCTTATATAATTTCAATGTAAAATAGTTATGAAAACATGAATTCTTATATACTTTCAATGTAAAATACTTGTGGGCACGTGTTGAATTAGGATCGGCTTTATATTACTTTTAATGAAACATACTTCAAAACACACGTATGTTGAAAAATGTAAGTACAGAGAAAAATGTGTGTAGCTGTTTTGAATTCGGTTTTCTAGCGAGAAGTTACACGTGCACCGTTTTGAATTAGGATCGGCGTTATATACTTTTAATGTAAAATGTGAAAACCTGAATTCTTATATACTTTCAAATGTAAAATACTTGTGGGCACGTTTTGAATTAGGATCGGCTTTATATTACTTTCAATGGAACATACATACTTCAAAACACACGTATGTTGAAAAATGTAAGTGCAGAGAAAATGTGTGTAGATGTTTTGAATTTGGTTTTCTAGCGAGAAGTTATAAAGTATGACAGATGCAAAATATCGCATTCAAGTCAATTGTGTTTAATTAAAGTGGATTCTGATTTATGTTTTTTATTTATGTTTAGAGGCTGCAAATACACATGGGCCGGTTTCAGTTCAAAATGTGTTCATTCTTGTGATAGGTTGAAAAGTGGGTTGGCAAAGTACGCAGATGGTGGTAATCTGCTATATAAGGAGATTGCTCCTAATATTAATTTAATTAGTCAAAGAAAAGCAATATGGATTTTAATACTCTTAATAAAACCACATATCGCAAACCTTATGTAAATTCAAAAGATCTTGTAGTGAATAAGAGGTTTGAAGTTTTAAAAGTGGAAACAATCAAGACAAAATATGGAGAAAGAGTATTAGTGGAAATAGAAGAGTTCAAAGGTATATTGCCATTGAGATATTTTGAATACCTTCAAGCGCATGGAGTGAAACAATTAAATGAAAGTATTGGCTCGAACAAACACGTATACATAACTAGTAAGGGATCGATCGGTCTAACTGTCAACATAGAATTTTCAAAATAATATGTCTCTAATCTAAGAAATTAGTTTATTATTATTATAATATACATCTTGTTCTTTACTGTTTAAATTATTATAACACATCTAAGTCGATTGTATAAAGAATGATGTATTTAATTAAAGTGGGTTCTGATTTATGTGCGATTCACTTTGAGTTTACTACCTTGTTTAGAGAAAGTCTTGTTTCAAAAGAGAAACTTTTATAAAATACTTTTTGATTTTACAAATTGTTGAATATTTTGATCTAACTATTTATAAATGAAAAAGTATTTATTAACTCCCGTTCTTGAAGTATCTGCTGCTCCCTCGCTGCTAGTTCCTCTCTTTTTTGCTTTATTATTTCTAGCTCCAAATCTATACGACGCAGTAACTTCTCTCCACGCTTTTTGAATGCGTTAAGCAACTCTACTGTATCATCTTCGTAGGATTTGTCATCTTCACAGCAAACAGCCATATTGGATTCTGTACATAACTTTTTCATAGCCAACATGTTTTTGCCTGATCTGTGAGCATAACATAAAAGATTATTGTAGGTTCACCTTTTCTTTTGTATACTACCTGATGTTTCTGAGAGGATCAGAGTGTGTCAACGATCCGACGATAGCCTCAGAATTTCCAGAATGGTTTTTTGATCTAATGTAACTTATAAATTAGTAGTGTTTTAAAACACATGTATAAATGTGAAAAAGCACTTACCGTGATATATCTATTACGTCACTATCAAAAATAGCAGCAGTGTCGAGTTGAGGCGAAGAAAGGACCAAAAACTTCTTTAATCAAGTCTTCGTCAGAATGTAATATAATTTGCTCTAGAACTTTTACGTTGGTACTATTACAATTTTTGATTGATGATAAGTTACTCATTTTTAAAAGTTGCTCGTAATAGTAACTAATAATTATACAAGAGATCTGATTGAATACTGTTGGTAAAATCTACGTGAAGTATTTATATTAAATAATAAACTGACATGTTAGAAAAAATTAAAAATTTGGATCGTTTTCTGAAAAAATTCAGCTCTGTAATCTATTCTAATGAACAAAACAGTATGTAAGCGAATATAATTATACCTCAGCAGAAATAATGAATTAGATTCATTGTCTGAAAAAGAAATTGCAATGAAGGCGCATAATAAAAAACCTAAATTAGATTAATTTCGTTTTATATTACTGCTAGCATAATTTATTTTCCATAAAAATTAACAAAAATTGACTTTATATGCATATATAGGTATATAGTAATTTGCGTGTGTGTGTATGTTTACGCGAATCATGCTGAATAAGAAATTCTTTAATTCTATCAACGTATTGCAAAATGTTTTTCTTAATATTGGGTTTTTAAAAAAACCATGAGTGCGTGTAAATTATTATATTTTTCTTTAGATTAATTTCGTTTAAAATAATGCAATGCAAATGATCCTTAACTAGTAATATATATAGAATAAGTTTTAGATTACCGCTGACACAATTTATATGCATATATAGGTAATTTGTGTGTTTATACGATTTATGTCGCATAAGAAATTCTTTAAAGGTACTGTTATATGATAAAACTGTAGAATGTTTTTTTAATACTGGGTTTTTTAAAAACCATGAGTGCGTGTAAATTATTAAACAGCATTGACGGTTTAATCTGAGACATTTTTTCAAATTTGCTTTGTTTTTTATTAAAAGATTTCATATGTAACCATAAACAATAGCGCTGTAATGATAGTGTATTTTCTGTACACACATCATAAATCAAAGGTCGTATAAAACATTTTTATTACTAGCAAACAAGAAATTTTTTGTCGTAAACGCAGCTGAATGAAAAATGATGTTGTATGCTAATTCTTTTTACAGTTGTTTTGCTTACTTCAGATGATATTTTTGTAAAATAGTAAATAGAGCTATACGTATATTAAGTAGTGTATTTGATTTGTATAGAATCATGAATTCTGAAACCGTGGCCGAGATTAGTAGCGTTATTTTGAGATCAACTATATAATGCGTGAATCTAATCAAATCAGTCAATGAAATAACGAAACACATTTTAATTATCAAAGCAAATATTAGTATATTGAAGCTTGCTATTAGAAATAAGGTATACGAAGACAATCGACAAGAAAAACCTAGTAGGCTGGAATCTAATTTGGCACATCTTAAAAGCTACCTTGTACGATTGAGGCACTTGAAACGCTCTTTGGAATATCGAGGTAAAGGTGTTGATGCAGCGCTTTCTAGAGGTCATACTCGAAAAAAATTGATTTGGCATGATGTACAATCATGTTTTGGAAGTCGAATAATTACGGGACTTATTACGAAACGAAGAACGACACCGCAGATGTTTGCAGTCAAGTGTCATATTAAACTCAAGGAAACTAAAATATGTGCCATTCTATTAAATAAATACTTATTTCATGTATGAGTTTTACTGTATTTTCTTTTAGTGTAAAGTAGTACATAAATGTTATAAATATTATAACCTAACTCTTTACACATATCTAAATTATCTATGTGCGTATTCAAAACAGTGATCTGTCTTCAGCTTATCTTGCACTTAGCTAAAGTATGTTTTTAAATATTTCTTACTGCTTATAACCCAACTCTGTGAACATAGAATTTCATAAAATTTTTATGGTTAAAAGGTTTACAAGCAAATAGTTTAAAATCTGAAATAACTATTTTATTTTATTTTGCAAAAAGCTTTGTTTAAACGTAATAAAGGCGCAGCACTAAGACTTAGTGATTTCTACAGAGTGATTATTGATTGCTTAACACTTTATACAAATAATTTTTCATACGTTGAGAACCAAAATTGCAATATACAAGTTTAGTGTTTTTCTTTCTCCAACATACGTTTGATTTTTACTTTTTTATTGCAAGTGAGAAAAGAAACAACAGTAATCATGACAAAAGCATTAAGAGTTTTATCTGTACCCCCCCCCTCCCCCGAGATTACAGATTACAGGCAGATGTTAGTTCCGCCAAAGCATATTTACTTTATACTTTGTAGTACACGTACCCTCTATACCACACTGGAAAAGGGAGCTCTGCAACGTCATTTACACCCACATCTTTTAAGCATTGGTTGAGATGGAAAATAATTATCTCCAATAACGTTAAATAACTCCTAGTGCTGCTTTCACTACATAAATAGATACCTACACTGTTATTCCTCTTAGGTTAGGTTAGATTAGCCCGAACTTGGTCGAAAAAATTTTTTTTAGGTTAGGTCGGAACCGGGAGCGGTTGGAGCTAACCTAATCTAACTTAGAAAAATGTTGTCTAACCTAACCTAAGTTAGAGGGGTGTGGTCTATCCTAATTCAAGTTAGAGAAATGTCTTCTAACCTTTGACGTCATATCCATCATTGTGGAAAGTAAAATGTGGAAGGTGGGATGTGGAAGATAGAATACGATAAATCCATTTATGCGAAATAGGAAAGAAGTCATCTGATCTAACTTAGAGAGATTTCGTATAATTTCCGGGAACCGAGGTAAATGCCATTGCATTTGTAATATATTTTTTACTGTATTCCGTTTTACGTATTTAAAGAAATAAGTGTAAGTAGGCTTTAGTAGCGGTACGAGCTTAAGCTCTTAAAATATTTTAGCCCGATCGATTTTATTATATAACACGAATTCTTTGTAATAAGAAGATCGCTATGCAAAAAATAAACAAACACATAAAGACAACACCCCATCGTCGGGTGGAGGAAATAGAGTTATGGGCGAAATTGGTGAAAATCTACAAAGTTGGTTATATTTGCCGATTGTAAATCTCGACGTACTCCATATATCCAATTACTTGCTTGAAAAGATTGTAGAAGATGAGCTTGTAGACGTAAATTTAAAAATAAGAATTAAAATTATAAATTACAACAAATATATATATATATATATATATATATATATATATTGCTGTGAAACCACCAAAGTCCGGGAACTACGGTTTTCGAATCGAGCCCCACAGATTGGGCGTCAAGAATGCTGTGAAACCTACAAAAAGCTATTAATTTAACTGGTCCGTTGACTTTCTTCTGTTACTCGCCTCTTTACTCTTTTCCGCCTCGGCTGCTCACCTAGTTAAACCTTCATTCTCATTCATAAAAAAAAAAAACACATTCCTACCACAAACATCAACGTTAACTCTATTTACATCAATATTCACAATACATTAAAATTTCAAAATTGAATTCAGCATAAATTTCAGTATCAGGAAATTTCAAGATTAAATCTGTTATCATTTTAATGTGCATCCAGAATTAAAGTCCTTGTAGGATGCCTACTAATTACTATAACAATATATGCAGACCTGAGTCTGAATAAAAAGGCATACCCAAATTTTCTTCAAGAACATAAATACTAAATACCCCTTTCTACTTAAACAAGAAACTTTCACCTTAAAATTAAAAATTTGTTGTTAGTACAATTTCACTACTGTCCATTTTAAGTAAATAAATTATAAAGTTATTCAACACACACCAAACATCAAAAATCGAACAACAAAGCATAAGTTACCTGAAGGTTAATGCACTCGGGCTCCAATGTACATCGTCCTCCGTTAATCACACCAATCCAACTGGGTTATGTTTAGGTCCTCGTATTGCTGGTCGCCTTTAAAATTTTCTACACCACCATTCATCTAAAGTTGTTTCAGGGCTTTTCCGGAACTCATTTGTGTATATCTGAAGCTTGTTTTGTGGATCCAGACACGTTTACGAATCATTTAATTATTAACACCCCCGACAAATAGCAAAGAAATTTATACTTCTTTCACCAATATACGCCAAAACTGCCTACTTTTGTGTATTCATTTGTCGTTGCAAATTTGACTAATTGGTACAGTGATACTAGACTTTATTACCGTGTATCTTCTTTTCTAAGTGCACTAAATTACATTCATTGTAGCACGTAAAGAACAAACTGTTTTAAATCACCAAAATAGACGAGCAAACTGTTTAAATTATTCAATCAAAATCGGAAACTAAAAAGCACTGTTTAACGCATTGAATCAAGTCGAAAATCTAAGAGAGCTCCACTCCTATCAACACGGGTTTAAATAGTGGTTAGCCTGTCTGTCGGTCTTGTCCCCAAAACGGCCAGTTTCTAGAATTTCGTCATTCTATGTTCCCATCTCGACCGCCTGTGCGTCGGTTCTACAAATTTGCACACGCGCCAGTTGAAATCTCAGAAATTTCGACACGGCTGGCAACGTCTGGAAATAACTAATTAATTTTTATACAGAAATGTTATTTTTACCTCTCAAGTTTGCCTCTTATTTTCAACCAATCGCAACCCAATGACGTTGCTCAACTCACGCCTTTTACTATATGTGTTTCTGTCTTGCGCATATTATCCGTTTCTATTTAACCTGTTCTTATTGGTGCAAATTGATATTCTTTATTATCGATTATTTTCAATCCACGTGTATTCTTATCTGGGTTAAATAACCCCGTATCTCGCCTTCCCGTGACTATTAAGGGACGGTTTCTCAAAAGATTCTCTGTAACCATTTGTTATCTGCAGAATTTCGTGCTAAAGCATCCGACCGTTTCCAATATACGTAGAATCGACATGTTTGTCTATACAAATTAAACTGAAATTGCCTTTTAAAAATACGCAGGTGTGTTAAATCGTAACATTTTAAATAACCCTTCTACGATTTGACTATTATTGGGTTTTCACAAGCTTTTATACATATTATATGTTACTAATGGTTCAATTAACTCCAATTAAAATAATACCCTTTAATTTTTAGTGACTCCTAATCATATATTAATTATTATCTGTACATTTTGTTTAATACCGGTTACTTAAAATTGAGTTAATTAATATAAATTTTGCACGTAATCTCCATTTGTTTCTTTACTCGGAATAATTAAATTATACGTTGAGCAGCATTTTAATACCGCTTCTTTTTATAGAAAGCGTCTTGTAAATAATTTAAGTCCCTCATTTTTAATGAAACGACTGAATTTTTATGCTTCACGGTTTTAATAACGCGTACCTTTTCCCAAAGCTTTTACACGGTGATTAAAATTATTTGATGTGATTATTTAATTTTCTACCCTGGTCTAAATATGAGTAATATATATATATATATATATATATATATATATTGATATGATAACGCCGCACGCCGATGTAATAGACATCCAGTTTCCTGCTGAACGCCACCTCTTTGTGTTTTTCTAATATTCTAATTTTAATTATGCCACGGCTAGCCCAGTTTAATTCACACAGAGTGCACAATGTTACGATGATTAAATAATTTACCCCTTCAAATCTTAACTGCTTAGAATGATAAAACGAAGTCGATCAATATTTGTATAATGAAAAATAATATCTACACTTCACAGCTTTCGTAATACCTTAAATCAGTTAATAATATTAGATTATTTATCCCAAAACTGGTATATCCTCTTTCTTTAATTTAAAGTCTCCAAAAACGACACCTTTTACTAAAAAAAGTCTAAAACGTTCAAGACCTTTTATCCTTTCTACGTAAAATTCTACGTATTAAATGTTTTTGTTGACTCCTTACAAATTAGAAAAATATATTCAGTATTTAAATTTAAATTTGACGACAATTGGGAAATTTACAAATTTAAATCGTGTGCACGACGATACATCAACCTAACTTTCAATTACGTTCGGCATTTTTGTCAATCCTATCTTTTATGCAAAGCCCAAATGATCATTTCAAATCGAGCTAGTAATTGAAAGATGTCAGATATGATTGACAAAAATGCCGAACGTAATTGAAAGTTAGGTTGATGTAACGTCGTGTACACGATTTAAATTTGTAAATTTCCCAATTGTCGTCATCGGTCTCGGTGGCGTAATTGGTAAACGCATAGTTCCGGCAAAACCAGGATACAGGTTCAAGTCCTGTCCAAGACCTTATATTTTCCATCTTTCAATTACTAGCTCGATTTGAAATGATCATTTGGGCTTTGCATAAAAGTCTAAGTTATTATTTCATCTTATTCACTATAATACGATAGTATTTATCAACTTACCTTGTGTAATTAACTACCTAAAATATAGGTGAATATATACAGAGTAAGTCAAAAATCGTGGCGTAAGGAAAAATCATTGGTTGTCAATGTAACGTAAGGAAAAATGGCGGATTATCAAAGTGACAGCCATCGGGACATCTGTCAAAGTGACGTAGAAAATGTTAAATTGATAGCTGTCAAAGAAACAGCTGCAAAAGTAACCGCTGTGGTGCTAATGGTGGTGGGGAGAGGGAGAGCAGAAAGGAGAAGGTGCATCAGACGTGTCAAAAATCACCTACCGATGTCCCTTACTTTATGAATTGGGGCTAAAAAGATCCTATTTAATTTTAGAACATTAAATTCGTTTGACAACTGTTGGGACAAACGGCAAGTCGGTGAGTTAATACCTTGGTTGGTTTTATCGACTTATCGTTTTGTAAATTTTAGGCAGATATTAAACTATTGGAATATCAGTGTTGAAAATTGTCAATTTTAACTTTAGTGTGGTCAAAGGCATTGTTTCAAAACAGACTTGTTTTAACGGTTTTGTCTATACCAACTTTAGTTTTACTCTTCTAAACGAATTTCTACTGGATCACAAACCTTCTTGAACAAGTGGATCGATTTGTAGTTGGTAATTATTCCCTCAGAACGTACTTGAAAGTTACATCAATGTTTTTTTATCAAATCATTACTTCCTGTAATCTTCTAAAACCACTAGATATTAGATTCTTAAGAAATTTATTTTTCCCATAAAATACTGCAAATTTACTCATTGATATTAGACAGAAACCCAATTCGCTTAAGGGATTATTGGATGTTTAGGTAGCTTTTGTTTCATGGAATCTTGACACAACAATTTGCTTGGAAAGAGAAATTACGTTCACTAAATTCCTAGCAATGGAGCTTAGCCCCTTATTGTATCTTTGAAAATATTCCGTTGTAAAGTGGGTTGGTGAAATTCCTTAGATTTCTAGTTAAGTATTTAAGAATATTACCTAGTTGCAAAAATAGCTTAGTTGCCAATTTGGTTGTTGCAATTGTATGCTCTGGAAAAAGGCTACTACTTAATTTAAATCCTCCGAAAGACAAATCGTCAAAATAAAATTATGATCAGAAAATACTTTTATTTAATATCAGAAAGTAAAACTCGAAGTATTCTAAAATTTTGGTAGCTTGAAACATCTTCAAAATACAGATGCTTTCATTCATACAATAATTCTAGTCACTCCCTCAAATATTTGGATTTTATTTAAAGGATTCATTGATTTACATTTAACAACACGTACAGCATGTGCGTCGATTATTCTATGCGGGTTTTTAGTGTATTTTTCGAGTTCTAAGGGTAACACTTGACAATTTGTTATATTTTGTTTAAAATTCACGTCCTCAATTGTTTCCCGGCGCTCTCGAGTATGCTCGATCGGTCAAAGATTAGAAAGAGCTTCAGAATGTTGAAGGCCTAATGTGATTTACGATAACCTGCGAACTTAGTTGGGAAAGCATGTTCTACTACCATATTTCGGTGCTCATTAACAATGGTTAGTAATATCCATACGATATTACCGATATATATTGTAAGTAAGCTTATTAATGAGTAGCTTTTAATTTATTATAATGTTGTTATTGTTAACGCCTCTCGCGCATTGTCTTTGAATGGGAGTTATAATTGGTTATTGTGAATAGTTAATATGTAAGATAGAGCATGTGGGAACTTTATAGAAAATGTGTTACTACTTACTCGCTTAAGCAGTTTGGGTAAAAAATATTTTGTGTTAAAATAAAGAAACGACTGTCTGTTATTGCAAGTTGTGGCCATCCCTTATCGCGGGTAATAATAATTTAAGAACATTTACATCAGTAAGGAACATTTGGCGGCGAGGATTAATTCGTCTATTAACCTATTATCATATTCTGCAAGAAACCGTTTATCGGTAACATCTAATAATTTATACCAGGTATTATAAGTATTATAAGTAACTAAATTGATCAAGGCTATTAAGCGAAAGTTCTCTAACACTGCAAACAGCTGTTAATATTGCCACATCAATGGAGATGAAAGATCACGAAGTTCGGAGGCTTTAAAGTTTCTGATCAATATGATATAAACCACACAAGGGCACCATCTGGTTCGGGATACAACAATTCCAACAAAATTTTTGATAATCATGTGCACACAAATATTAGGAATAATCATCAATTCAATTATCAACAATAAAATTAACGATCTTCATATAAAAAAAACCAATAAAAAGGGCAGTTTGACTAAAGCAAATTTCAGGTGTTTTAGATGTGGTATATGGGACACATTTGGCAAGATATTGTAATACAAATGCGTACATAACGTGGATGTGGAAGAAGATATAGCTAAGATCACCACGATTTCCAGCATAAGTCTTAGCAATAAGGAGTATTCAATATATTGTAATTTGGAAATCGAAAATCATATCATAAATATAGAAATTGATAGTGGCGCAAGCAAGTCTGTAGCTAATTATAGTTATTATCAAAAGTATTATAATGATTAAGAACTATCCAATTGTAATTTACTTTTGCAGGTAGTAAATGGTGAAAGAATCAAAGTGGCGGGTGAATTACCAGTAGTAAGTCAGTAGATTTGGTGAAGAGAAACACAATTTAAAATTAATAATTGTGCAGGGTAATTATCCCGTAACACTTTTACTTGGGTGTAATTGGCTAAATGTATTGCAACCGATTTGGAGGCAGAATTTTGAGCTCAAACTTCAGACATCTCTAAATATAAGGTATTATGGAGAGGAAAGTGAGAATAATATAAATTTGAAAATGAGGTATCGCAATGTATTTAATGATTCTTTCAAAAAGCCTATACAAAATTTTGTAGCAGAAATTGTTTTAAAAGAGGGCTCTCAACAAATTTTTCAAAAACCGTATAGTCTTCCCTATAAATTAAGGGACCGTATAGAGGCGGAATTAAATACACTCAAAGAAGAGGTCATTATTCATCCTGTTAAATATAGTTTATACGCAAGTACAATAGTAGTTGTAAAGAAGAATAGTGACTTACGAATCTACGTGGATTTCAAGGTAACCTTAAATAAACAGTTGCAAACAAGTCACTACCCATTGACTAGAATAGAAGAGACGTTCCAAAAACTGGTGAACTGCTCCTGCTTCTGTAGATTAAATTTAAAAGGGCATTCACACAGTTACTGGCACCGAAAAGTTGCCAGGAATATTAAACCACCTCTTCGCACATTGGCTTGTTTCGCTACCGCCGGTTAGCATACGGCATAGCTTCAGCACCTTTTATTTTCCAATAGGAATTCCGAAATGTGTAAAAAGATGATTATTGCTGACATTAAATAGGTTTGACGAACATAATATACGAGTAAATATTGAAAAATGCAAGTCCTTTTTATCAGAAGTGTCATACTTAGGACGCTTTATTTGCAAAGATGGATTGAAACCACAACCAGAGAAGGTGGAGGCAATAGCATATGCCCCACCGCTCAATAATATAACTCAGCTAAAGTCCTATTTAGGAATGCTGAACTTTTATAATAAATTTATTCCCCATATTTCAATCTTATTAAATCTGCTACACAAATCATTACAAAAAAATTCTATATATATATATATATATATATATATATATATATATATATATATATCTGTCTGGAATAGCAAGTGTTAAAAGCTTTACCCATTATTATGATTTGCATGCTAGTCCATATGGGGTGGACGGTGTATTAGCTCACATAATTGATGACAATGAGCGCCCACTTATGTTTGTTTCTAGTACGTTATCGCGAACCGAGCAAAATTACTCCCAATTGCACAGGGAAGCATTAAGTATTATGGTTTGTTTAAAAAAATTTCATAATTACGCGTACGGTCACGAGTTTACCATTTAAACATATTGTAAGACATTGAAAAAAATTTTGAACCTGAACAAAAGTACACCTTCTGTTGCCGCTGCCCAGTTATAAAGATGGTCAGTCAAAGTAAGTACCAAATTTATTATCGCAAAAGTGCGGACATATGTAATGCAGAAAGTTTATCGCGTCTTCGATTTGATAAACCAACAGAAATAGATCAAGTTTCTATAGATTAGTTAGCGGTCTGACATGTTGGCAGCGATTCGATGCTTAAACCATACCATAACAAATAACTTTATTAACGTCTCCATGACATAACTCAAAATTATTTAGCGGCCTGGCATGTTGGCAGCCATTCGTTGCTTAAGCCTTACCATAACATATAATTTAACACTTTTCCTTATTTGAAGGGGATCATCATCATTAAGTCTTCAGTCCTAGAACTGGTTGGACGCGTACCCTCATTGTTTCCTAATCTGAACCAACCTACACATTTCCCTGAAATTTACACAGTCTGCATCTATCACTATTTGTCTGATCTCGGTCTACTTCTACTTATCTTTTCCTATCTCGGCTTGTAATATATCCCCTACTATTCTTCAGAATTGCCTTACAACGTATCCTGTCATTCTATTTCTCCTATTTTTTCGTTTTCCACAGATATCTTTATTCCTCTACTATTTCAACAACTTATTTGTTATTAACTTTGTCTGTCCATGCTACCATCCTCATACATCTAAAGCACAACATTCCAGAAGGCTTCAATCTCTTTCTGTCTGCTTTTCCTACTGCACCTATTTCATAGATGTACTGTGCTGTGCTCCACACTATGCTTTGAAGTTTTCTTCTTGTATCTATGTTCGTTGTCTTTGAACATAGCTGCTGTTCTTTCTTGTATGATGCAGTTCGGTCACCTTTTATTGTTTTACAGTTATATACCCTATTTTCCCGATACTCAGTTGTATGTGAAGGAGAGGGGGGAAACAGCCTTTGGCTGCCAAGTTCCCACAGGACTTGAACCTTTGTCAAATTAATAGTTTTTCCAATTTATCCTTTCGCACAATCAACATTAGTTGAAAATATTTCACAACCATCACCTGTAGTTGTTCATAATAATCATCAGATTTAAGAGCACTTATTTTTTCATCATTGGGTTTTACGTCTTGAAACTGGTTGGACTTGTACCTCAGCTTATTTATGTTCTGAGCTAGCCTACACAGTTCCCTGCAATTCTCCCAACAGCCTATATACAACTCGATTCCCTTCTATTGTTTTCTAATTATATGCCCTATTTCACCGAGATTCAGTGGTATGTGAAGGGCGTTAAGCAGCCTGTTGTAACGTATTTTTTTTCTAGTTACACCTAGCCCAATAAATTAATAATAAAACAGCTATATTTTAAAGCATTTAATTTGTAAATTATCAGCCAATAAAAATTAAAGTATAATGTTCGTAACAACACATGGATTCTAGAAGATATATATTCTGAAGCTTGTTACCAAGCGCTGTCAAGTTAATAATCGGCACTTTATTTCCAACGTCCAAGAGTGCAAGTCGCTTTTGTAGACTAGAGATAAAGTCAAGATGGCCCGACTAAAACACGAGGCGTCTAATAGAGTCAAGAAGAAAATTAATTGAGAATATGGAACGATTATAATACATCATTTAAGACAGTTGGTATATATTAATACAATAAATTATACTAATACTTTCTCACCTTAGTGCAATATCATATGGACATATCTACAACAATAAATTTCAATGTTAAATTATAATAAATTTTCGTCGCAGTAATTTAAAGCAGGCAGTTATGGTTTCGTTCTATATAATTAACTACGCAGTATAGCAATGGTTTATTCTACAAAGAATCTTGATACTTCAAACTTACTGATGATTAATACGCTGGAAAAATACAACAGCTTACGTCATAGATTTTGCACCTGCAATTCATTTGGATGCACGTGAGTGTTTGAAACTATAGCAAATTATTATGAAATATCCTACATTAATTATTAGAGTAACGAAGATATAAAGTAGTTTTTTTGAAGTTATTAACAACAACGAATAAGTATCTAGTTTGTCAGTTGTTTGTATACGCATTCAAACAATGTGTTTAAGATATCTAGAATGACAACTTATGTCAGATAAAAAATAGTATAGATTCTGTTTTATAATCTAGACGCCAGATGCAGTCTTGGTTTAATTTTACATTTTGTTTAAAGACATGCAGGTCATGTAAAAGCTCTTTTATTGGTGTAAAAATTCGCGTGTTTTTTTTAGTAGATTACAGTTAAATTTGAGTATTTGCATTTTATAATCGCTGTTTTTTTTGATGATCAATCTTTGTTGTAAATGGTCAATGAAGTACTTCAATGGTTATGGTAAAAATAAAATCATGTGTTATGAACTAATAATATATTACATGTTTGCTTAAACTAAATCTTATAAAATGATCCATTTATATATATTTATTTTGAATGTTAAACTTCACTAAAATTCTTTTATAAAAAATATGACAAGAGCGTAATCTTATATATTGCAGTCACATGTATATAATCAAACTTCTATATAAATAGAATTCCTTTTGTTTTTTTGAAAGACGTTTTATTATTCAACATTTAAATTAGGAAAAAGAAAACTAGAGCAAATCCTCCTTAAGTAAAAAGAGAGTAATGAAAATGAATCCTTTAGTATTTTACAGATGTTTAAATTCACTTATTCTATTTTTGGCATATGCTTTTGAAGACACAAATGGTGTCCATGTTGTGTTTTTGTTTGTTCACAGGTAAAGCTGAGACATCTGTTTGACAACTGGTGGTTGAGGTTTTGGTAAGTGTGTCCGAAAGAGTGAAATTCAAGTTTTATGGCTATGATAGTGGTGTTAAGATAAGGTTTCCGCATTCCCTTATACAAACACAGTTAAATTTTGTTGGCACTTGTATTAAAAAATACGGTGGCGCTTATTAAAGGTATTTTTGGTCAATTATTCACCCATGACCCATGCTCATGATCTACCCAAAGCTAACACTCTACTAGCCGTTTAACCCTTAAGAGTTTTCTTTGTCTAAAGCCGTTTTCCATCCGACATTACCTTGGGCTTGGAATAGAAAGAAGAAATTCTCGACCTAGTGATATCAGATTAAAGTATAGAAAATAGAGAGTTTTGGTGTATAGCTGATAGTCACAAGGATAAATAGTAATAAACTTACTTAAAGTTTAAATACTATATATATATATATATATATATATATATATATATATGTGATCTTATAAAATTTTTTTAATATAACACTTGCACTCGCAACGTGAGGCTCGAATAATTTCAGTTAGGGGCTCGAATAATTTCAGTTAGAGGCCCGAATAATTTCAGTTAGGGGCTCGAATAATTTTAGTTAGAGGCTCGAATAATTTCACTTAGAGGCTGGAACATTTAGTAGTTATTTTCATTACACTTATATTCACCGACTGAGGTTTGCTTTGAGACTAGTAACGTCTTCTTTTAGTTTCATTTTTGTGAAAGTTTGTTACAGTTTATAGTGGGTTCTTTATATAGTTAGGACATTCGTTTGTTTGAGATTTCATCTTCAAAAATTATATAATTGAGTTACGTTAGAGATATTCAGATATTTAATTATGGCAGAAACTTATAGCATCGTACATTTACTTAAAAATGAGTTAGAATATGAATTGAACATTAGAGGCATTGAAAATTCAAGACCAGTTTCAGATAAAAGGAAAATTTTAGCAAGGTTGTTGGCCAAAGAAACAGATAAACCCGGTTGTTTGATAGATCCTTCTTACTATAAAGTAGATTTCAAAGTAGAGAAAGAAGAGATTGAGTCTAGTATAGAGTCAGTTAAAAATGTTTTGTTAGAATTTATGGATGATCCCGCAGAGTCAATTTTTAAAAGGATAACGTCAAGATTAGTACATCTTACAGGTAGAATTCAACGGTTAAAGCTCCCTAAAGAAAATTTTGAGGAAATTGTGTTATTTAAAATGAAAGTTTGGCTACTATTCTTGTTGTGGAAGCAGATCTGCATGAGAAATTAAATAAAGATACGAGTTCAAATCATAAAGATATTAATATAAATCCTATTGCTGCATCTAATGTGCCCATTCCAACGGTTACATATGTCACACAGTCAGTCCCTATTGGATCTTGGTCGATAAAATATTCAGGAAACCCATCTCTCTTATATCAATTTTAGAAAACATTAGTGACATTGCACAGTCTCGAAAGGTATCTGAGATGGAATTGTTTAATTCTGCAGTTGAATTGTTTACCGGTGATGCCTTGGTATGGTATCGTTGCGTTCGTGGTTCATTAACAGATTGGAGTTCGTTGGTTAGTAGACTAAAGGAAGATTTCTTGCCAGCACATCCTGAAGACGATATTTGGGAGAAAATCAAAATAGATTACAGAGGAACGGTGAATCAGTTGTATTGTTCATTGCTAATATGGAAAGTTTATTTAACCGATTACCTATTATTCCTGCAGAACATACTAAAGTTAGAATAGTCAAGAAAAATTTATTGCCATATTTCATTCAGCATCTTGCTCTTACAGAGATAGAGAATATTAGTACGTTAGTTAAATTGTGTAAGACGTTAGAAGAAGCTTCTTTAAGTAAACATAAGTCTGTTTCAGCTGCATCATATAGTAACAAGCAGCCTATTCATTATTTTAATCCACGTTTTAGAAACAAAACCCCTAGTTCATTTCAGAATGCTTCAAGTCGTGTCTATACCCCTACGTCTTCACATTCCCCAGTTCAAGTTCTTAATTCTGCTACCCCAATGACAGAAAAGAGTGGAGTAGGTAACTCATTTATTAAGCATAAATTGGTATGTTGGAATTGTTCACGTTATGGACATACTTTCAGTGTCTGTAGATCTTTCAAGAGATTATTTTGTTATGGTTGTGGTCGTAAAGGAGTGACTAGTATCACTTGTCCGTCGTGTCCAACTCAACGAGTAGAGGAACAGAAGTTGAGTAGTGAAATTCCTGTTTCTAGATAAAATGATAAAGTTATTTGATATGGATATTACGAGTTTGTTTAATCTTGGATGTATTACATCGATAGTAGGTTCATCTTTTAGTCTTATTAGTTATATTTGTTGGTCGATTAATGGTACACTAGTCTTTACTGTTGAAATATAGTTTGAAGATTGCTCTTGTGCATGAGCACGTTTTGGTTTAGTTTGATTGGTTTTGAGTAGCAATTTTTATGGTCGCGTTGCAACGTAGTATGTTGAGTTAAGTTAGATCTAAGCGAGACTTGTTGTGGTTCATCGTGTAGCGTTATGTTAGTCTAGACGAAACTCCGGAAGGGTTGGTCGCTCAGCGTTATGTCAGTCTATGCGAAGGTCGTGGTGAGTTTGTCGCTTCAGCAGTTTGGCATTGTCACTTGAGATTATTTGAAGTCGGTTATGATGTGATTCGTTTTGCTTATTTAGTTTGTCAGTCTAGATGAGACTCAGAGAAGAGTTTGTCATTCTAGCAATTTTGTTTATAAGTCTAGGTGAGGCTCATAGAGGAGTTTGTCATACTAGCAAATTTATGCGTTGTGAAGCACTTTAGTTTATATCGACAGTTTGATTATGGGTAGAGCAAGCGTATACCAGAACATTTATTAATAGTTATCATGAAGTAAAGTAGAAAATAATTTCGTATTTAAATTCCCCTTTTTTTACCATATCTTCAAATTTAAGTCTAAGAAAATGTTTAGTATCGATAATTCTGCGACAGATGAAGGTGAAAATGAAGATGTTAAAAATGTTTCTGATCCTTAAGTACTTCTAATTATAGTTGATGTTAGTAGTAATTCTTTTTGGTCCATGTTCTAAACTCTTAAGTAGGACAAGATTACAGTTAGTGAAATTTTTTTTGATTTGTTTAAAGTAATTTTTGTTTTAGTAGTAATAGAGCTTAATATGTTTGTTGATTTAGATGTTGCATGTGTTAAATGATAATTTTTGATGACGACAAGGATGTGTTAAATGATAATTTTTGATGACGACAAGGATGTGCTAAATGATAATTTTTGATGACGACAAGGATGTGTTAAATGATAATTTTTGATGACGACAAGGATATGTTTATGGATTTTGAATGATGATATGTTTTTTTGAGGTGTTTGAGAGTGCAGCATATGCTGAGAGATGTTGCAGGTGTATAGAGATGAATATGTATTCAGTGAAGAGGTACGTATTCAGTTATGAGGTACATGATGGAGAGTATAGAGAGTGTTTAGTAAAGTGTTGAGTATAGTTATATAGTTAGAGTGTGATAGAGTATTAAGCATTAAAGGAATGCTTGAGTTTTGGTTTAGTAGGTTGAGACTAGGCCTGATGTGCTTATTTTTATTGAGAGTGTACATGAGCTAAGAGAGTTCATGAAGAGTTTTTTTGTGAGTTGCTGGTGGATGTCTCCCAGTAGGCTCAAAGTATGATTTATTAGTGGTTTTGGAGTTCTTTGGTGATGAATCACTGATGTTGTAGGATTTTTGAAAGATATAGTTGAGTCTGTAGCATAGTAGTCGTACAGATAATGTTGTGAGGTGCTCACTCAAAGATCAAAGGTATCTTGTTGATGAATAAGTATTGTTAATACTTTGTCTGTTTCTCGAGTATTAGAGATTCGTTTCGTGAATGGACTTCGTAAATAACAGCTTTTGGTACTTATTAAATTCATCTATTAGTTTAAATGTAATTAGCATTTGGAAAGTTATGTGCATAAATCCTTAAGACAGATATAGTAAATTAGAGAAGAGTATTCGTTGTACAGATTTTGTTTAATAGTAATTTTGTTATACATTCGATTTTGTTTATTACAGTTCTAATTTATAGTAAAATATTTTTCGCTTCAGGTAAAATTTTTTACTTTGATATGGTGGTTGCGTTTGTAACTATAGATGACATGCATCCACTGAGTGTTAGATTCCCCTAAATATTCTTAACTGATTGACGTAAATACTGATTATGACTTCCCGAATTTGTCCCTTTATAGGCGTGTAGTACGCGTAGTTACTAATCACTCAATCCCATGCATTAATATTCCCCCATATCAATTATTGAATGATTCTGATTTTTTTGTTAAACTCATCATTAGTTATAGTTAAAGTTTGTGCTGTTTTGGTTGTGAGTTGTAAGAGGTTTATACAGTTAATAAGAGTGATTTTGAAGTTTCTGTCGTAAAAATTTTTTTTTAGAAAAAATTCTCCCATACCTCGAATTTTTTCTCTTGGGAAGAGGCTGTGTAACGTATTTTTTTTCTAGTTACACCTAGCCCAATAAATTAATAATAAAACAGCTATATTTTAAAGCATTTAATTTGTAAATTATCAGCCAATAAAAATTAAAGTATAATGTTCGTAACAACACATGGATTCTAGAAGATATATATTCTGAAGCTTGTTACCAAGCGCTGTCAAGTTAATAATCGGCACTTTATTTCTAACGTCCAAGAGTGCAAGTCGCTTTTGTAGACTAGAGATAAAGTCAAGATGGCCCGACTAAAACACGAGGCGTCTAATAGAGTCAAGAAGAAAATTAATTGAGAATATGGAACGATTATAATACATCATTTAAGACAGTTGGTATATATTAATACAATAAATTATACTAATACTTTCACCTTAGTGCAATATCATATGGACATATCTACAACAATAAATTTCAATGTTAAATTATAATAAATTTTCGTCGCAGTAATTTAAAGCAGGCAGTTATGGTTTCGTTCTATATAATTAACTACGCAGTATAGCAATGGTTTATTCTACAAAGAATCTTGATACTTCAAACTTACTGATGATTAATACGCTGGAAAAATACAACAGCTTACGTCATAGATTTTGCACCTGCAATTCATTTGGATGCACGTGAGTGTTTGAAACTATAGCAAATTATTATGAAATATCCTACATTAATTATTAGAGTAACGAAGATATAAAGTAGTTTTTTTTGAAGTTATTAACAACAACGAATAAGTATCTAGTTTGTCAGTTGTTTGTACACGCATTCAAACAATGTGTTTAAGATATCTAGAATGACAACTTATGTCAGATAAAAAATAGTATAGATTCTGTTTTATAATCTAGACGCCAGATGCAGTCTTGGTTTAATTTTACATTTTGTTTAAAGACATGCAGGTCATGTAAAAGCTCTTTTATTGGTGTAGAAATTCGCGTGTTTTTTTTAGTAGATTACAGTTAAATTTGAGTATTTGCATTTTATAATCGATGTTTTTTTTATGATCAATCTTTGTTGTAAATGGTCAATGAAGTACTTTAATGATTATGGTAAAAATAAAATCATGTGTTATTAATAATAATAATAATAATAATAATAATAATAATTAACTAATAATATATTACATGTTTGCTTAAACTAAATCTTATAAAAATGATCCATTTATATATATTTATTTTGAATGTTAAACTTCACTAAAATTCTTTTTATAAAAAAATATGACAAGAACGTAATCTTATATATTGCAGTCACATGTATATAATCAAACTTCTATATAAATAGAATTCCTTTTGTTTTTTTTGAAAGACGTTTTTATTATTCAACATTTAAATTAGGAAAAAGAAAACTAGAGCAAATCCTCCTTAAGTAAAAAGAGAGAGTAATGAAAATGAATCCCTTTAGTATTTTACAGATGTTTAAATTCACTTATTCTATTTTTGGCATATGCTTTTGAGGACACAAATGGTGTCCATGTTGTGTTTTTGTTTGTTCACAGGTAAAGCTGAGACATCTGTTTGACAACTGGTGGTTGAGGTTTTGGTAAGTGTGTCCGAAAGAGTGAAATTCAAGTTTTATGGCTATGATAGTGGTGTTAAGATAAGGTTTCCGCATTCCCTTATACAAACACAGTTAAATTTTGTTGGCACTTGTATTAAAAATACGGTGGCGCTTATTAAAGGTATTTTGGTCAATTATTCACCCATGACCCATGCTCATGATCTACCCAGAGCTAACACTCTACTAGCCGTTTAACCCTTAAGAGTTTTCTTTGTCTAAAGCCGTTTTCCATCCGACATTACCTTGGGCTTGGAATAGAAAGAAGAAATTCTCGACCTAGTGATATCAGATTAAAGTATAGAAAATAGAGAGTTTTGGTGTATAGCTGATAGTCACAAGGATAAATAGTAATAAACTTACTTAAAGTTTAAATACTATATATATATGTGATCTTATAAAATTTTTTTTATATATATCACTGTGGCTGCAAAGGATCCCCCAACACTTAGACATTTGCCGTATTAATAGTTTTCCAGTAAATCCTTTCGCACAATTAACATTAGTTGAGAGTATTGCAAAACCAATATCTGTAGTTGTTTATAATAAACATCATGTTTAAATACAGTAATTATTATTGTCATTAGTTTTCCATCGTGCGACTGGCTAGAAGCGTACCTCCATTAATTTCTATTCTGAGCAAGCCTACACATTTCCCTGAAATTCTTACAGCCTACATCTTTCGCTATCTGTGTGCAGTAATCTAACCTAGGTCTACCTCTACTTTTCTTTTTTCCTATCTCTGCTTCTAAGATACCCCGCACTATTCCCTCATGTCTTAGTATGTGGCCTATCATCCTATCCTCCTATTTTTTACTGTTTTCCACATATTTATTTCTTCCCCTACCATTTCTAGTAACTCTTTGTTCTTAACTTTGTCTGTCTACGATATCTTCATCATACGTCTGTAGCACCACATTTCAAAGGCTTCTACCTCTTTCTTGTCTGCTTCACCTACTGTCCAGGCTTCACAACCATACAGTGCTGTGCTCCACACATATGTTTTAAGCAATTTTTCCTTGTTTCTATGTTTGTGGTCTTTGAACATAGTAGTTGCCTTTTCTTGTTAAATGTAGCACGACCTTGTGATAAATCTTTATTTTATATCTTTTGTGCTTTTCCTATCTTGCGTTATTTGACTACTAAGATAGCAAAAATCTTTAACATCTTGTAAGTTCTCGTTACCTATTTGTATTTTTGTTTTTGATTTATTATCCCCTCTTTTGCATACTAGAACTTTAGTTTTATTTTTGTTAATTTTCATACTATATCCCTCCGTTAGAACTGTTTCCATTACTTTAAGAGCAGCTTCTAACTTTTCCTTGCTAGATGCTAATACCGCTATATCATCTGCAAATCTAAGCATATCAATCTTTCGTCCCTGCATATTAATTCCAAATGTCTTTTTGCATTTGACAGTATTTATTGCCTCTTTTATGTACAAGATAAAAATTAATGGAGATAAGGCACATCCCTGTCTCACCCCTTTCCTAATATTTACTTCTCTACTTTCTTGCTCTAATTCTATTACCGCTGTTTGCTGTTTGTATAAGCAATGTACTATCCGTCTATCCCTAAAACTCATTCCAATCTTTTTGAGTATGTCGAACATTTTTTTCCATTTCACATTGTCGAATGCTTTTTCCAAATCTACAAACCCTATATATACCTTTTCCCCATTCTCTATTGTTTTCTCCATTATCACCCTCAGAGCTAAAATAACCTCCCGTGTTCCCTGTTTCGCCTAAACCCAAATTGATCGTCTCCCAGTATTTCTTCAGCTCGTTTTTCCATTCGTCTTTGTACAATTCTAGTTAATATTTTTGAAACGTGTGCGGTCAAACTTATTGTTCGAAAGTATTCACATCTGTCCGCTCCTCTTTTTTTGGTATAGTTAACATGATGTTACGTTTGAAATCTTTGGGTATCTCGCCTGTCTCATACATTTAGCTTACAAGACAGAGGAGACGTTCTGCTACTGATTGTCCAGCGGTTTTTAGAGTTTCTGCTTGCACCTTATCTGTACCCAGCGCCTTACCATTTTTCAAGCTCTTTAATGCTAATCCAAACTCATTTCTAAGTATAGGATATACCAGGTCATCATTTTCAATGTCCTGTTCTAATGCTGTTGGTTCCTCTCTTGAATATAAATTCCCTATATATTCCTGCCATGTAGCTACTTGCTCTACATTTTCTATAATGATGTTTCCTTTCGCGTACCTTATATTTTGCTATATGGTTTTATATCCCTAAAATTCATGCTAATTAATTTGTATGCTTCGTCTGTCTTTCCTATTTTCATCTTAGTTTGTACCTTTTTGCACTTTTCATCAATTCATTGTTCTTTAGCTTTTCTGCATTTGCGAATAATTTCCCATTTGTATCTCTGTTTTCCTGTTTCGTCTGATCTATTTTTGATTTTCGTCTTTCTTCTATTAAATTCAGAATATCCTTTGTTATCCATGGTTGCTTATTTTCTTTTTGTGTAAACCCCAGAATACCTCTGGCCGCCATGTCTAAGCTGGATTTAATGTTATTTCATTCTGTTTCTACTTCGTTAGTACCAGAAATTTTCGCGATATCTTTCAGCAATTCATTTGACTTTTTTTCAAATCATTCGTGGATATCTTTATCTTTTAGCTTCTCAAAGTCAAAGTGCTTTTTTCCGATCTTTTTTCAGATTTTTAAATTTAAGTGCTGCCTTCATCATTATGATGTTGTGGTCAGTGTCTATCTCTGCTTCTGGGTAGCTTCTACAGTCTTTTACTTGATTTCTAAACCGTTGTGTAACAATAATGTAATCTATTTGATATCTTCCTATATCTCCTGGCATCTTCCACGTGTATCGTCTTCTAACATGATGTTGAAATAATGTATTTGTGATGGTTAAGTTGCTCTTGTCTCAAAATTCTACTAGTCGTCCTATCTTATTTCGCTTAACTATCCCCACACTCGAATTTTTTTCCTCTGACCCTGTATGAATTACCCTGAAGTCTCCACTCCAAAAATCTCCCGCCTCTGGCCAGCGTACTTCGCTGATTCCTACTATGTCTAGCGCTAACCTATTCATTTCGAGTTTTAGGTTCTCTAGCTTACCCACGTGTTTCATACTCCTGACATTTCACGCTCCGACTCGCTTAATGTTTACAGATCTTTTTCTATACCTTCCGATCACATCTCCTGAAGTAGTCCCCTCCCGGAGATCCGAATGGGGGACTATTTTACCTCCGGAATTTTTTACCCCACAGGATGCCATCATCATTAGTAACAATTTGAGTCGCTATGTACTTGGGAGATAATGTGTTGGTTTCCCGTTCCCTTCCACATCGCAGTAGTGTGTCTTAGAATGTCATACCGACCACTATGGTCTCTGCTACTCTAAGTACCGAAAAAGCTACTGCCCTCTTTCGGGGACCTGTATTAGTCTGGTTTCTCACTAAAGACCCCACTAATTTGGTTAAACCTATAGTTCGGCTCTTCGGCTCATTGAAACGCGCAAGCCATTCTACCTGTTCTAGTATTTTAGAACGTCGTCAAGGTGCAGGTTCGTTCAGAATGGTGTGAAGTTGATAACCAGGTAATATTTCATTTCCTTATAAATGGGAATCATGTAGACATGTTGGAGTTCTTTAGCAACCATCAGGTTGCTAATACCTATGTAGAGCCAGGTAGATAGGAGAAAGATAGAAGAGTATAGGAAGACCTAGACCAAGCTATATTACTCAAATTATTAGAAATTTAGGTTGTGAAGGGTATGTAGAACTTTTCAGATTAGCACAGAATAGAAAAGAAGTTAAAGCTGCGTCAAACCGACCTTAAGTAAGGTCGAAAACAAAATGATGATTTTAATTTATCTTACAAATAGGTACTGAACTGCAAAACGATCCCGTTTTGCGTAAACTGTATCACTATATTTTAAACGGATGGTCACAAATTGGTCAAATACCTGACGAGTTAAAATATTATTACCGCTTAAAACATTCATTCTGCATTGAAGATGAACGCATTTATTTTGGGAATTGTATAGTTATACCGTCCAATCTAAAACAAACCGTGTTAAAATTACTACATGTCGGACACCCAGGTATTATGTGTACTAAATTATTAAATAGATCCTGTTTGGTGGCGTACGCTGAATGAGGATATTGAAACGTTTCAAGGACAATAAATGCATTATTCGTCAATAAGCTCAAAACAGACGAAATGAAAAAGTAACGGTAAATTGAAAACCGACCAAGTATTCTTTTGACCGCGTACATGTGGACCTACTTTAATTTTTAATCTTAGGAGAAAGCTATTCAAAATGGATAGACATATTGGTTTTAAAACGGTCCAATGCGGCTAAGGTGATTAGCAAATTAAAGCACGCTATATCCTGGTTAGGGATACCTGGAGAATTAGTTACGGATGGTTGTCCACCTTTTAAATCTAATGAATTTGATCGCTTTTGTTATATAAATAATATTATTCTTACTCGTTCTCCGCCGTTTCATAGTCCAAGTAACGGTGCCGCTAAACGTTCCGTACGGACAACAAAAAACGGATTTCAGAAATTTCTATTCGCCAAACAACACAGTGTATTAGATACGCAAGAGAAAATTGATGATTTTCTGTTTACTTACTGAAATATTTCAACCACCTCTACTGGGAAATCTCCAGCTGCACTGATTTTTAATTTTAAATCTAAGATGTTAGACGGTTGTTAGACCTCCTAATTTTAGCCCGAGAGAGAAAGTAATTATATAAAAATCATTTTAAAGATTTTATATGATGGATTCCTGCTATTATAGCTAGACGTGTGAGTTCTGTCACTTATATAATTGTACTACATGGAAGCGAAAGGTTTGTTCATGCAAGTCAAATAAGAAAAACAACCTTGCATGATAAGTGCTCTCTGATCATAAGCACTCCAGAAATATCAGTAGATGTAGAAGAAGTCGAAGGTACGACTTCCCGAACTAAGCGCATTACGTGGGCTCCTCACAGGCTCACGTACTCGTATTTTAAATAAAAGTTTGAGTCATGCTTTGTAAATTCGCAAATATGTATTTAGTTAGTTTTGTAGAAGTGCCTAGGGCTACTGTTTTTATTTTGTAGTTTTTGGATAAAGCTGTTAGGGTAAGTTTTAATTTGTTTGGAGAGAGTGATATGTATTGTAAGTTAGGATATTAATGAGGACCTTTTAATTTATTATAATGTTGCTATTGTTAACACCTCTCGCGCATTGTCTTTGAAGTGGGAGTTATTATTGATTATTGTGAATAGTTAAAATGTAGGGTAAAACCTCAGAGAGAATGTGTAACTACATAATCTGCTTAAGGGCGCGATAGCATCCTCTATTTTCATAACACGAACTAATTTAAAAATAGCCGCCTTTGTGGTATAACTTTCGCATGATAGAGGGAACTACTTTATTTTAACTTTAGTAGTGTAGTGGTTCGTTTCCAAGTTAGGCAAATAACGGTTGCTAGGATACGGTACGATGCTGGTTTTTCTCCATTTCTGTAACTATTCATCGTAAATGACCTTCAGCAATTTCGAAGTTGTTGAACAGCAAGCAAAGCGTTAGATATAGTTGAAATCAAATAAAGTCAAGCATGACTCATCGTTGCGCATATGAATAAAACACAGCTACAATATTGTTATGATGCTCTATTACCTGGCTCTTCCCCATCTAAAAAGGATAGCTAGAAAAATATTCGTCGGCTGTATAATTCAATGCAACCACTCTGAAGGTATGTCCATAAAATATTTCTGTTTGTAATTAATTGTCAAACATTTTTAAGGTTAGGTTAGAATTAGTGCTTTGTTATTTCACTTGCGATTTTCTACTTGTGGGATAGGACTGAGTTCTCTTCGTTCCATTAAAAAAAGAGAGTTTTAGAAGCCCGAAAAGAAAATAAAGTTCCTGAGTCACCGAGCAAGCACCGAAAATTTAACAAGTCTAAATCGTCTGATGTAGATGGTTTTGTAATAGATGCGGTTAAACGAAAAATTTACGAAATGTATTCCAAATGTAATATAGTTTTCATAACAATTTTATTTAGTGTTTTTTAGTATTATGCTTTTAGGGCTCCATGTAACTGTTAAATCTTTACGACAAGAAATTGTAACCGCTCAAATTTTTAACTTCAGCCAGTCTAGTCTGACGAGACTTTTATCAACAATTGGTTTTTCTTTTAAATTGGACGATGGTAGAAGGGCTGTGCTTGAACAGGAACATATTGCTGCTGCACAAGTGAAGTTTTTAAGAGCATATGAAATGTACAAACAATTGTAACTTTATGATCCTGTTTTCTTGGATGAGACGTGGATTTTTAGTCGAGGTTCTGTTAAGAAGAGTTGGCATGATGGTTCAAAGCTCAGTGTAAAGAGAAAACCTCCTGGAGAAGGAAAACGGTTAGTTTTTTAAAGTTAAAATTACATTTAATAGAGATATTTTTTATTACAGGTTCATAGTCGTACATGCAGGCAACAAAACTGGATTCATCCCCAATGCAGCACTTTTGCATTCTACAAAATCTCCAAGTGCTGACTATCATGGAGACATGAATGCAGCATTATTTACAAAATGGTTTGAAGAACGTTTAATTCCTAATTTAAGCGAACCCAGTGTAATTATTCTAGACAATGCTAAATATCATTGATTACTTGATTAAACACAATGTTAGTTGCGGCAGTCACACGTTAAAAAGGGAACTATTATTATTAATTAAAAAACATCCACAACCAAAAATTTATGAAATAGATACCCTAGCAGAAATGTACGGACACAAAGTTTTGCGGTTACCTCCGTATCACTGCGAGTATCCTATAGAGTTGGTATGGGCGAACGGTAAAAAATATTACAATAAAAATGTTGGACGACTTAACCAACTTTATAATGACACAAATGTCAACTTGATATGGCAAGAATCTTTGCAAAGAATAGATGGGTCATATTGGCAAAAATGTATCACACATGCAGAAAAATGTATGATTGAATGGTGGGCTATAGTACAGCAGTTTGATGTTGTCGAACCTTTAATTATCAAAGTGGGTGATACAAATAGTGATAGCAGTGGCTGTGATACTGATCAGAATAACCAGTATTACCTACGCGGTAATTTTAGTTGGTTTTGTTAGCACGAGACCAACACAAACACAATACACAAGTGTATGGTAACGGTCACCAAATTGCATTATTTATTGTGCAATATTTATGTTAACAAATTATTAATGTTTAGCGATTGATGTTTAACCATTCATGACCTGCTAGAGTTTTATACAAGAAATTTAGATTTAAGTTTTATTGTCATTATTATTTGTGCAATAAATTTATATCGACTCGTTTACAGAAAACTTGTTTGCTTTCAAAAGTTAAAAAAGGATACAATCATTACATCAATACCACCAACGTGACACTTTAAATCGGCCAAGTGTGTTGGCTACCACAAGGAAAGGTCCAGGGGGTGGGGTTGGTGTGTGCGTAAGGAAGGAACTTAAATGTCAGGTTATTTTGTTTGGTTTGCAATTGACTCGTATACTTGAATATATTTTGGATAATGTTTAAATTAAATCGCAAAACTTTTACTGTAGGCACAGTATACAGATCCCCAAACTCTAATCTGCTTAGTTGTGTTGATGAACTAGATAATATATTATCTTATTTAGCATCAATGATGGATAATATAATATGTTTAGGTGATGTCAATGTGAATCTTTTCAATTTAAGTAATATTATCACACACTGCATTGATTCTTATGGATTCATCCAAGTAATAAACGAACCTACGCGCATAGTAAATAACAGCAGTACTCTTTATTGATTCCATATATTTATCAAGTGATGAATTATTTGTTCATGCAGGTACTATTGATGCTGATGTTGTTTCGGATCACAAAGAAAATTAGAGATTGTGTTAAGGATAAGATAAAAGTCATAATTAACAATACCTCTATTCCATTAGTTAGTTCTTCAAGAAATTTGTGTTTAATACTTGACGATGATCTACGCTTTAAGTCACATGTTGCAAGGTTAATAAAAAGGTCGTATATAGCACTTAAACAACTATATGCTTGTCGGTCTATACTAACCTTACAATTGAAAAAGCTGTTGTCGGAAGCTAGTTTTGTCATTATTTAACTATTGTGTTAGGTCTAGTTTCGTAAATTGTTTAATCCTAAATAAACTTTTCCATTTTTATTTTTAATTTAGCCTAAAATATATTTTATAATTAGTGGGAGTTTTGAAGTTTATTGTTTATTATAATCATTTTTTGCCGGCAGCATAATTTGAGAAAATGTTATTATCACATCTATTTTACGTTACATGTGAACTATGTATGACCAAAAAATGACGGAAGTCTGCTACGTGGGGGTAAGGAATGGGAACACTAATAAGTTGCCTATATATTTAAAGCTGATTTTGACACTTTTCAAATTGAAAATATAATTACCATTGCAGACCCTGGTGAAGATACATAAAACAATGAACATCCCCAAAGTGAAGTGTAAAATGATGTAGGAATAATCATCGTTTTTGACAATGTCTTCCCCAGATCGTTCAAATTGGTAATCATTTTGCTGAATACCAAACTCGCAACCTAATTTGTAACAAAATGTATCCTATTTCCCTGCAATGGTTCCACTAAGATATTTTAATAAACATTACTCTTGCTAACATGATGCAATATTGTGCTTATATTGAATATTGTAGAGTATCAAGTTACGTTTTGGGATACGGCACACTACCCTTTTTTTTAAAAAACTATTATAAATAGTATAAGCTTCACAAAGCAACACTGCTGTAATAATTTATTTATCGCTTGTAAACATAAACATGAAAGTTTACAAACAACCATGGATGTTGAGGTTATGTCATTTTTGGCTTCATAAATATTCGCAATTAATCCAATCATTATTATATTACACTTATCAAAAGGTAAATCACCATATAGTATTAGTTTACTTCATTTCAATGCGACAAAAACAAAGTCCAAAATAATTCAATTTGAAATATTCTGGTTTTAAACCTTATTCTACACATCATTAACAGTGCCATCTTCGGAGGAAGTCGTGAACAACTTCTATTAAAATGGCGTACAATTAATGTTATAATTCAATAAAATCCATTCAGTACACTACGGCTATCATGATCAATATTTTGAAATTTTTTTTAACAGAACGATTATATATGTATTCTGCTATCCAACGAATGCTTTTTTTTATATACAAATTGATTATGTTAGATGTAGTAACTAAAATAAAGTAAGTGAATTTTTACCATTACTTTTAACAGCTATTTCTTGCTTATTACTGCACTTTAGAAAAAAAAGCAAACCTTCGTTAGAAAGTACAAAGTTTTGTGAGTCTAATGGTGGAGTTACATTTTGCATATTTTCAATCCAACAAAAGTTATTTACCAAACAGAATAACCTGTTTTTTGATGGATTTTAGGCAGCCAACCATACATCCGATCGAGCCCTTAAGGGCGCGATCGCATCCCTCTATTTTCATAACACGAACTAATTTTAAAATAGCCGCGTTTGTGGTATAGCTATCTCACGATAGAGGGAACTACTTTGTTTTAACTTTAGTAGTTTAGTGGTTCGTTTCCAAGTTAGGCAAATAACGGTTGCTAGGATACGGTACGATGCTGGTTTTTCTCCATTTCTGTAACTATTCATCGTAAATGACCTTCAGCAATTTCGAAGTTGTTGAACAGCAAGCAAAGCGTTAGATATAGTTGAAATCAAATAAAGTCAAGCATGACTCATCGTTGCGCATATGAATAAAACACAGCCACAATATTGTTATGCTACTATATTACCTGGCGCTTCCCCATCTAAAAAGGATAGCTAGAAAAATATTCAATGGCTGTATAATTCAATGCAACCACTCTGAACGTATGTCCATAAAATATTTCCGTTTGTAATTAATTGTCAAACATTTTTAAGGTTAGGTTAGAATTTGTGCTTTGTTATTTCACTTGCGATTTTCTACGTTTCTTTTAAAGATAATTCTGATATACAACAAACTGTTTTTTTTTAAACTAAGAACCTTCTGCACATTGAATAGTGTTTGGTCAACACTTATCAAAATGAACACGCTTCGTAACAAACATTTGAACTTTCAAGCTCAGTTGTTGGTGATGAATGTTCTAACATTTTTTTGAAAGAGAACGTGATAATCATGGAACCTTGGCCCCATTTGAGTCAGTATTGCAGGTATAATCAAATTTTCAAGTGATATGTTGTGTTTTAACTGTTGCTTATTGTTAGCGAACATCTGAGGCTTGTGGGATAGGACTGAGTTCTCTTCGTTCCATTAAAAAAAGAAAGTTTTAGAAGCCCGAAAAGAAAATAAAGTTCCTGAGTCACCGAGCAAGCACCGAAAATTCAACAAGTCTAAATCGTCTGATGTAGATGGTTTTGTAATAGATGCGGTTAAACGAAAAATTTACGAAATGTATTCCAAATGTAATATAGTTTTCATAACAATTTTATTTAGTGTTTTTTAATATTATGCTTTTAGGGCTCCATGTAACTGTTAAATCTTTACGACAAGAAATTGTAACCGCTCAAATTTTTAACTTCAGCCAGTCTAGTCTGACGAGACTTCTATCAACAATTGGTTTTTCTTTTAAATTGGACGATGGTAGAAGGGCTGTGCTTGAACATGAACATATTGCTGCTGCACGAGTGAAGTTTTTAAGAGCATATGAAATGTACAAACAATTGTAACTTTATGATCCTGTTTTCTTGGATGAGACGTGGATTTTAGTCGAGGTTCTGTTAAGAAGAGTTGGCATAATGGTTCCAAGCTCAGTGTAAAGAGAAACCTCCTGGAGAAGGAAAACGGTTAGTTTTTTAAAGTTAAAATTACATTTAATAGAAATATTTTTTATTACAGGTTCATAGTCGTACACGCAGGCAACAAAACTGGATTCAACCCCAATGCAGCACTTTTGCATTCTACAAAATCTCCAAGTGCTGACTATCATGGAGACATGAATGCAGCATTATTTACAAAATGATTTGAAGAACGTTTAATTCCTAATTTAAGCAAACCCAGTGTAATTATTCTAGACAATGCTAAATATCATTGATTACTTGATTAAACACAATGTTAGTTGCGGCAGTCACACGTTAAAAGGAACTATTATCATTAATTAAAAACATCCACAACCAAAATTTATGAAATAGATACCCTAGCAGAAATGTACGGACACAAAGTTTTGCGGCTACCTCCGTATCACTGCGAGTTTAATCCTATAGAGTTGGTATGGGCGAACTGTAAAAAATCTTACAATAAAAATGTTGGACGGCTTAACCAACTTTATAATGACACAAATGTCAACTTGATATGGCAAGAATCTTTGCAAAGAATAGATGGGTCTTATTGGCAAAAATGTATCACACATGCAGAAAAATGTATGATGGAATGGTGGGCTATAGTACAGCAGTTTTATGATGTCGAACCTTTAATTATCAAAGTGGGTGATACAAATAGTGATAGCAGTGGCTGTGATACTGATCAGAATAACCAGTATTACCTACACGGTAATTTTAGTTGGTTTTATTAGCACGAGACCAACACAATACACAAGTGTATGGTAACGGTCACCAAATTGCATTATTTATTGTGCAATATTTATGTTAACAAATTATTAATGTTTAGCGATTGATGTTTAACCATTCATGGCCTGCTAGAGTTTTTATACAAGAAATTTAGATTTAAGTTTCATTGTCATTATTATTTGTGCAATAAATTTATATCGACTCGTTTACAGAAAACTTGTTTGCTTTCAAAAGTTAAAAAAGGATACAATCATTACATCAATACTACTAACGTGACACTTTAAATCGGCCAAGTGTGTTGGCTACCACAAGGAAAGGTCCAGGGGGTGGGGTTGGTGTGTACGTTAGGAAGGAACTTAAATGTCAGGTTATAATGATGTTTCTACTTATAATGCAATTCCAGATGGATATAAAATCTTTTTACTTTTACTGCATTCAAGGTTCAAATCAGGGCGCATATTTTGGATAAGTAGTAACATAGCCTAATTGTATATTTTTCAATTATTGTGTAATTATTCATTTGCTTCACTCATTTTCCTTGTAGAGATATGTAGTGGTTTATGCAGGTTAAGTGTAAGATAGTCTATGACTAAACTTTGCCTGTATGGATCTACAAACATGCCTTATATACTAATATTTAATGTAATATTAACAACAATAAAGTCAATTTCAATTCGAAAGCTGTTCGTATATTTATTACTAAACGTTTATCTATTGACCTTAAAATGTGTGGTTTAAAAAATATTATTTGCAAATGCCTGTTATTCACTTCTTTTTACCAATAGTTTTATATCATTTACATTGCTACGTATTGTGTAAAACAGTGTTCCTTTTAAGTTTTTGGTTGCTAATGACCTACTGTTCAAAAATACCTATATACACATTGTAAATATTACAACAATTGAACCTATTTTTAATTTCTTAGTTATTCATTAAAAATAAAACATTTGTAATAATTTTGTTTTAATAAAGCACACTTTACAGGTAACAACTCAAAGTTTTTGTATTGGAAATATATTTTTCGATATTAGCATTTGATGAAAATATTAACCGAAGACCCCAAATATTCTATTAGTTTGAAATATTTATTGAAATAAACGTTTAGTCGTTTTTGACAGAGTCGATTTAATGTAACAAAATAGCTATTTTTGACAGAATAAACCAAAAGGAATTCTTTTATGGTTTATTTCTAATGCATAAAGTTAGGTCTAGTTTCGTAAATTGTTTAATCCTAAATAAACTTTTCCATTTTTATTTTTAATTTAGCCTAAAATATATTTCATAATTAGTGGGAGTTTTGAAGTTTATTGTTTATTTTAATCCTTTTTTGCCGGCAGCACAATTTGAGAAAATTTCATTATCACATCTATTTGACGTTACATTTGGACTTTGTATGACCAAAAAATGACGGAAGTCTGCTACGTGGGGATAAAGAATGGGAACACTAATAAGTTGCCTATATATTTAAAGCTGATTTTGACACTTTTCAAATGGAGAATATAATTACCATTGCAAACCCCTGGTGAAGATACACAAGACAATGAACGTTCCCAAAGTGAAGTGTAAAATGATGTAGGAAAAATTATCGTTTTTTGAGAACGTCCTCCCCCAGATCGTTCAAATTTGTAAATCATTTTGCCGAGTACCAAACTCTCAACCTATTTTGTAACAAAATGTATCCTATTTTCCTGCGATGGTTCCACTAAGATATTTTAATAAACATTACTCTTGCTAACATAATGCAATATTTTGCTTATATTGAATATTGTAGAGTATCTAGTTACGTTTTGGGATACGGCACACTACCCTTTCTTTTAAAAACTATTATAACATAGTATAAGCTTCACAAAGTAACACTGGTGTAATAATTTACTTATCGCTTGTAAACATAAACATGAAAGTTTACAAACAACCATGGATGTTGAGGTTATGTCATTTTTGGCTTCACAAATATTCGCATTTAATCCAATCATTATCATATTACACTTATCAAATGGTAATTCACCATATACCTATTATTAGTTTACTTCATTTCAATGCGACAAAAACAAAGTCCAAAATAATTCAATTTGAAATATTCTGGTTTTAAACCTTATTCTACACATCATTAACAGTGCCATCTTCGGAGGAAGTCGTGAACAATTTCTATTAAAATGGCGTACAATTAATGTAATAATTCAATAAAATCCATTCAGTACACTACGGCTATCATGATCAATATTTTTGAAATTTTTTTTAACAGAACGATTATATATGTATTCTGCTATCCAACGAATGCTTTTTTTTATATACAAATTGATTATGTTAGATGTAGTAACTAAAATAAAGTAAGTGAATTTTTACCATTACTTTTAACAGCTATTTCTTGCTTATTACTGCACTTTAGAAAAAAAGCAAACCTTCGTTAGAAAGTTCAAAGTGTTGCGAGTCTAATGGTGAAGTTACATTTTGCATATTTTCAATCCAACAAAAGTTATTTACCAAACAGAATAACCTGTTTTTGATGGATTTTAGGCAGCCAACCATACATCCGATCGCGCCCTTAAGCACTTTATGTTAAAAAGTATTTTGTGTTAAAATAAAGAAACGACTTTCTGTTATTGCAAGTTTTGGCCATTCCTTATCGCGGGTAGTAATAATCCAAGAACATTTATGTCGGTACAGAACAATTATGATGTTATTTTTATGGTTTAATAGCTATGGAATCGCAAAACAGTTTAAACGCAGTTGAACAGCAGGCTTTCTATAAGAATATGCCGCTGGAAGTTAAATTTTAACATCTAACATGTGTTCGAAACACGTGATGGATAGCCATCTGAAAGTTTCCAGTTTCTGTTGAATATTAAGAATTATGGACCTCCACAACTTCTTGGGTGTGTATAAAATTCCTGTTTGTTGAATGTTCTCCATTGTATTACACACATATGACAAACAATTTTTTAACGCTTAAAGGTTGTTTTCAAACCATCAACTTTGGAATAATGAAATTCACCAGATTAAACTTATAGTTTAAAGTTCAACACATGTAAATAGAAATATTAAGAGAAGTTTATATCCTCCTTTTATAAGTACTTACATGTATACTAAAATTGTCACTACGAAAGTGATTCATATTTTGTCTATATTAAGTTTCTGAATTTATATTTTTATAAAGCAGTTTAACAAGAGATTACCTGTAGAGTTGAAAGTATTATTTTTTTAACGAAATCTGTGACAAGTATGTATATACATCTGCTGAATATTGTTCAGTTGCAATTTTCTTATATACCTTTTTATAAATTATGTACTTGATGTGCGAAACAAGCTTAACTGAGGAATAACTAATTGTATAAATAATTTAAATAACTAGTTTTTGGTCAGCATTCATAAATGAAAATGCTAATATTAATAAGCTTAATTTATATAATTTTGTGAGACATTTCAAAAAAAGTTGTTAGCTGTTGAAACTTTGAGAAACTATACATACATAAAAAAGTGGTGTGATTAGATATTTAGTTCTAATTGTTTGTTGCTGAAGCTTTAATTTGTAATTATACGCTTGCATTGGTTTTAAAAATTTTATTTGCAAACTATGTGTTTAGTGATTTAAATTAAACATAAATGAGATCAGATATTTTTAAAAGTGATACGAATATTTGTAGAAGTAGTCCTACCTTATACAGAATGTTGTACAATTATTTGAGTAAAATTTAGAAGTTTTATGCAATAAGAATTTAGTACCCTTTTCAGGTTCAGTATTTTTACCGTTTGTTTTATCTTTGAATTTTGAGACACAAGTTGCAGTCTCTTGTTTGCATTTCCCTAAAATGTGTTTCAGCTATAACAAACATGTATATTCATAATTACTGATTTTCATTACGGCACGTGACCCTAAGATTCCTACGTCATCCCGAGGTTTACTATTTCTTTTAATGTAATTGTGTGCAGTGGCACTCAACTTTGTTTTATCATCTTCGTTTTCTTTGCTTTCCCCTGACACCCCCTGCTCATCGCTCAAATAGTGAAGTGAAGTTCAGAGCTGGTTCCTTGACCTTTATTTCATCAGTCGTCACTGACAACGGCAACAGGAACTTTTTGTTCCATCGCGCTTTTTAATCTCAACACATGGTAAACGTCTTTTAAGCAACTGTCAGGAAATGTCCGTTAAGTGAAACACTTTTGACTTGAAAATATTAGTAATTGGTACTGTTTAATCGGTATCAGTGTTATAGCACTAAAAACCGTTGCGAAACTACTTCCTACCACCCTAGCTAATTCTTAGTAATACAAGAATGTAATCAGGTGTATACAAATGTGTCAGCGAGAATGTCTAACTTACATAGCTATTACACAGTAGCTTAAACAATGGAAACTCTTTAACAGGGTTATCTGAAGTCTATATTTACCTATAGGAGTGCTATAAATGTATTTTCACTTTTGTGTAAGTATTCTAAAATATAGATTATAAGTATGCTGAACTGTTAATATCAGATATCGCAATATTGAAGAAAAATTGAAGTATTTTATTTACAGATTAAAGGCTACAGATTGAATCCTTTCCAAGTCGATTTTTCTCACAGTTATATTAATCGCGAAAAACACTTCTCTGCCGAATACTTCACAAAAGGTTTAAGTTGGAATTAGATGAAGAAATTAATTGATTCTATTTATTAATACTCATCATCCATTATAATGTTCCAATTGTATACCATTTGCGATTTCCAGATGGAAACACTTTCTATGAAAAGTAATGAATCAAACGTTACGTGGCTGTAGTGAAATGGTGCTTTGAGGATGTTATTTGTACGTGAGGATTTCATTGCAAAGCAATGTGTTTTCTAAACGGAATTTAGTTTTACAACTTGAATTAAAATAGCAAACATGATTTTGTACGAAGGCTTTTAAAACAGAATTTATAGAAGCGAAACAATTTTTAGAACTAAAGTTTTTGTATTTGATCTGCCGATTATTTAAAATTTTTGGGTTTGCTTTTGAGTACCTATGGTAAACCAATAGGCAAATTTTTTCTGCCCAGAGGGTCTAACAACATTGCAATCTACAAAATTTGGAGTTAAGGAATTAAACACGCTTTAAAAAATAAATACCACTCGGTAGATCTTACAAGTAAAAGTTTTATAAATTCTGAGTAATCTGAAGTAATTACGAGGACATCTTCCATTAGTCACCTTATTTTATAGAATGGTAGGTTTGCTGTAGTTAATAGTATTGTCATATTAAGGGTAAAAATTGGATTAGTAAGCTGTGAGCAGGAGTTTACCATCGTGCCTGGACTCAAATTTAAAAGTATTCTAGGAGTAGATTGTATGAAGAAGATGGGTATTGTAATTAATTGTGATAAGAGTTTGGTGAAGGTAAGGGACGTAGAGTTGCCCTGGATGAGTAGTTATAAGGTCACTGAGGATGACACTGGGTTGAATGCAAATGTTTTAGAAGTAGATGAAGAGGAAGATAAGAGAGTTGATACTTTTAAATGTCCAGATGAGAAACTTGAAGGAGTACGGGATTTATTAAGAAAACATTCTGGGCTAGTAAGAGTACAAGCGAGACCCGCAGCATACAAGGAGCAAATAAAATTTGAATTGGTAACAAGGTTAAGTGATAGCATAATTTTAAAGAGGTTAAGTGAAGAAAGAAATTTTGATAAGATAAAGTTGAGGAACACGTTCTGGTTAGAAGGTACATAGGACTATGTGTAAAGAGAAAAATTGAGAATTCGGAAGTGGTACCGTATGATTTGTCTGAGTCAAATTTAGTAGGATATGAAGTTAAACAGATAAATTTAAGGGCGTTTGAACAATTTTCTGTTCAGTATGTAAACGATTAGTTAAATATCCATGAGGTAAGGACACAGATAGTGATAAAGATGGGAGAAACGGTCGGAGTTAAGGTTGTAAAATATGTACAGAGAATAATATTTAGGATTAAGACGAGAGTTAGGTTCAAATAGTGAATCAGTGTAAATATAATAATAATGATAGGTTTACATAATAGGGAATAATAATAGGTGTACATACAAGTTAGTAAAGTAAGTTTAGGGTATTTGAATAAAAAGAAAACTCAAAAATTTGTAGTTATTCTTTCTATTAAAATAGGGATATAATATCGCGTAATTCGCAGGTCATTGTAAATACAAATGGTCATAAATCAAGCTTGGGGGTAGAGTAACAACTTATAAGAAAATCGAGTTAAGCATTTTAGATAATTAGGGTGTTTTAAATAATAATGTAAGGTTAATTTAATTTTAATTATATTTATTTAGGAATGACCTAGCATAATATTAATTGTAAGATAAGGCGATAAGGATTAAAAAAAGCGACGTAAAAATACCATTTTTAATTTTTATTTAGTGTAGCATACAAAAACAGAAAAGCTTTGCATATTTGTTAGAAATAGGATTATTATTTTCAATCGTAAAATCAGAAAACGTCTCAAAACAAAGTAAAAGGGGGGAGGTATTTTAAGAAAACACGTACGAAAACAAGCTTTAATATGCTATAAGAAGGAAAAGACCGTTGGGAGTTAGCGTAGTCAATATACAACGAGGAGAGAACAGAAAGTACATAGGTAGGACGAAGAATCAGCATGTTTGTTAAGACATCGATTTTTATTATAAAGGTAGTATTGGAGAGAAGCTAGAGACAACTGTCATGGAAGAACAAGGACAGAGCAGAAACGTATAAATACGACTGGGAAACAGAGAGTTAATCATAGATGTAGTATAGAAGGGAAACGACGAACAAACTTATTTTAGAGGGGGAAACAAAATCAATAATTTCTAGGAATATTATAAGCAGACGCGCATCGATTGAAAGCAAGGGAGAGGAATTGGGCGAGATGAATGGACGGTACATGTATACGTGCGACAAGTTTGTATTAGGTAGGGGAAATATTTAGCTGGTGGAAGCATATGTGTGAAAAGGAGCTATATGAACAAGGGAGATAAAAGATGTTTGTTTGAGTTTGAAGGCGTGAACGTATTCGGAATCGCTTGACGGTTAAGGCTAGTTTCGCGAAATCAGAGGGACGGTTGGCCGCTGTGTACGTTTTACCAAGTATTTTAAGATGTTTGTTATCGTAATTCAAAGAAAACTAAGAATCGTTAAAGCTTTTCACAAGAATATCGAGTCGGTTAAGCGAGCAGTTTTAACAAATGAGAAAACGGTTGGGGTTTTTGCAGAGAATATTGTTGGACGTTAACAATTTTACGTGCGAACTAAAAAACGGGAAGTGCAGCGATGGCTATATAAACGACTTTCAAAGGGAGTGTCAGTCTCTTAATTTTTCTTTAGTCCTTCGCGCTTCATCGAGTTACTTTCAGTGAAAGTAGTGAATTTTTGTATAATTGCTCATAAGTTAGTATGATGACAAGTAAAGTCAGTTGAAAGGCGAATAAAGCATTTTTATATGAAAAGTAAATTTTGTATGTAAATACAAACGTTTAATTATTGTGGTTTTGGAATGCACGAAAGTTAGTAAAATTTGGAAGTATTGGATGCTGAAGGCGGCAATGTTTGGTTAATTTATTTGGGAATACGAAGAGTAAATTTTGGAAATTAGATACTCATGGTTTCATTATAAATGAAGAGATTTTGGGGTAGCAGCAGGCAGAGAATGATGGTGATTCAACCGAAGAGCTGTTTCTTGGATTAGTACCATACTGGACGGCATCATCTTCAAGGGCTGGTTGGCGGAGAACGGTTGGAGGACAGTTACCAGGTATGCCATTGTATAAAAACATTGTGTAGTGAATATTTTCTATGGTTTCTTGATTTTTTTGTGCTTTGGAGTGTTTTTTTTTTAATTTGATATATTTAATGAACTGAAAATTTACGGGACTTTAGATGAAAACGAAATTTATTTAGGAAGTCAAGGATAATTAACTTACAGATAACCAGACTATGTTGTAAAGAAGTATAGGGGGCTTATTTTATTTTTGTAGTGCACTCACATTTAACGAGCTTTACTATGAGCTCATGATAAGACAAAGGGTTTAACGTAAGGTATGAGGAACGCCCTCTTACTTTAATAAAATATTTGATTGAATAAGGTTATTGAATTAAAATACTTTTGAAAATGAAATTGTTGACATTACTAATAATACGAATGTACATAAGGAAAGGTATTTGTAAATTGTAATATTTATTTTATGTAAATAGAGTGTGATGTATTTTGTGAATTGCGTTATTTTGAGTGTGTGATTCAGCATAGAAACAGTGAGTGGGAGTTTTTAAATCCAGCGTTAACAGGTAAGCGTCTGTGTTGGTTATAAGAGGTTTTGGTGGAATTAGGAATTTAGAGAGGAGCAGCCGAGGTAAACCTCACAGTATTATGTCGACCCAACTTTGGAGCGCGGATTAGGGGGCTGTTGCCGAACGTAACTACACAATTATGGCGCTCAATAGGTGGGACATGATTTTCAGAGGTAACCTCACAATAATAAATGTGTATCGATAACATCTATAAACCGCTGTGATAATCAGAGAATCTAGAGGATCTGGCATAGTTAAATCTCTAAACATCTGCGTAAGCGATCACATCGCAGTCGCATCTTGTAAGTACTGGACGGGGTAGCATTTAATAATTTCCAACACTATCAAGTAATTTAAATTGCTGCAATCATTAAACACAGAAATACTCGCACGGCTTTCCTCCTCTAATAACGTTTGAACTCTTTCTTCGTATGTCGTATTTCCACATACATTTTTTTATATCATCTACAAATTTTTCGTAAAAATCTGGAAAGTTTCTACACCTCAACTCCTCCATTTTATAACAGATCAATTCTCGCAAATTTAATAGCTTGATGCACTCGCACTCAGGTAACACATGTTACATTCCAAATTTGGCAATGTACATTCTTATAATTTGTAAATAAATCCCCGCGGATATTTTTAAATGAACTTGTCAATTTCCGTCATTTCGGACAGTTGCGTTTGCGCAAAAGAATGCGCAGGTGCGGAGTGTGTGAAAGGACGCCATTAAGCTACGATACCTGAAGCCAAGAACATCTACCGGTGTTGTGTGTGTGTCTTTTCTCTTTATAGGATGTAGGTTCCTGTACCTTACCTTCTGTCGTTCCTTTACCTGGAGTTCCTATCATTCCGCTACGAGGGGAAAAGTGGTTTAGAAGGGATTGGTAATTTGACTCAGCAATGGCGTGATGTGACCCTCAACAAGATGGCCCTGGGATTTGGCTGTAAGGTGCGATTTAAGTGAGTACATTGCTTTTATTTACATTGTACTTAAAATTTGACCATTGCATCACCTTTAAACGTGTTTGGTATTTGATACAAAATGGCGCGTAATTTGCCGCGTAATTATACGTTATATTAAACAATTGCGCAATAGTAAGAAACGCGGGAAAGCGCAGCACACAATAACGTTCCGATCTTTCGTAACTTCCATATTATATAAATTTTCTTCTTGAAATTTATTCGCCACTCATACACTTCTATTAGATGTTTCGGCAATCAGTTTCAATTTGAATTCACGATTCAGTAAAATTCCATTGAAAACTGCAAAACTCTCTCCATTTAAAGTAGTCCATTTTTATAGCATAATTTTGGCGCATTCTACTATTGCAAATAATTTGTACGATTGGTTGCAGACCACCGTATAAATCAAAACCAACTTTATGATGGTGAAAATTTGATGTAAATTCACCTAGCGCATAGGTGGTCATACCTACTAGTTTGTCGATACCTAATGGCACTCTTACATCACTTGTAACATCAACACCAGAAAAATACAGATTTGGATTGCCCAGGAAATTCCTGATTAGGTGCATATGGCTAGTCGATGAAAACTCTTACCTAGGTTAGATATGAATGCAAAGAGCCAAACTGGCCTCGTAGCCTCAACCTTCTTCTAGCTCCATTTGATGTGCCAATATTAAATTCCTAAGCAGTATTTCCTTCTCATATTTAGCAAAAAACTGCTAATTTATTATTCCACAACGCACTTAGCGTTAATGTAGCATTTATACAATTTGCAGTAAACACTTCAGATTCAAATTTAATCATTCCTGCGCATATCTGGTATGTACTGCCGCGTACACAAACTTATCGTTATCGGTCACCCTTTACTATTCAGTATAAATGTGAGTGGAAAATTCACAACTGATGCCAACTCTAGGTAAATAATTTTATTGCGTTTCGGCTGCTCTATATTCAGTATTTTCACGACGGATTATTTACCAGCTTCACTGTAATCATTTAGCGTATCTAAATGTAACCATATACGGGCGCAAATGCTACAAATACAAAGGGGTTAAATATTTACATTACAATGTAAATAATTCGGCAAACGCATCTAAGTTCTTACAAATAATATAATACTATAATGCTAGGTATTATGCGCTATTTAACCAAGAACGGAGCACTGTATTTATTCTTTTGGAATTAGTATTCAGAAGTAAATCTACAGCAAGCCTATACATTAGCTACATTTTTCTGTAAGGGGCAAAATGAGAAGGAAATTAATTTTGAATCCAATCGTGCATGCGAGAATTTGTAATTTTAGCTTTCAGGCTGCAGCTGAAGTTAGGTTGTCTCTTAGTCTAATACTTTTATGATTTACGACCATCTCAGAATATTTCTCGTATTCCCACAAATATTTCCATTTCAAAACAATCGATTGTACTTAGTTGAGGTTTGTAGAATAAGTAATCTATAAGCTAATGGTGTCATCTATCTTAACAACACAACTTCTATAGAAATTGTTGCCTTTGAATGATTAGCTATTGTGCCAGAACGTTTTTTTATAGGAAAGCATTCATTTTAGGCAATTAAAGCGCACCTAAAAATAGCGTCTTGTATAGTTGTTCATGGGTACAATACAATAAACAACCTCAATTATTGCAACCACCAAAGTACTATATGCTTTTATTAAACACCATTTCGTTATAATGAAAACTGAAGTTGGAGTCCGGAAGTGATGGAAAATGTAACCGCTAATAAAATTAATATGATATAAATTCCAGCCGAGCGAATAGAATAAAGGAGGTCTAAGCAAGAAGAAAATCAAGAAGAGGCAACGAGACATGTATCCTTTAAAACTCATTTGGTATTAAGGGTTCATTTCAATATTCACATCGCATCCAATAAAGTTAGTGTATATCTTGGTTATTCAAAATAAATTCTAAATAGACAATAAAAACATTACTAGTTAATTGAATTTAGGCACTTGAACCTGTATTGAATTAAAATGTTACTAAGGGTAGCGCAGGGTCTTTGAATCGATAACGGTGTTTAAACTAAAACAAGAGTTCATCCATTCACTAGTGTACGCGCTCGCATCTATGCACTGATACGCTACGCCCATACAAACACACGCGCACGGCCGCATGCACGCACACGCACACGACGGAACATATACATACAATTCACTCATGCGTACACACTCACACATGCGCAGAGTTCTTCTTTAAAATTCGAGATTAAGAAAGAATTTTTTAGAGAATACGTCAGTTAATAAGAAATATGGTGTAGACTCATTAATAAACACAACATCTATTCTAAGGAACATTACAAACCCATAAGATATGACAAAATTGTCGATAAGAATGCGGTCTAATAGCCTTACGTATTTGTGAGGGAGGCCGCGGAGCATTAACTATAGATATTAGAGAAAGACAGACAGCGCGCATAAATCAACGCGTAATTTAATAATTACAATGTAACAGTGAATATATGTCATGCTTAAAATGCAGTTATTTGATTTTTTAATATACAATAAAGAGGGAAAATTCTTCGATACAAAGCTACTTAAAAGTTAACTTAAACAATTAAATTGAAGATACACTTTAAAACTATGCTATAAATGTTCTATACTCTTTTGTATGAGAAAAAATATTATAGACCATATAGATGCTTTGTAATATTGCTGTGTTTGATTTCATTTTGAAAACTCCAACATTTCCATTAAGCTAGCCAGGCAAAGTTAGAAAGGAAGCTAAGTCGACAACTTCAAATTTTATAATTTGCTGTATCTGTATATATATATATATATATATATATATATATATTGCTGTGAAACCTCCAAAATCCGTGAACTACGCTTTTCGCCTCGGCTGCTCACCTAATTTTATAAACCTCCTCATTCATAAAATTAAACAACACATTCCTACCACAAACATCAACGTCAACTCTATTTACATCAATATTCACAATACATTAAAATTTCAAAATTAATATTCAGCATAAATTTTAATATCGGAAAATTTCAAAATTAAATTTATTATCATTTTAATGTGCATCCAGAATTAAAGTCCTTGTTGGATGCCTACTAATTAATATAACAATATAAGCAGACCGGAGTCTGAGTATAAAGGAGCATCTACCACCCTTTACGTTAATTAACCAGGTTCGTCTAATTGAGCTCAAAAACATACCCAAAGTTTCATCATATTCCCGAACATCAATACTAAATACCCCTTTCTACTTAAACAAGCAAATTTCATCTTAAAATTAAAATTTTGTGGTTAGTACAATTTCACTAATGTCCATTTAAAGTAAATCAATTATAAAGTTATTCAACACACACAAAATGTCAAACAAAATAGTATAATTTACCTGAAGGTTACTGTCCTCGAAGCTTCAATGTACATCGTCCCTTTAGTTAATCACACCATTCCAACAGGATTATATTTACGGCTTCTAATTCTCAACGCTTTTAAAATTTTCTCCATCACCATTTATTTAAAGTTGTTTCTGGGCTTTTCCGGAACTCATCTGTGTATATCTGACCCTTGTTTCGTGGATCCAGACACGTATTTGAACCATTTAATTATTAACACCCCGAAAAATAGCAAAGAAATTCATGCGTCTTTCACCAATATACGCCAAAACTGCCTACTTTTGTGTATACATTTGTCGTTGTAAATTTTGCTAATTGGTACAGTGATGCTAAATTTTATTACCTTGTATCTAAGTGCACTGAAGTACATTCATGTTAGCACGTAAATAACAAACTATTTTGAATCACTAAAATATACGAGCAAACTTTAAATTATTTTATCAAACTAAAATGCACTGTTTAACATCTTCAATCAAGTCGCGGATGTAAGAGCTTTTAACGCATCAAATAGTCAAAAGTCTAAGAGACCGAAATTCATATTACCACCGGTATATATAGCGAATAGCCGGCACGTCGCTTTTGTCCTCAAAACAGACAATTCTTAAAAATTTCTCATGCTATGTTCCCAGTCCGTAGCCTGTGCGTCGGTTTTTACGAATTTTGTACTCGCCCCATTTAAATCTCAGAAATTCTCACACAGCGCGCAAACATGTCCGAGAAAAACTAATTAACTTTGTACAGAAATTGTTGTTTCTACCTCTGATATTTGCATCCTATTTTCAACCAATTGTGACCCTCGTGACGTTGCTTAAATCACGCCTTTTACTATATGTGTCTTTGTTAGACGCATTTTCTCTTTCCTTTTCTAACCTATTCGTATTGGTGCAAATTGATATTCTTTATTATCGATTATATTTTAGTCCATGTGGACTATCTGGGTTAAATAACCCCGTATCGCACATTCTCGTGAATATTAAGCCCCGGTTTCTCCAAGATTCTTTGAAACCATTTGTTATCTACACAATTTTCGCCGTACGTGATATTTAAACTACGCAGGTGTTCAAAATAATATTAATTCTCAGAGCTTTTAAATAAACCCTGTTTTGTATTTCGTGCTAAAGCATCTGACCGTTTCCAATATCCTTAGAATCGACATGTTTATCTAAACAAATTAAACTGAAATTGCCTTTTAAAATACGCAGGTGTGTTCAAACATCCTACTTCTAACTAACACTTCTAGGATTTGCATTTTATTGGGTTTTTACAAGTTTCTGTAGATATTATCTGTACGTTTTGTTCAATACCGGTTACTTGAAATAGAGTTAATTAAGATAAATTTTGCACGTAATTTCCATTTGTTTAGGAATAATTACATTACACGCAGAGCTTTTTAATACTGCTTCTTTTGATATAAAGCGTCTTGTACATGATTTAAATCTCTTATGTTTAATGAAACTAATAAATTTTTATGCTTCACGGTTTTAATAACGCGTATTATCTAATAAAATTCCTTATACACGGTGATTAAAATTATTTGATGTGATTATATAATTTTTTACCCTGGTCTAAATATGAGTAATATATATATATATATATATATTTTATTGTAAGGTTAACTTTCTAAAACGTCTCTGGATTCATGCCCTCGGCTGCTCCTAATAATTCCTTGGCTGCTCCTAATAATGTTTCTTACCTAATCTCCTAAATAATATCGTTGACACCTACCTGTTACATCCAAAAACTTCCTCTCAATATCCTCAAGCTGAAACCTAAATAGACATTCCCCAATCACGCACTCAAAAATGACTCAATTGACCAAATATACTTGCTGTGACAACACCTCGGGTTCATGTTCCGCTAAAAAAGTGCTGTGACAACCCCGCGTTGGAGCGTCACTAAAGGAGTGCTGTGATATAGATACAGCAAATTTTAAAATTTGAAATTGTTGACTTACCTTCCATTTTAATTTTTTGCCTGTTTGGCTCAACGGAAATGTTGGAATCTATAAAATGAATACAAATACAACAATATCATAAAGCATTTGTACAGTATGAAATATTTTCTCTCATACAAAAGCATATAGAACATTTACAACATCGTTTCTTTTAAACATATATTTATTTACTTAAAAATATTTCTCACCTTATGTTGCTTACAATTTACAAAAGTAAAATCTCTTTTCTTATGGATAGTTTACCTGGTGTGTTTGACCAAAAATTTCTTGATAGATGTTCTATTAAAAGTTCAGAGTGTTTCAAACTCTGCTCATAGACTTCCTGGTAAATACGCTTACAAAAAAAATTATTATAGTTAAGACCTATTCTACTTTAGATTTAAATGACAAAAGCTCAATTATCAGATACAAACAATGTTATAAAAGTAATACTTGCAAAAATCCATGAAGCCGTTTTCCAATTTGTGATCAACAATATTAAATATTTTCCGCTTCTATTTTTTAATTGATGTCAAATCCCAATTTACAAAATCTATGTATTTCACATTTTTATTTAGAAGCGAATGTGCATCCTCGGTTTGATTGCTCAATAAAATTTTAAATAGCTTTCTATGTCGAAGCATTTCCCATCTTCATTGTATATTAGAATATCAAATAATTGTATTTATCAATTTTCATATTTCTATGCAGGTTACGTTTAAAGCTATCTTCCGTTTTCACTGATACATTTTAATTATTAAATTACGGTGTACGTATTGCATGTTCCAAAATAACATCTTCGAAATTCTTTTCTCAAGTAACATTTTCGCGATCGGATTTATGAATGAACGTTTTAAATACAATTTCTCGTTTAAATGCAATTTATCTATGTTCTAGTACGTTTAAGCTTGGTTTGGAATTCCATTTCAAAGAACACGCGCCTATCTGATTTAATATTCTGAGAATTCCTTATTAGCGTTCAAAATCGCCGCGTTTTATTACCTCGTTAACGCGGTCCACTTATTAGTGACGTGCGCTACTCGTCTTTGTTTAACACCCAAGGTTAATGCCCGCGGTCTCCTTCTATCCTACAGTGAATGCGAATAATTTTTATTACATTTTCTGGTTTTCTCAATGTTCCGACCGCTTCTTGGAATAAGCGTTTTTCATTAATTACTTTATACGAAACGGACGCATTCTCCCGAAACTTCTTTTTAACGTATATTCCAGAAAATTCTCTATATAAAATGAATTTATGTAATACAAAAGTCAATGTATATGATTAATTTAAAGCTTTATTGGGTTTATTATGCAAATTAGTTGCATTTTTATAAAAAATATTTGCATTCAAGATAAATCGTGTTTTAATACCCAAAAATAAGGCACAGAATTATTTACTTTTATGCACGGAAAGGACTTTTTTATTACTAACAAATAGCTTTTGTATTTATCCTAAAATGATCCTAGCATTTAATGCGTTTTAATGTATCTTAAAAATAATTATTTTAATATGCTGCTTACGTTATTTGCTATATATTTACAATACCCTTATTTCATACAGGGTGATAATTTATACACGCGGAATTGGATTTTTCACTTGGTACTTTAATAAATAGAAGTACGCTTGTATTATACAGGGCGTAACTATGAATTTTTGGAAACTTCTACTCTTCCGGATACTTTTATATTTTTGTGTGATTTATTTGTTGAATTTGGGTTTCAATGACCTCTCGTGACCCCTTGTCACATCAATATACATATATATATATATATATATATATATATATATAAATATATTATCGTATAGGTTATATGTAAAAAGGGATAGATAAGTCAAGAAAGTAATTTTGTAAGGACCTTGTATATATATAAAAAAAAGAAGATATTGGTTACGCTTCAAATTAATTAGTTTGACTTTAAAACAACGTATAGTAGCATAAGCTTGTATCAACAAGTCATAATTTTAAAGTTGCATAGGGTGGAAGCTTTGCAGTGCATAGAAAAACTTAAGGATAATGCGAGGACCATTAGCTTTAATATTCTAAGGTTGTAAATCGAACACATCAAATAATAGGGGGAAAGCTTTTGGGTACAGTGTATAAAATCAATAATTTGAGCGTATTTTAATTCCATATAAGGAACGTGTAGTACAAAAAGCTTTACAGTATATAAAATCGATAATGTAAACGCGTTTATTCATTTAACTAACAAAGCGTCCGTTAAAAACAAATCTCTAAGAAGGCTACAGGCTAAACAACTTGGGAAAATACAATTTAAAACTGGTAAATAGTTCATAGAAAGGACTTGCGGACAAATAAACAATTCGAGAAATCATAATGTACGTTGAAACATAATTCTTTAGAAATTTGAGCTAACGACCGAAGTGAAGGTTGAGAAACAGCAGGTACTTTTAAAACAAAGAGACAGAATATAAATAGCACGGGGTAAAGGAGGGTGAAAGATAACAGACTTTGTACAAAACAGCCATTTAAAGCACGCGATAATTTGTAGAGGCTAACGATAATATTGATTTTAAGTTGCTATATTGGGATTTTAACAAAGACAGCAAATATAGGGTAAGCGAGGATAATAGAATTGGAAGATAACCTGCATCAGGGGAAATGTTCTTGATTGGTTGATTGCGATTGGGGTGAGAAACTTTTCTCAGAGTATTGCGACCTTAAGTACGCTAATCAGTATTTCGGACTAAAGCTACGGTGGAATGAGAAAATTCTGAGTTTTCAAAGATCGTTGTGTTTCGAATTTTTAGATTAGGTGAAGGTAAAGGTAAATTTCGATGAAAATAGGTTACAGGGAGTAGGCTTGGGCGCTTATAAATACACTAGGAGACGTAGTGAGGCTCTCTTATTTTCTTCTGTTCACTTCAGAACTACATGGTGTAACATCTAAGTTGAAAATTTAAGAATGGGTGAAAGTGCAGTCCGTTTGATTTAAATTACAAGTGTTTAAAAACACGAGTAGGTGCTATTTTATAAACGTGACTGTAAGTTAAATACGCATTAAGAACTAAGGTAAGCGAGCCAAGTTATTTATCGGAACGAGGGTGCTGGTTGTATGGTATATTCAGAAGCCGACGAACATATGTGGACGATTATATGGGTAGCTGTATTGAAAACGTCTACTTAGAATTGGATGAAGGGTGAAAATGTGTTTGATGTACATGTACCAGAGGGAATTTTTGATGGAATGCAACGACGAGAATTTGGTGGACGACGACTACAAAGGTGATGGTTCTAGAGCATACACCAGGTAAAGAAATTTGTTTTCTTTATTATTGTTTGAACATTTTGTGCTGGTATTTTGTGTTAGAGTGATTTAACGTATTTGGTGACTTTTTTATGAACATAAGATTTATTTTGAAGATTATATGAAAAAGACAATTTGAATTTATTATTTGAAGGTATAAATACATGACATATAATTTTGATGTAAAGAGTAAACGGGTCTTTAAAGTTGTTTGAAACAAAATGCAATTTATTTATGCATTCAGAGTAAGAAGGTTTATACTGAACTCACCATAGACCATGGTAAATTTCAATTTAGGGTTTCAAGATAGGCTACTTGAAATGAATATAGAGAAGTATTGAAATAAATTAAATTTTGGAAATTTAAAAGGATTTACTGGTTGTTATTGTGGAAATTTATGAAGATGTTTATATCCATTTTGTAAATATTGAATTGGTGTGACGTAATTTTTGATTTGAAATAATAAAAAGGTTGTATGTTGTGTTGAATTATTTGGTTGGTAAATTTTTATTGGTAGTCTAACTGATAGAGAGTATGTATAGGATGGGTAAGTATCTCTGAAGAAGCTGGAAGCAGAGCTAGCCGTGGTATGCTGATTTGGGGGAGTTTTTCAAGAGATATTGGAATGAAGAATTTTATTTTTTTAAATTTCGTAGGTGTTAACTTTATTTTACAATGAACACCACATTTTATGATGGCCCAATGCTGGGGCACGATCATCAGGTAACCTTACAGTAATTTTATTGCGTCCAAACGTGGGACTCGATTCCTAAAACTCCACTGGAATTTTGTGGCTTCCCAAGCGTGGGGATTTTCCTGATTGCTATCAGCAAAACTACACAGTAGGTTATAGGTCTTCTTGAATAATGAGTATTTTTTTATAAGTCTAACCTTCGGATATATTCAATCCTTTGTCTAAGATACTAAAATATACAAAAATAGCAATGCTGTAAAATTATAAAGGTATGCTATTACTTACTAAATCGAATCTACAGATACAAGTTGAATATACATTTCTTTAGCAATACAAACATTAAAGATGTAAAATTGTTGGCAATTAGTTCCTGATCCCGAACATCCTTCATCTGATACCGAACACTTCATAAATATCCGCTCCCATGTCATCAAGAACTTTTCCGCGGCCTACCACAACACCCATAACAACTATAACCTCCGCCGTTATCCTGTTTCTTTCCGTTTAGGCGAAACCATTTAGTGCCGTAATTTCAATTTGTTCTACGCTTCATGTCATTTCAATGCTAAGTTCGCTCCTAAATTTCTTGGTCCTTTCCCCATCAGTAAAGTTGTTTGTTCTTGGACTTAGAAACTTACCGATCCTTCCGGTGCCAAGTGCATCTGGCACGTCAAAGAAACCTGCCAATCATGACAATTCTAATACCACTAACCTGGCTTCGTTTTTCCTGCTGGTAATGCAAGCGTCCTAAACGCCATTTCTAGCCATTGCGCCTCCAGATTCTCACATAGATTTTTTCTTTCTTTGGAACTTGAGTTCTGGATCTTGCACTTTTCTTATTATTTCATTACTTTATTCGTCTTGTTACTTTCTTATTCCGCCTGAACACTGACTCGCCCCACCCAGTGTGGGTCTGTATTAGAATAGTCTCACGGTTAGGCCTGCTGTTGCAAGAGGCGACACACGCACACACACACACACAGACACACGCACGCACACACACACACACACACACACACACTCCACATTTACATATTTTTGTTTGTTCTTTGTTTTCTTCAGTTTTGGTTTTGTTTCTTAGATTTTTTGCATTGCTTCTCTGTTCCTTTCGATCCACTTCCCTTCCCAGTTCCTTCAGCTGGTATTCTTATTGGAACGGACTTGATTAAATTTTACGATCCACTTTCTGTGGTAAGTGCTTTCTAGACCATTATTCTTTTCTTCAGAAACCACGACTTAATCTACTTTTCAGCCTACTTAGCTCTTCTCTTTTTCAGTTGTTCTTTTAATACGATTCTTTATTTCCACTGCGTGAAGTACCTCAATTTTTCTATCCAGCTTTTTGGTTGTTCCCTTCCATATTTTGAGGCTTGACAGTTACTGTTCCGCTTTGGCTTGTACTGTTGGTTTTCCTCCTTGTTCCTTTCTTACTTTTTGTGTTTCCGCAAGAAACCAATTTCATTCCTTGAAATTGAAATCTTTACTATTTCTTTCCTAGAGATTCCCTTCCTTTGACGACTTTTGCAGAGTTTGGCCATTCTATCTTTGTTCTGCTACCCTATACCTACTTTACACCTTTCCTTTTCCTATTTCCTTTCCACTTCTTGACTTGGTCCGGTGTACTGGGTCTTCAAGTAGAATAAAAATTCTTTTGTTGGTTTTTGGGTTTTCCTTGTAGTTTTCTAGGACGAATTTTTTTTTGTTCATCCTATTAGTGTATATTGGTCCTTCGACCCAGAAATAGAATTTTCTTTTGATTTGTCTTATTAGTGTACTGCCTACTTTGTTACTTCTGCTTCCTGCTCCGACCCTTTAATTTTGCTAGGGGGAAATTTGTCACGTTAAATTTCCGAAATCGATTGATTTCTGCATACTGTATATAAATATCAGTTTCCAACTACCTTGTTTTACGTTTTTTAAGAAGCGCCTCCTAAAAACTTAAACGCCTGCACACTATTTATGTTATTTTAAATTATACGAACTTTCATTTATCAAGTTCGATTATCATCCAATAGAAATGAGTACTTATTTAAACGTCCTATAAAATCTCATAGTTTTCAGTACAACGGTAAATATTTTGAATTTATTCTATAATAATTTGCTTTGCTTTGCAAAGGTTAAAAAACTCATATTATAAATTCCCTGACAAATTCATGAAATTCATTATAGTATATTGAGGTCTTTCGTTATCGTTAATTGGCTGTTCTGTGAATGTTTTACAGCTGTCGTCTGGAATTACTTTTGCAGATGCTGTTCTTAAAATAATTTACATACCCTACATGTGATTTTCGAATGCTCCACCCGAAGGTACTACATTGGCCAGGAAGCAAGTTTTTTTTTACCTGAAAAATTTTGAATTTTCCCGAACCCTTGCTATTCCAAGCAAGGTAGGGGTCTTTAGCGAACGTGACAACACTCACACATGGGACCACCATTTTACCTCTCATTCGAACGAGGGCGTATTTTTATTAAGAATGCTCGCCTAACATTTTTCAAGCAGACCTTGGGAGTAGTAGTCACACGCATACCTTCTTCACATACCACTGAATCTCGGTGAAATAGGGCATATAATTAGAAAACAATAAAAGAGGAACCGAGCTGTATATATGCTGTTGTGGGAATTTCAGGGAACTGTGTAGGCTAGCTCAGAACATAAATATGTGAAGGTACGTATCCAATTAATTTCAAGACGAAAAATCTAATGACGAAAAAATAAGTGCACTTAAATCTGATGATTATTATAAACAACTGCAGGTGTGGATAGTGAAATATTTTCAACTAATGTTGATTGTGCGAAAGGATATATTGGAAAAACTATTAATTCGGCAAATGTTCAAGTGATGTGAGAACTTGGTAGCCACTAGCTGCTTACCCCCCTCCACATACCACTAAATATCGGGGAAATAGGATATATAACTGTAAAACGATAGAAGGTGACCGAACTGCAACTAACAAGAAAGAACAGCGGATATATTCAAAGACAACAAACACAGAGACAAGAAGAAAATTGTTTAAAGCATATGTGTGGAGCACAGTACAGTACGTCTATGAAATAGGGACAGTAGGGAAATCAGATAGAAAGAGCTAGAAGCCTTCTGGAATGTTGTGCTTCAGATGTATAAGGATGATAGCATGGACAGACAAGGTTAATAACAAATAGGTTATAGAAATAGTAGAGGAATAAAAAAATCTAGGGATAACAAGAAAAAAAATGGAGAAATAAAAGGGCAGGGTACGTTGTAAGGCATTCTTGAGGAATAGTACGGGATACATTGCAGGCAGAGACAAGAAAAAAGAAGTAGAGGTAGATCGAGATCAGAATTTTGCACGCAGATAGTGATAGATGCAGACTTTGCATATTTCAGGAAATGTGTAGGTTAGTGCGGAATAGGAACAATGAGGGTACGCGTTTATCCAGTTCCAGGACTGAAGACCTAATGATGATGATAACAAGGATATTTATAAACCTAATTAAAGGCAGATTAACACTGTGAAACAGTGTACATTCAAATACGGACTTTGAAATTGTAAAGACAATGTTAGAAAGGCTAAATGAATAATAAAGTAATATCATACTAGCACGGATTTTATATAGAAATTCGCATAAATATATGTTAGGAAAATAAATACATTGTAGCACAACTATTAAAATATATCATAATATTGAGTTATCAAACTTGACACATTGAAATTTGAATGCTGCTATTATTTCGTTACAGTACTGAGATGAATATTTCTTTACAGTTATTTGTGGTTGCTTGGCAACGATTGAAGACACGTGCAAATATAGACCGTTTTATCCAAAAGTCAAGGTTTCTGAATGATTTGCCGAACAATATTTTATTAGATTTATGTTGGAGCAACTTTTGCAATTTAGGTGTGCCTTGCTTTTGATAAATTATCATTAACATAAATGACACTATATGCTAGTGATTTTATCACTATTGTGTTAATGATATAAAAGTATGTTGGAAGCGTTGATAGTCGTTCTGAAATTAAAATTTACGTTTTGCTCCATACATCGGTGTTACGCGTTTATTAAGTATAAGTGTATATTTCCAAGCACACAATTTACATCTTTGAAACATTAATTGCCGCAATACATTTGAAGGTTCTTAAAAACACATTGTAAAATATTATGTATCTTCATTGCAATAATTGAAAGCCAACACAATCGTGTGTAACTTTAATTGACTTACATGTCGGAGACGTGACAGGTTCTTGGATAAACCACTTTGCAACTTACTCTTTTCTCTATGTTATATAAAGAGTAAGTGCACGACGAAATATAATAAATACTTCGGCACAGCTTACATCGACCTTTATGGCTTCGGAGGCTGAATGAGACTTGAAATCACAGGGTAAGGGGAATGTTTAGAGAATATCTGAATGTTAAAATTTAAATATCAAGACACTTGTTTACACAACTGTAAAATAACTTAGAGAAATAAAAGTTAAAACACGATAAGAGAAATATGACTAAATATGTATATTAATACTCAGTTATTACAATTCCAAAGGCATGTATAAGATATACGCAGGTGTCATTAACATAGCAGACATAGCTATATATTTTAACATGATATAATTTACATATTTAATAAATGCACTCGAGAAAATTTCTATAGAGAAATCAAAATAAATAATCTCTGTTTAGAAACTCAAAATTTTACTTAATGCGGGAGTAAATCAAAAAGTGATCCTAATTGTAATAATGTCATGTAACAAATGCACATGAAATAAAAGTTCAAGTAATAAACCTTTTCACCATAAGAAGCTTCATGAAGTTCGAATGTTTACATATTTTTAGGTTATGTATTAGAGAATTATATTTGAAATCATTTGAGATAAGTAAAATGTAATTAATTATCAAAACTTTAAGATAAGTAAAATGTAATTAATAATCAAAACAAAATATTTGTAGTGACAAAGACAAATTTAAATAGAGGTTAGGCCTCTTTATTTTAACAGAAAAACGGTAAGGTAAAAGTTTTAATCTCCATGTCTGTAGTATCAGTAACTGAACTTATACTAAGTTACTTAATTTATAAGAATCCTTCAATATCCAGGAAACTGAGACATCCTGCGTTGGAGGATCTCCTAGAGTAAGTACAAAACAACATGTGGTCGACTTCAAATGTTGTTCTTAATAGACTTCTGTTCCATAAAATTAAACAAAGATATTTTACAATAAGATAATAACTGAGCAGCAATATGTAAGGTAGAAGGAAACAAAATATAAAATTCTTGTGATGAATATTTATTTTACATCATCTGGTTGTGCGAAAACACGAGCAACTTCTCCATGTAGAAATCTGAATGAGGGAAACACGTCGCCCGTAAAAACGGTGACCAAAACACAGGTAGTCGGAACATAAGGTAGCAGCATAATGTTACCGGAGCATATATATCCACCGGAGCACCCTAGAAAATTCAGTTGTGTTACAAAAGTGAAAATTTAACACGAGGTGCAAAGGAAAATTAATCTATTAATATCTTACCATCTTTATAAATATTTGATGGGCTTAACGAATAAAGAACTTCTTTATCCATTATACAATAGATCTAGAATTATATTTAAATGTTAGTTTAGGATTTATGATTAGAAAATTTACATACCAGGTAAACACATGAGTCAAGGTAGAAGTTCAATTCAAAAGTGCTCAACAGTGCCAGATTAGCAATCAGATATCAGAAGAGAAATGAAATTTTGACACTTCAAATAAATTATTTTCGGCCATCTTCGGGATGGACGATTTCTAGCGATTATTCTCAATAATACAGAATTTAGAATCACACAAGTTGTGCTTTTGGAATAAACACTTCAGAAATAACCAATAGGAAAATTTCATATAGATATAATTATAATACAGAATTAGAACCACACCAGTTGTGCTTTTGGAATAAACACTTCAGAAATAACCAATAGGAAAATTTCATATAGATATAATTATTTGTACTTATGTAACAAATTAATAACTTGTGGATTTAAACTAATAATCCAAGATTGTACGAAATAAATTCTTATAGAAAACATTATTATATAATAAAGAGAGTAATTTTATATTTAAATGTAGGTATAAGCATTTATATGCTAATAGTGCCAAGCACAAATGTAACATGCTAAAATATAAGCAAAAAGGCATGTTACAACTTATAAACACTAACTAATAGTTAAAATATATTTTTTATGTGCTTTCAAGAAAGCTAGGCATTGGAAATCCTTTTTAAATATGTTCTGTTTAAATGCGTGGGTATACTAGTATTTTTATAAAGGAAATATATAAATAGTTACCAGAACGTTTTCATCATTTCTTTCAACCAAGCGTGAAGTTAGCACGCTTTTTTTTAATTTGATTTTTTTGAAAATGTGTAAGCGTGTTGACTTTTTCTATGAAGCGCTAACGCAGTCATAATAAGTTACCAGAAAATTGCAGTTACTGCTTTCAATGATGCGTAAATCTGGCGTGCATTGTTCAAATTCAATTCTTTCACAAATGAGTGGTTGGTATACATGTAACTACTATGCCCATGGTCCCAGGTTCAACTTCCGACATGGTCCGCTTGAAAAATGTTAGCATTTTTCACAAGAATACTCCCTTGTTCGGATGAGAAGTGACATGGGGGTCCCATGTATGAGCGTTGTCACACACGTTAAAGATTCCTACCTTGCTTGAAATAGCAAGGGTTCAAAGTTCAAAAGTTCAAAGTTCAAAATCTTCCAGGTAAAAAAACTAGCTCTCTGGCCAATATTGTACCTTCTTGAAAATCAAATGTAGTAACTTTCCTACAATGCAGTAATCCGCGTTAAGGAAGGTTACTGGAATGTTTTCGTCGGTGCTTTCATCGAAGCGTAAAGTTAACACTTCTTTTTCAAATTAGTTGTTTTTGAAAGCGCGTCTGCGAGCTGACTCATCTATAAAGTACTAATAAGCACTAACGAAGCATTAAGAAGTTGTTGAAAAGTTTTCGTTAGTGCTTCAACGAAAAGTGAATTTGACACCTTTCTCAAATTCGATTTTTTCGAGAATGCGCGAGCGAGCTGACTTTCTATGAAGCAACAGATAGCACCAACGAAGCACTGAAAGGTTGCCGGAAAGCTTTAGTTGGTGCTTTCAGGTGCGTGCTAACTTTACGGACCTCTATATGATCAGTAGAATAAGATATCATTAATACCTCTTTTTTTTAGTTTGTTGATTAACACTGTTTTGCACAACAGCGTCCAATTATGAACACCCATTAATCCATAACTTATATTTTGTGTACTTTTAATAATCAGTTGAGATAAAAATTAAAACAATTCACAATTCACTGATTTTCAGTTGTACCTTTAACTTCAAATGCAAAAAATTCGCAGTAACTACAATACAATAGTGCCTACTCGAAACACGAACAAAAGCATGATACGTGAGTAATGATATGAGAAAATCATATCGAGCAACATATCGGTTTGCTTATGATTTATTTATACGTACGTAGTATGAATAATGATTATTACAATTGCTCATATAATTGATGTTATTATAATTACTATTATATATTACTATAATCTTCATAAAACTACTGTTGGTCTTACACCTTTCTTAAAACTCTTTAAACTGAGAAAGGTGCCAAAACGAGTGCTAGTAGTGTCTGTTTTATTCGGTCACAGTGTATTTTTCATCGCAACTTTAAGAGTCTGTAAATACTGGTAGTAAAACTTTATTTCCACAAACTTGAGAATTATAGCTGTGATTGTGTTTAACACCGTGATAAGTGAGCTTTAATTCCACCCAAAAAGCTCGTCGTCATTTTATCTTTTGTTGGCGTAATGTTATTTCTTAGAGCAATGTAGTTAATAATAATAATAATAGAAGTTAGTTTTATATGTATTATCAAGATTTTAAGAGTACGAAAGTAAACTTAATATTACTCAGAGGTCGTGTGATTTCACTTCGAAATATAGCGGGGAACTGTATAAAAATGCACGCAAAATACAGGTGTTGTTGTTAAGCGTTATCAAATAGCTTGATAACTAATAATATTTGCATTCTTCCATATAGGAATCGCTTCTCCTTTTAAGAAAATAACTATACACATGACAATTTGAAGGAGTAATCTATCCCCAAGCTTATCAACTTCACTACTGGAAACTCCAAATTTTAATTTACATCTTCTTTAACAAGTGGTTTCTCCCAAATTTCCACTATAAGGGCAGTGCCTTTATATTATTGTAGCGGGCTACTATTGACGCGTTTTACCAATTTAAAACAAGTAATAACAAGTCTTTATTACTCACTGTTCACAAGTCTAAATTACAGTTTATGCCTTATTTTTAGATGTTTTCAGTCCAATTAACAACGAAGCACTATAACATTAATGTTCTTTACAAGCACTAATATCTTCTTAAACTAAATTCTTAACTATAAGGCTTCTCAACAACACTACACACTACTATAATTTATTTATTACACTTTTGTCTATGTATTCTACAAGCTGGCGGTACAATATACACGTTCACATAACACAAATTTATATTTACTCTTGGACTTTCAAAAGCGTAACTAATTAACTTTATACGATATATTTTATATTCGACATTTAGATATAGACTAACTCTGTACTTCTTCAGCGGTCTTATTTATACCCTGAGTTAAATAGATGATTCATACTCTGGTATGTGCTCAAACATTCTCGATTCCTGGAGAATGTACTTGAGTTATGAAGCTTGACGTGTTGTCTATTAGTGGTTCGTAACATTATGTTGATTTTATTTGCAAGCGCTCAGAATGAACATCATGAAGAATTAAACATGGCATCTGAGACTTTTACCTACTTTGATTGCCTGTTTTACCAATAGTATGATTAAAGTGTACTAAATTAGTCTGTATCTCATTGATGTGTAATATCTCCCGGATCATCTAGCATTTTAAGAATTAAGCTAACTATTAAAGTTACACGGAAGGTACTCATCAAAGAATATACGAGCAAAACCCTCGAACTCTAAAAGTCGGAGCGTATAATGTTAAAGTCTAAATACAGTTCTAGTGCTCTAAAATTAAAGATACTCCGTTAGATGTAGATTTGATAAAGAAAACGCAGTTTTGGTTAGGAGACTAGTATAATTTCTTCCTTATCAACTAAAGAAAAAGTAGGAGTAATGGATCTATTGAACAAGGAGTAAGAATAACAGGTACATTTTTATAAATTACATGGTGTTCCGTCATGCAAGACTATATTATATCTTTTCCTGTAAATACAATGTGTAAAGACTTTATGCGTATAACTTTAAGTTTATTGTGCGCGCTTCGGCAGCAGTGCAATGCGAATCTAAATTCGTCATTATATATTAACATTCATTCAGTTTCGAAACGTTATCAACTGTTACGTACACGCGAATAGACGTGTTTTTCCAATCAACAAATTGGCAAGTGCATTCACATCATGTTAAGACAAGGTATTTTCCTTTATTATGTCTTGCATTTATATTATTATAATTGTGATTAATCAAGCCCCTATTCATGCATAACAAGGTGTTCCTCGAAACCTTAAAATATCGAGCTATTAATACTATTTTTGGTTGGACAATTTTGAGTCCAGTTAGTTCAAAGTCTACGGTTTGATACCAATCGATCAAACCTTTAGACGATTTTGTGAAATTGAGGAAATTCTATCAAGCACTATATTTCTCCAGAATAGAAAAATGCAAATACAATCTTTGAAACTACATATTCACGTATGGAGTCCGGACGTTTTGTCGTAGAGTTATTCTTTAATGATACCATTCCTATTTTTGATGGTTCATATAATATTGCGCTAGGAAGACTATTTTCCTTAGAACGTAAATTATCGGCCAGCCCTGATTTACGCATTCAATATAATAATTTTACGCAAGAGTACTTAGAATTAGGTCACATGGACCGCGTCTATTTCACGTCTGCTAAAACGATTGTTATTTTATACATTATCATGCCGTTGTCAATTCAGAAAGTAATCTATCGAAGATCCGTGTTGTTTTTGACGTCTCTGCAAAGGCCAGAAATGAAATCTCTTTAAATGACACTCAATTAGCGAACCCTAGTCCTTAAAGCAATATAGCACAAATATTATTAAAATTTAGGGCTCATCTCTATGTTTTTATTTGTGACATCCGATAGATGTATAGGCAAATTTTAGTTGCTAACCAACATAAAAAATATCAATTAATTTTATGGAGGTTTGCGGCAAATGAACCTGTACAAATCTACCAATTGAATTCCATTACCTATGGTGACAAGTCATCACCATATTTGGCCATTAAAACTCTTCAACAACAATCTATCGAAAAAAAGGAAGTATTTCCATTGGCCGTAAAGGCCATTCGTTCAAATCTGTACAAGGATGATTTTGTTTGTGGTTCAAATTCAATAGAATCTACCATTCCAATGCGAAATCAGGTAATTCAACTTTTAAAATCAGCGTGCTTCGAACTATGAAAGTGTAGTTCCCAATTGTTCTGACATTTTAGAGGGCATTTCTCCCAAACATTGTAAATTAAATCCATTTAATTTTGACTTCCACGAGTCGATTAAGGTTTTAGGACGTCAGTGGTCCCCCACTAATGATATTGGTAACCAAACTTGTACTAAACGTAATATTCTTTCGCAAGTGGCTAGGTTCTATGACCCGTTACGTTTCCTAGCTCTACTTACTCTTGTTGCTAAACGACTTATTCAACATTTGTGGATGTTGAGGTTAAATAGGGACGAAAGTTCTCCAGTTAATTTGCTATCTCAATGGCAACAATATCAGGAGCAGTTACCACCCACTTTTACCTTAAAAATATCTCGTTGTTTACCTCCCACTGATCCATATAGCTGTGAAGTTAATGGTTTTTGGGATTTCAGTGACGTTGGATATGCTAAAGTTGTATATCTTCGATTTATCAATTTAATTTCGGGTGAAATAGCTGTTACCCTGACCGCAGCTAAAACTTTGCGCCAATAAAACGTATCTCAATTCCACGTCTATAATTATGTGCTGCTACTTTGTTGTCTGATTTACTTGGTTTGATATTGAATGCCTATCAAGGCCTAATAACAATTTCCGAAATATTTACCTAGAGCGACTCCGCAGTGGCGCTCAGCTGGATTCGTGCACCTCCGTTTCAATGGAAAACTTTTGTGGCTAATCGTGTTAGCCACATTCAGCAGATCATCTCACCTAGTCAATCGTTTCACATAAAATCTTCTCATAAACCTGCTGACCCAGTTTCAAGGGGTCTCCTGCCAAAGGCGTTGCTCGCATGTTCCATTTGGTAGGTGGGACCACGGTGGCTTCGTTCGACCCAGGAATTCTGGCCTCCAATTACTATTTCAACTTCGATTTCCGAGGTTACTACCGAATAAAATATTTTGACATTTGTTGCTCAAACTATTAAAATTGAGTTCAACATAGTTGACAATTTACTGGAAGGTTTTTGTCTTTAAGAAAAATCCAAGATATTTTGACCTACATTTACAGGATTTTACTTCCTTCACAACAGTGTCTTACGGGGCCCTTTACTGCTGATGAATTATTTAATTCGCTTACGATTATTGTTCAACGTGTTCAATCTACGGTCCTTATTAAGGAAATTATTTTGATTAAAAATAGAGTGAAGTTACGTAAAAATGTACGTAGACTATCATCTTTTCTTGACCCACGAGGCATTTTACATGTTGGTGGCCGTTTAGTGCATTATAAGTTATCGTACCTTGCAAAATCCGGCACTATTGCCTCGTCGTTACCAATTAACGGAATTTGTAAGTTTATCCACTCATTAAACGTACTGTCATGCTGGTATTTCAACTACAGCTTACCTAATTCAACAAAATTTTTGAATCATTTCAATCAAACAATCGATCCGATTTTGACTTTCTTCGTGTATTAAATGTTTCCACGCTAAGCCGGTTTCGGTGACACCATTTATGGCTGACTTGCCTCCAGCTCGTGCGAACCATGTTTTAAACCTTTCAGTTGTGTGGGTGTAGATTTTACGGGAACTACTTCAACTAAAATTTCTTTTTTAAGAAAATCAAAAATTCTGAAGTCCTATATATGCATATTTGAGTGTTTTGCCACTTAGGTAACACTATTGAAGTTGTCTCTGATTTATCTTCTGCCGCATTCCTCGCTTTGTTGCTCGTCATGGGCGCTGCTCTAATATATTCAGCGATTGCGGCACGAATTTTATCGGAGCTTACAATCTGCTTATCACTTATATGCAAGATGGTGTTGAACAAGAAGGCATCACTTGGTCCTTAATCCCCCTAAAGCCCCCTATTTCGGTGGCCTATGGGAGATCAACGTCAGAAATGTTAAACTCATATCTTGCGTGTCATTGGGGAACAGGTACTGACGTTTGAGGAACAGTATACTGTTCTCACTCAAATAGACGCATTACTGAACTCTAGGCCAATGTGTGCCTTAAGTTCTGACCCGAATGACCTACAGTGTCATTTCCTAAAAATGGAGCCTTTAAATGCTCCTCCAGATAAAGGTCGCGCTGGAGTCAAGCGTACATAAATACCCTTCGCAATCGGTCAAAATGGCGCAATCAAGGTGCCCAACTTTCTGAAAATACTTTATTTTTAGTCAAGGATGAACGGCTACCCCCATTACAATGGAATCTCGGGCGTATCACCCGTTTTTATATCAACACCCGCAATGGTATTGTTCGTGTTGTTGATGTTCGAACCCATAATACTACTTTTCAATGATCCATGGTCAAACTATGCCCTATACCTTTATGTTAATAATTTCTGTATCTTTTCCTCTATTCTGTTATTTTTCTTCTCTCCCTTCATATCAGCATTACTTCCTTAATCCCTTATTTTCCTAAATTCCTTAAATTTGATGGGCGGAATGTTCCATCATGCTAAACTATATTATATGTTTTCCCGTAAATACAATGTGCAAAGACTTTATACTTATAACTTTAAGCTTATTGTGCGCGCTTCGGCAACAGTGCAGTGCTAATCTTAAGTCGACATTATCTATTAACATTCGTTTAGTTTCGAAACGTTATCAACTGTGTACGTGCACACGAATAGACGTGTTTTCTCGATCAACAAATTGGCAAATGTATCCATATCATGTTAAAACAAGGTATTTATCGTTTGTTATGTCTTGCATTTATATTATTATAATTGTGATTAATCAAGTTCCTATTCATGCATAACAAGGTGTTCCTCGAAACCTTAAAATATCGAGGTGGTCCTTATATAACTATCCAGATTGTTTTATATAAAAACAACCACTAGCCATCATTTTATCCCAAAGCTCTAACCACATAGTAACAGGGCTACTTTATTTAAAATTAATATCAATCCCATACCAACTACAAAAGTATATGTGTCTAGTTGTTGACAATTGGCCATGATAGTGAAACAATATTTATAAAGAAATATAAAAATCAATGAAATACGTTAAAAATGAAAAGATTGCAGAATAGTGGGAGATTGGAACGTTAGAGTCGATAAAGCGACTCAAATTCTAGAGAAACTTTGATTGATGGTAATAAATGAGCGGTTAACGAAGTTCTTTACAAAGTGTAAACTAGTAATTGCAAATACTCATTTCAAAAATCGCGGCAGCAGATTATGACATGGAAAGAACCAACTGTAGGGGTCTCAAGATTGACGGACTACAGTATGTTAAAGCAGACGTTTAGGCAACAAATAAAAAACTGTAAATCATATCCGGGAGTAGGTGTAGATAGTAATTAATAGCAACTTAGTAATGATGCCACATAAGTTTTAAAACCATGACAGTAGAAGGCAATCGATGGATCCAAGGCACTTTTGCTCTTTGTGTAACCAAATGGACAATTTTGAAGCGTTGTAATAGTAACCGAAATCTCGTTCGAGACATAAATAGTCACAAAACATCTGTACCAGTACCGTTCGCTTTTCGTAATTCTTTAACATTCAAACGCCCTAATTTATGTACAGGTTGTCCATTTTTGGACACTTTACAAGGTATCGTGCATATTTTCGAAAGATAGAGGGTTGCGGTTTTCGCAACACTGTACTCTTTTTTTGTGAAAGTAAACATGTCGCCAACAAAATCTTCATAGCTCTCTTTGTTTTTGGGATACAGGGTAAAATTCAAAAAAAAATTTTTGGGACATTCCCCGTATCTCGGTTGTTTTTTAACTTATTACAGAGGTAATAAGGTATTCTTATAGAACTTTTTCTGTAGAATCCAGTCGCGTAATCTGTTTCTTTCCTGCGCCATCCATCTTTTAATTATGAAGCAAACTTATGTTTTTTTAAATAGGACACCCCATATATTTTTAACTAATTAAATTAAGCATTTTTGGGTTTTTCAAAAATATATAATAGTCGATATTTATTTTGAAAAATAACTGAATAAAGTACACTTTTCTCAAAATTAATATGTTATTTAATAGTAGGCCGTGGCAACAGTAAATTTTTAGCCACGGCGTTAATGAAACAAAAGAAAATAATTTGTCAATGGTGATGTCAGATTGCTTGTCAAAATAATGTTTAAGATTGACTTAAAAAGTTTAAAATTTGTGTTTTCTTTTAAAAAATAGCTAGAAAAGGAGTATATCAGAACTTTGAAAAGTATGATATGTTATGTTGTTACATACAATCCAATGAAAATGCGCATCAGGCCTCAGAACTATATTTTAACAGGTAAACTTTTTCTTCATTTAACACCTAAGTATTTTTTATCATTGTGCGTCGTTATACTTATTATAGATATCCGGAAAGAAGACAACCTTTCTTGAATAGGTTTTCTATACTCAAAAATAACTTAATTCATCATGGATCATTTACGCGATCAAGACCAAAATCCTACAATAAGGATAATCAAGAAATTGATGAGACCAATGTTTTAGCTTCGTAGAGGCAACTCCTTCAACCTTGTGTAGGGGCATTGAGGCAGAAATCGGAGTAATTAAGAGTAGGGCACAGAAGATATCAAAAAAACATAAAGTTCAAACCCTATAAACACTAATTGTTCAGCACTTACACCCTGGGAATGCTGAACGTCGCTTAATTTTTGTAACTAATATTTACAACAAATTCAAATAAATAGAAATTTTGCTCGTTCAGTAATATGGTTCGTTGAGTCTTATTTTTCAAGTGCTAGTATTTTTAGCAGACATAATACTAGACATTGGTATCAAGAAAATCATCATCTTGTATTTGAGCGTAAGCAGCAGGGTAGGTTCGGCTTCAAAGTTGCATGTTTTATTTTCGGTCGCCAAGTAGCATACAGAATTTATGAAGGAATTCTTTCAGGAGACTGATACCTAGAAATTTTGCAAGATGTAGTTACTGAACTCATAGATAATGCTCCACTGGCTCGTTTGAGCACTATATATTTTCAGCAAGACGGAGCAGCGCCTGCTCATAATTCCCTGAGAATTCGCCTCTTTTTAGAAAATCATTTTCCTAACAAATGGTTAGGCACTAATGGGTCAATAAGATGGCCCCGCGATCGGCCGATCTGTCCGTTCTAGACTTTTTTCTTTGGGGTTACTTACAATACAAAGTTTATGCCAAACGCCATCGCAACCCACGTGAACTTCGTGAAGCCATTACCCTGGAATTTCAAAATATACAAAGACGTTCCATAATTCTGTTAAAGGCTCTAAAACGAATAAGCGAATTGTGTTTTAAAGAAAATGGTAACCATTTGGAGCAATTTCCATAGAATTATTATATGTTGTTGTTGTTAATGTATGTTCAATAGAACACCTGTAATTACTATCTATACTGTTAAATATTTATTTACGTTATTAAGTTAATTAAGAAAAAATAATTCAATAATCACCTTAAAACATTTGCAGAATAAATAATATGCAAAAGTAGTGCATTTAGTGACGAATCACCGCCACATTTCCTCCAGAATCCCACATTTCCTCACACATCTGGACCAAAAAGTTTTCTTCGACTAACCATTTTTCATCTTTCGAGATAAATGAGCATCCACATTTCCACACACGAGATAAACCTATTTTTAAGATTTTTTACCGCTAACATTCTGGACCAAAAAGTTTTCTTCGACTAACCATTTTTTTATCTTTCATCTGAACCAAATAGTTTTCTTTGTCTAGCCAATGCATCTTTTGAGATAAACCTATCTTGTTTGGTATCAATTAATATTAGATTTTTCTCAGCTACCCGAATCTTTTTATTTCTAATTTTCAGATCTCCGCAGCTAGCTCTTTTTCAACGTCTTAAAACCGGTTGTAGAAATTGTTTTGTGAACCTTAGAATTTTGGTGTTGAAAATAAAAAACTAAACATATTAAATAAAATTTATTGATAAAATAGCCGCCACTGAACACCTTATCCATCTAACGTATTGATTTTTTTAAATAATATTAACAAAGACGCTAGTTCGCAGGATCTGAAATTTGTGTAAACAAGGATGAACTCCATTCAACGGTACATCAACTACTTATTTTCTATTTAGGAATATACACCAGAAACTTGCATGCTTTTAATTAATTAAAAGCAGAAAGTTTTGTCCGGAAACGCTACTGTAAAATATATAGAGCAAATAAATTATTCCCTGAATGTGTTTTCAATTGTAATAACTGACTATACAATCATTTATGAATTTTAAATTACACTTTATTTAACTAAGTTACTTTAAACAAGAAATTACCGCATCCAAAAATTCCAATGCATGCTTAACAATAATGTAGAAATGGCAAGGTCGACTTTTGGTGTCCAATGTAATGTGTTTTAAATATCTAAAAAGAAAGCGCATTTTGCTGGTATGAAATCTATGGAATTTCTCCTGTAATGAAAGAAGAATGCATTCGTAATTGAAAATGCGTGCTACAACTTTCGCTAGATACCAGTCATGTTAATTAGAAATTTTGTGTATGACATCATTAACCACCTAAATTTCAGAATTAACAAAATGTAATAAACCAGATTAAGTACTGTTCAATAATAATTAGAGTGAAAGTAAATGGGTCTTATTACATATTGAAATCTTAAATTACCTTACGTGACGCGGTAGAAGCATTATAATTCAATATTTTCGAAACCTCCAACGTAGCCTTAATTCATTTGTAATTATTTGTAATCCAACAAATATTTTAAATTTTTAACGAACATTTGAATGCTGTTTATAATTTCTTTTCTTGGACTTTCTATTAATTATGTTGAGAATATGTTTCAATGACGTATATTTGAAATCGAGATATAATTGTTTGTAGATTACCAATAACACGAGGCGCTGAAAAGTGCGTATTTACGGAAAATACAAACCTCATTTAGTAGTATAATTAACGGATTCAAAACGTATATAACGCGGTGTTATTAGAATTCTATTAGTTTCGCACGCTTTTGTGTAAAGCCCGTCGAAATTTTAAACCGTTGTTTCGCGTAGTTATTTTGTGGAAAGTTTTGAAGGAAGATTTAAGGTAAGTTTACATTTTTTTATTAAAGTAGAACTGAATTTATTTGCAAACACCAATAATTATGTATTCGGTTATTGGTTCTTTGTATTTTAAAACATTAATTTTTCCAAAGTAATGCGCTGTATTACAGATATATTTTTTTTTTCAAATTTTAAAGGTATGCTTTTTAGCTAAGATAAAAAAACAATTCTCACAAAATATTTTATTAAAAATTTAATACATTAACAAAAAGGCCTCAATAACAATACGTTTTCTTTAGAACAGCTTAAATTATTCAAACAATGGTTTAAACAGTGATTGTACCTATCACCGAATCTTCTTAATTCTTTGAGCTTTGGAAGTGAGAATACACTTTCCATGTTTAAAATGTTGTTTGATAAATATTTTGATAGTAACTGCCGTTTCTGCTCGCCTTTAACATAGATAGTAGCATTGGGTGGTATGACTTCTTTCAGCAAATCGCCTACATTTGTATATCCACTTGTGGACTGTCCATCCCAGCTAAGCCCATGGATTCTTTGCTTTAACCACTGAACTTGCTTTTTGAAATCATCACTTAGGGTGTTATACTCCACAGCCATGTCCAGTATCTCATGCTATATTACATTATTCGCTACATCCAAAATGGCAATCTCCTTGCAATAGAAATCACTAGTTTTGTATTGATATCCTTGTAAATCGATTATGAAACACATGCTTCCTGCTTAAAATCACAGATGGGAATGGGGTTCTAAGCAAATCTCTCTCCTATATATCCAGTTAAGGGACTTTACTCCCTTCTTTTATGATTTTTTCATCCAGGTAATTATCTGGATGATACTAAAGCAAGTCTGTTTTCTTAATCCAACTTTTCACCATCCCCAACCACGACACTAATAATTCGCGTCCGTGCTTCCGTTTCCGTAAAACTTTTTCCACTAAGTACGTGTCGGGTGCTGCTGTGAGCTGAATTTCATCGCCGTAAAAGCACCTAGAATTGGCCGACCTTCCAAATCTTGTAGCAGATAGGTTGTCGGTCTCGTTTTTGTACTTTAACAATTTTGAATAGTTCTGTACTCCAGTTTGGGTGAAATCCTCGATCGAATACTGCTTTATATTTTGATATACGCACAATGTCTCCAACCTTATACAACTTCTTGTAACTTTTAGAAACGCTGTTAGCGGTGTAAAGTCTTATTCTTTCCGGATGTTCTTCTGCTTCCATAGGTGTCATGTTAATAAGCCCGATGCGGTGTATTATTGTATTCTTCCATAACCTTAGGCAAAATATTCACCCATTTATGACTGCCTTGCAAGTAAAATCTTCTGTACAATTTGTTTTGATTGTTCTAATCAACCGCTCGACCATGCTAGCTTTGATTGCGGAATACGTAGAGTAATGGTTTATCTTATATTTTGCATAAGATTTTTAAACCAGCGGTTGTAGTACTCTTTCCCAAAATCCGTTTGTAGATTGATTTTTAAGTTATTTTCTCCTTGCAGCATTTTGTCCAATATTTTTTCATAGCATTTGTAACTTCTGATCCAGTTTTATTTTTAAAGGTTCAGCTAAAGCATATTTTGTGAAACAGTCCACTGCTATTATAATATATCTGTACCCATTGTTCACACGCGAGTAAGGCTGCATTTCGCACAAGTCCGATTGGATAAGATCACGTTTCACATGTTTCAGATTTGTATGACGACGCTGAAAATTTTTCTTGCAGGTTTAAATAATTCCTTAACGATGATTTCTTTACTCATTTTTGCTTAACACTGTTGCTAAACTAATAGGGTTATCTTTATCCAATTGCACCTTTGACATAAACTGAAGCTTTGGTTTGTAGTATTTGTTTTTATAGCTGCTGGTGACGCCTCGTAAATCGATGCTATTGCAAGACCGAGCTCCTTCTCATTTGTCTCAGAAGTTGCAGTCAAATTAATAAAAACTGTATTAAACGTTTTAAAGTCAGATACAAGCTTATCCAATTTTCCATTTACATATTGTTTATTAACTGCATCAGATGGTTCAACTGGTTGAGCAAGCATTGCGATACGCTGGTTTCTTGCATTGAAGGCTTTATCTTTACGTTGTATATCATCAGAACTTTTTAGACAGTATGAAAAGGCTTGATTCACGAGCTTGATTACAGATTTCTTATTAACACAATCACTATCGTCTTTAGGGTCCATTACATCCACTAGCCTTCTTTTACGAAAACTAATTGTTTCTTCTCCAGACTTGAATACTATAGTGCTTCTCTGATTAACACAATCACTATCTTCTTTCGGGTCTGATGAATTCACTAACCTTCTTTGCTGCATATCGTACCCATCACCATCCAACGTTAGCACAAATCCTCGACCTGGAGGACCGCGCCGAATATCAGCATCTTTACGCTCTGAACGTCCGAAGCGGTCGATAGGCATTTTAAAACTGTGTAATTATTTACTGAGCTCACTGTATTATACCTTCTTCTCTCAACTCTTCTATTATGGACACCATCTCGTTAATGTTTTCCTCGCTTGTATTTCCAGCTCGGTTGGATGCGTTCAACAATCTCAACCGATCCACAAGTTCATGTCATTATTCCAGTAGACATATTGCACCGGCTTTGAATTTAAACTTTTGTAAAACCGATTAGAAAAGCCTAAACCCGCTCCCTTAGACTGTTTTCTTCTCTTTGGCTGTTTTCTTTCGGGATTCCTCCGAAATTCGGTGAGATATTTTTGCACATATTTGTTAAACTTTTTGTTATTTGTTGGAAATCCGGTTAAATCGTGCACCGCAAATGGGTTAAACTTTCTTCTCAAAATCGACGCAGATTTGATCATTTCCAAGTAATTCGGCAAATCTTCATGCAAATTAAAATCGCCATCTTCGGGGCTGATGTCTTTGTAAACCAGCAGGTTGTATAAACCCTTCGTACCTGGATATATCACATTGTTTAATGTTATATCGCTAGTTTCCGGGTTAATTATCAATACACTTTTCCACAAACTCCATGTATCGGTTTCCGCATTATACTTTACTCCATAAATTGATTTGTCAATATTTTCGTCCTCGTCTCTAGCTAACACATCCGCATAGTAAAGATGGAACGGTTCTTCTGGAACGAGTTGTTTAATTTTCTCTATAGGTACGTCCATGTTTTGAACTTTAACCTTTGTTGTAGGTGTGGGAATTTTTTCGGTGATCGATTGCAACTGGGAAGCGGTTATTTCAAGGGATCAATCAATTGTTTGTGCATCTCTTTGAATTTTTGCTGAGATGTAGCGTCTCCCTTTTGTAGCTACAAACTTTTTCGTACAAGCATCCTGCATAAGATGAAGACTGCGTTTATTCGCAATAAAATTGTTAACGTCCGTCATCATGAAACTTTGGATGAGAACTAGCTGTTTTGAATAATGTCAAATATTTATATACTCGTCGAAATTCTTCCGATACCGCCCTTATCCAAATCAAAATCTTTCACAACAGTTATAAAATTATGTTTTGAGTCACCCCAACACTGTAAACACATTTCTTTAAATTTCGGATATGTCATGTCACCGCTTATATGATCCGAAAAGATATGGCGAAGGTTTGTATCATCCTGTTTCCATAATGCGATTACATTGGGTTATCTCTGAGTCTATGTTTTAAGGCACTAGCGTAAGTTTGACATAGATAGAACGAATCTATTGCTTTATGTCGGCCGAACGAGAAAAATTGAGTGATTTTCTTTGCTCGTTTACAGGTATATCATCGAAAACCATAATTGAATCTTCTTTGGTATCTCTGGGTTCGATCAAATCATCGTAATTTTCAAACTCATGGTATCCAATTTCTTCTTTTAATGGTGCAAAACGTTTCTTAACAATTCGTATTTCGGTTGATATAAACTTTTCGAAAATACATAGACATTTTGGAATCTAAGGCCGTTCTCGTGCAGGATCAGAGATATTAAAGCGTTAGTCTTCCCACAACTCGATGGTCCCGCGAAGATAGCTCGTATGTTAGACGGGAACAATGAACCATGTTTACCATCCTCTTGCACTAGCAATAGCAAAGTTATCATAATTCTGTATAGGTATTTTAACTTCTTGTATAGCATCACCCGTGTCTCTCACATTTTCCGACCTAGGAGCACCATTCTTCTTTTGAGGTTTACGGAGATCCAAATGCCTGCTTAACGTTCTTCTGGGTATACCATATAACCTACTTGCAGAGTTAACACTAATACCTTTTGTATTTCACTAACTGCTTTCTCTAAAGATTCCTTGGTGTACATCTTTCAAATATAAGTTTAAACTGATTCAAATTGAAAATAATATTCCTTATATACCGGCATGGGCAGGGTGTGCACGCGCAGGGCGCATGGCAGGGGTGTGCACGCGCAGGGGTGCGCATGGGCACAGGCCTGTGGTGTACACCGGATACGTGAAACTTTCTTGGATCACCAAAAATCTTATTAATATTAAAACAACATAGACTTTATACAATTTTATTAAAAATATATACAAAATTTAATTGTGAATAAATCTATTAACAATTTCCGTAAACGGATTATATTCAAACATAGAGTCATGTATAATTAAAGCATAAGCCTTCATCGACGGTTCAAAATTTCTTGAAGCTTCTAATTCCATTCTTACATCAACAGTTGCATCCTTGATGCTTTCAAATTGATGACGACAGTCGATTACAAAGACAGGTGATTCCTTAAACCTGTTGTAGTCCATTAAACATTTATTTGACGATTTGTTCGGGTAGTATTTTCCATAAAAGATGCATAAGACAGGTACGCTGGCAAGTAGTCATTCTGCTCGAAATCCAAATTTAATCGACCTTGAGGAACATCTGAGAGTTTAAAACACTTTGACATTGGTTATATTGGCATTCGTAAAGCTTGTAGCATTTTCTTCTTTCCTGTCGTACTTCCCATTTTGCAGCGCCAGTAATATCCAGCGAGCCTTCTCTGTTTCGTTCGATACTTTAATTCTCCATACTTGCGACTTTGATTGTGTTAGAGACGGTAATTCGTGTAGTTCCCATTTTCTGAATGCAACCATTATAGATGATTGATTTTGCATTTCGAAGCCGACATTGGCAAAGTCGCTTAATGTTATATCGGAACCTCCCATGAAATACGTTGTATTTTGAACGTTACTGTATTTCCAATCGACTTGTAGCAATTTATGTCCGACTTGGATCTGATTAAAATCAGCTCTTGAGGCATGTTGACGATAGTTTTCTTGTAATCTTCAAAAAACCCAAAAATGGTTTTAGCGGTATACACAACTAAACCGTCCATCTTGGAATATGGTATCGGGCTTCCACCCGGTATGTGTAATAGATTTTGTTTCTGATTCTTCCATGGATACTAAACCTTTAATAGTTCTTGTAATTCCAGGATTCGACAGACATCTATTATTTGATTATTACCCAATTTGTATTGAATTTCCTCAAACAGAAAATATGGTGCATTTCTAGTAAATTCGTATGCTTTAGGGTCTGGTTCTGCTGCTCTAATCGAGTCTCCAGTTGTTGACGCTTCCCTTAATGTTTCCGTAGGTTATAGGTCCCTTTATAAATATAAAACTTTCATGAGGGTATGTGATGTTATCACTGCTCTGGATTTCAATTGAAATTCTATCGTTGTTTTCTGCATTCAATGTAAAGGAAGATATGTATAATAATCTTCCTTTATTATGGTTTCGTCTAATTTATAACCTCCAAACACATCCAATTTGGGTACGTCCTCATATTTAAGCCTTCCAAGTTTAACGTTTTCATCACCGTGGAGATCTAAGCTGCGTTTACTTCTGCTACCCATCATTTATAACTTTTAATCCCAAAGACTTTAAGAAACGTATTTCTTCTGCTGTAAGTCTCTCGACAACTTGACGCTTTGACGCCGTATTCACTTCTAATCGTCTGGGGTGTTGTAGCGTGCTTTATATACAAAATCGATAGGCATTTTCAGCTACTTTTTATTTCCAGTCTCACACAGGTGTATGTTTCCGGTGAAAAGTTTACCAGTATCACCAGCGGATCGTTCAGAAACAATTTTCTTACGCACAGCATATTCGAATTCAGTCTATCTGTACCACCCGGTATAATCTAGAAAAGGAACCTAACCACGTCATATATTATCCGCTGAGCGTGACAGAAATTGATAATATTACAATCAGACTAGTCGATCATTTGGGTGAATTGGTAAACTTTTCACCGGAAACATAACCTGTGTGAGACTGGAAATAAAAAGTAGCTGAAAATGCCTATCGATTTTGTATATAAAGCACGCTACAACACCCCAGACGATTAGAAGTGAATACGGCGTCAAAGCGTCAAGTTGTCGAGAGACTTACAGCAGAAGAAATACGTTTCTTAAAGTCTTTGGGATTAAAAGTTATAAATGATGGGTAGCAGAAGTAAACGCAGCTTAGATCTCCACGGTGATGAAAACGTTAAACTTGGAAGGCTTAAATATGAGGACGTACCCAAATTGGATGTGTTTGGAGGTTATAGATTAGACGAAACCATAATAAAGGAAGATTATTATACATATCTTCCTTTACATTGAATGCAGAAAACAACGATAGAATTTCAATTGAAATCTAGAGCAGTGATAACATCACATACCCTCATGAAAGTTTTATATTTATAAAGGCACCTATAAGCCTACGGAAACATTAAAGCGTCAACAACTGAGACCCGATTAGAGCAGCAGAACCAGACCCTAAAGCAACGAATTTACTAGAAATGCACCATATTTTCTGTTTGAGGAAATTCAATACAAATTGGGTAATAATCAAATAATAGATGTCTGTCGAATCCTGGAATTACAAGAACTATTAAAGGTTTAGTATCCATGGAAGAATCAGAAACAAAATCTATTACACATACCGGTGGAAGCCGATACCATATTCCAAGATGGACGGTTTAGTTGTGCTATACCGCTAAAACCATTTTGGGTTTTGAAGATTACAAGAAAACTATCGTCAACATGCCTCAAGAGCTGATTTTAATCAGATCCAAGTCGGACGTAAATTGCTACAAGTCGATTGGAAATACAGTAACTTCAAAATACAACGTATTTCATGGAGGTTCCGCAATAAATTAAGCGACTTCAAGGTTGTCGCTGCTTTCGAAATGCAAAATCAATCATATAATGGTTGATTAGAAAATGGAACTCACGAATTACCGTCTCAAACAATCAAAGTCGCAAGGATGGAGAAATTAAAGTTTATCGAACAAACAGAAAGGTTTCCTGGATATTACTGGCGTAAAATTTGAATCGACAGGAAAGAAGAAAATGCTACAAGCTTTAGAAAATATAACCAATGTCAAAAAGTGTTTTAAACTCCAGGTTTAAGGTCGATTTTTGGATTCGAGCAGAATTTGACTACTTCCAGGTACTGTCTTATGAAAATGGAAAAATACTACCCGAAAAACCGTCAAATTAAATGTTTAATTATACAACAGGTTTAAAATCACTGTCTTTGTTAATCGACTTCGCATCAATTTGAAAGCATAAGGATGCACTGTTGATGTAAGAATTAATTAGAAGCTTCAAGAAATTTTGAACCGTCGATGAAGGATGCTTTAATTAACATGACCATGGTTTGAATATAATCCGTTTACGGAAATTGTTAATAGAATTATTACAATTAATTTTTGTATATATATTTTAAAAAATTGTATAAAGTTATTTGTTTTAATATAATAAGATTTTTTGGTATCCAAGAAAGTTCTCACGTACTCCGGTTAAAACCTAACAGGCCTGTTGCCCATGCGCACCGGGTGAACACCCTGCCATTCGCCCCTCGCGTGCACACCTGCCATCCGGTTTAAGGGAATATTATTTTCAATTTGAATCAGTTAAAACTTATATTTTGAAAGATGTACAACCAAGGAATTTTAGAGAAACAGTTTTGAAATTACAAAAAGGGTATTAGTTTAAACTTCAATGTTTATGGTAACCCAGAGAACTTAAGCAGGCATTTGGATTTTCGTAAACCTCAAAAGAAAGAATGTCTTTTCCTTGGCGGAAAATGTTTGAGAGACACGGTGATGCCTAACAAGAAAGTTAAAATTACCTATACAGAATTATGATAACTTTGCTATTGCTAGTGCAAGAGAGGATGGTAAACATGGTTCATTGTTCCCGTCTAACATACGAGCTATCTTCGCGGGACCATCGAGTTGTGGGAAGACTAACGCTTTAATATCTCTGATCCTGCACGAGAACGGCCTTAGATTCCAAAATGTCTATGTATTTTCGAAAAGTTTATATCAACCGAAATACGAATTGTTAAGAAACGTTTTTGCACCATTAAAAGAAGAAATTGGATACCATGAGTTTGAAAATTACGATGATTTGATCGAACCCAGAGATACCAAAGAAGATTCAATTGCGGTTTTCGATGATATACCTGTAAACGAGCAAAGCAAAATCACTCAATTTTTCTCGTTCGGCCGACATAAAGCAATAGATTCGTTCTATCTATGTCAAACTTACGCTAGTGCCTTAAAACATAGACTCAGAGATAACACCAATGTAATCGCATTATGGAAACAGGATGATACAAACCTTCGCCATATCTTTTCGGATCATATAAGCGGTGACATGACATATCCGAAATTTAAAGAAATGTGTTTACAGTGTTGGGGTGACTCAAAACATAATTTTATAACTGTTGTGAAAGATTTTGATTTGGATAAGGGGCGGTATCGGAAGAATTTCGACGAGTATATAAATATTTGACATTATTCAAAAACAGCTAGTTCTCATCCAAAGTTTCATGATGACGGACGTTACCAATTTTATTGCGAATAAACGCAGTCTTCATCTTATGCAGGATGTTGTACGAAAAAAGTTTGTAGCATACAAAAAGGGAGACGCTACATCTCAGCAAAAATTCAAAGAGATGCACAAACAATTGATTGATCCCTTGGAAATAACCGCTTCCCAGTTGCAATCGATCACCGAAAAATTCCACACCTACAACAAAGGTTAAAGTTGAAAACATGGACGTACCTATAAAGAAAATTAAACAACTCGTTCCAGAAGAACCGTTCCATCTTTACTATGCGGATGTGTTAGCTAGAGACGAGGACGAAAATATTGACAAATCAATTTATGGAGTAAAGTATAATGCGGAAACCGATACATGGAGTTTGTGGAAAAGTGTATTGATAATTAACCCGGAAACTAGCGATATAACATTAAACAATGTGATATATCCAGGTACGAAGGGTTTATACAACCTGCTGGTTTACAAAGACATCAGCCCCGAAGATGGCGATTTTAATTTGCATGAAGATTTGCCGAATTACTTGGAAATGATCAAATCTGCGTCGATTTTGAGAAGAAAGTTTAACCCATTTGCGGTGCACGATTTAACCGGATTTCCAACAAATAACAAAAGTTTAACAAATATGTGCAAAAATATCTCACCGAATTTCGGAGGAATCCTGAAAGAAAACAGCCAAAGAGAAGAAAACAGTCTAAGGGAGCGGGTTTAGGCTTTTCTAATCGGTTTTACAAAAGTTTAAATTCAAAGCCGGTGCAATATGTCTACTGGAATAATGCACATGAACTTGTGGATCGGTTGAGATTGTTGAACGCATCCAACCGAGCTGGAAATACAAGCGAGGAAAACATTAACGAGATGGTGTCCATAATAGAAGAGTTGAGAGAAGAAGGTATAATACAGTGAGCTCAGTAAATAATTACACAGTTTTAAAATGCCTATCGACCGCTTCGGACGTTCAGAGCGTAAAGATGCTGATATTCGGCGCGGTCCTCCAGGTCGAGGATTTGTGCTAACGTTGGATGGTGATGGGTACGATATGCAGCAAAGAAGGTTAGTGAATTCATCAGACCCGAAAGAAGATAGTGATTGTGTTAATCAGAGAAGCACTATAGTATTCAAGTCTGGAGAAGAAACAATTAGTTTTCGTAAAAGAAGGCTAGTGGATGTAATGGATCCTAAAGACGATAGTGATTGTGTTAATAAGAAATCTGTAATCAAGCTCGTGAATCAAGCCTTTTCATACTGTCTAAAAGTTCTGATGATATACAACGTAAAGATAAAGCCTTCAATGCAAGAAACCAGCGTATCGCAATGCTTGCTCAACCAGTTGAACCATCTGATGCAGTTAATAAACAATATGTAAATGAAAAATTGGATAAGCTTGTATCTGACTTTAAAACGTTTATACAGTTTTTATTAATTTGACTGCAACTTCTGAGACAAATGAGAAGGAGCTCGGTCTTGCAATAGCATCGATTTACGAGGCGTCACCAGCAGCTATAAAAACAAATACTACAAACCAAAGCTTCAGTTTATGTCAAAGGTGCAATTGGATAAAGATAACCCTATTAGTTTAGCAACAGTGTTAAGCAAAAATGAGTAAAGAAATCATCGTTAAGGAATTATTTAAACCTGCAAGAAAAATTTTCAGCGTCGTCATACAAATCTGAAACATGTGAAACGTGATCTTATCCAATCGGACTTGTGCGAAATGCAGCCTTACTCGCGTGTGAACAATGGGTACAGATATATTATAATAGCAGTGGACTGTTTCACAAAATATGCTTTAGCTGAACCTTTAAAAATAAAACTGGATCAGAAGTTACAAATGCTATGAAAAAATATTGGACAAAATGCTGCAAGGAGAAAATAACTTAAAATCAATCTACAAACGGATTTTGGGAAAGAGTACTACAACCGCTGGTTTAAAAATCTTATGCAAAAATATAAGATAAACCATTACTCTACGTATTCCGCAATCAAAGCTAGCATGGTCGAGCGGTTGATTAGAACAATCAAAAACAAATTGTACAGAAGATCTTACTTGCAAGGCAGCCATAAATGGGTGAATATTTTGCCTAAGGTTATGGAAGAATACAATAATACACCGCATCGGGTTATTAACATGACACCTACGGAAGCAGAAGAACATCCGGAAAGAATAAGACTTTACACCGCTAACAGCGTTTCTAAAAGTTACAAGAAGTTGTATAAGGTTGGAGACATTGTACGTATATCAAAATATAAAGCAGTATTCGATCGAGGATTTCACCCAAACTGGAGTACAGAACTATTCAAAATTGTTAAAGTACAAAAAACGAGACCGACAACCTATCTGCTACAAGATTTGGAAGGTCGGCCAATTCTAGGTGCTTTTTACGGCGATGAAATTCAGCTCACAGCAGCACCCGACACGTACTTAGTGGAAAAGTTTTACGGAAACGGAAGCACGGACGCGAATTATTAGTGTCGTGGTTGGGGATGGTGAAAGTTGGATTAAGAAAACAGACTTGCTTTAGTATCATCCAGATAATTACCTGGATGAAAAATCATAAAGAAGGAGTAAAGTCCCTTAACTGGATATATAGGAGAGATTTGCTTAGAACCCCATTCCCATCTGTGATTTTAAGCAGGAAGCATGTGTTTCATAATCGATTTACAAGGATATCAATACAAAACTAGTGATTTCTATTGCAAGGAGATTGCCATTTTGGATGTAGCGAATAATGTAATATGGCATGAGATACTGGACATGGCTGTGAGTATAACACCCTAAGTGATGATTTCAAAAGCAAGTTCAGTGGTTAAAGCAAAGAATCCATGGGCTTAGCTGGGATGGACAGTCCACAAGTGGATATACAAATGTAGGCGATTTGCTGAAAGAAGTCATACCACCCAATGCTACTATCTATGTTAAAGGCGAGACAGAAACGGCAGTTACTATCAAAATATTTATCAAACAACATTTTAAACATGGAAAGTGTATTCTCACTTCCAAAGCTCAAAGAATTAAGAAGATTCGGTGATAGGTACAATCACTGTTTAAACCATTGTTTGAATAATTTAAGCTGTTCTAAAGAAAACGTATTGTTATTGAGGCCTTTTGTTAATGTATTAAATTTTAATAAAATATTTTGTGAGAATTGTTTTTTTATCTTAGCTAAAAAGCATACCTTTAAAATTTGAAAAAAAAAATATATCTGTAATACAGCGCATTACTTTGGAAAAATTAATGTTTTAAAATACAAAGAACCAATAACCGAATACATAATAATTGGTGTTTGCAAATAAATTCAGTTCTACTTTAATAAAAAAATGTAAACTTACCTTAAATCTTCCTTCAAAACTTTCCACAAAATAACTACGCGAAACAACGGTTTAAAATTTCGACGGGCTTTACACAAAAGCGTGCGAAACTAATAGAATTCTAATAACACCGCGTTATATACGTTTTGAATCCGTTAATTATACTACTAAATGAGGTTTGTATTTTCCGTAAATACGCACTTTTCAGCGCCTCGTGTTATTGGTAATCTACAAACAATTATATCTCGATTTCAAATATACGTCATTGAAACATATTCTTAACATAATTAATAGAAAGTCCAAGAAAAGATATTATAAACAGCATTCAAATGTTCGTTAAAAATTTAAAATATTTGTTGGATTACAAATAATTACAAATGAATTAAGGCTACGTTGGAGGTTTCGAAAATATTGAATTATAATGCTTCTACCGCGTCACGTAAGGTAATTTAAGATTTCAATATGTAATAAGACCCATTTACTTTCACTCTAATTATTATTGAACAGTACTTAATCTGGTTTATTACATTTTGTTAATTCTGAAATTTAGGTGGTTAATGATGTCATACACAAAATTTCTAATTAACATGACTGGTATCTAGCGAAAGTTGTAGCACGCATTTTCAATTACGAATGCATTCTTCTTTCATTACAGGAGAAATTCCATAGATTTCATACCAGCAAAATGCGCTTTCTTTTTAGATATTTAAAACACATTACATTGGACACCAAAAGTCGACCTTGCCATTTCTACATTATTGTTAAGCATGCATTGGAATTTTGGATGCGGTAATTTCTTGTTTAAAGTAACTTAGTTAAATAAAGTGTAATTTAAAATTCATAAATGATTGTATAGTCAGTTATTACAATTGAAAACACATTCAGGGAATAATTTATTTGCTCTATATATTTTACAGTAGCGTTTCCGGACAAAACTTTCTGCTTTTAATTAATTAAAAGCATGCAAGTTTCTGGTGTATATTCCTAAATAGAAAATAAGTAGTTGATGTACCGTTGAATGGAGTTCATCCTTGTTTACACAAATTTCAGATCCTGCGAACTAGCGTCTTTGTTAATATTATTTAAAAAAATCAATACGTTAGATGGATAAGGTGTTCAGTGGCGGCTATTTTATCAATAAATTTTATTTAATATGTTTAGTTTTTTATTTTCAACACCAAAATTTTAAGGTTCACAAAACAATTTCTACAACCGGTTTTAAGACGTTGAAAAAGAGCTAGCTGCGGAGATCTGAAAATTAGAAATAAAAAGATTTGGGTAGCTGAGAAAAATCTAATATTAATTGATACCAAACAAGATAGGTTTATCTCAAAAGATGCATTGGCTAGACAAAGAAAACTATTTGGTTCAGATGAAAGATAAAAAAATGGTTAGTCGAAGAAAACTTTTTGGTCCAGAATGTTAGCGGTAAAAAATCTTAAAAATAGGTTTATCTCGTGTGTGGAAATGTGGATGCTCATTTATCTCGAAAGATGAAAAATGGTTAGTCGAAGAAAACTTTTTGGTCCAGATGTGTGAGGAAATGTGGGATTCTGGAGGAAATGTGGCGGTGATTCGTCACTAAATGCACTACTTGCAAATATATTCATTTTCTTTCATCAGTGACATGACTTACTATTAAATAACATATTAATTTTGAGAAAAGTGTAGTTTATTTAGTTATTTTTCAAAATAAATATAGACTATTATATATTTTTGAAAAGCCCAAAAAATGCTTAATTTAATTAGACAAAAATATGTAGGATGTCCTATTTAAAAAAACATATGTTTGCTTCATAATTGAAAGACGGATGGCGCAAGAAAGAAACAAACTACGCCACTGGATTCTGAAGAAAAAGTTCTATAAGACAACCTTATCACCTCTAAAATAACTTACAAAACAACCGAGATACGGGGAATGTCCCAAAAGTAAAAATTTTGAATTTTACCCTGTATCTCAAAAACAAAGCGGACTTGAAAATCTATCTCTAAAAATAAGCAAGGTACCTTGCAAAAGTGTCCAAAAATGGGCACCCCTGTACTCCGCCAATATAAAGAATTCCGGATAAAGCAAACATTTCAGGAACATCGGCGACTTTAGCATCCCCTCCCTACCATATTTATCTCGTACAATTTCAACAATGTGTTTGTTTTTAGATTGACCATAGTATTCAAAGTATAATCAGTGACATGATCAGGCAGTATCTGTTGAAATTTCCACGTGAGCATGGTATTAATGTAATTATATAATACCTTACGTATTAAAATTTGTACATAAAATGAACAATATTTGGCAGCTAATGATTATTTAAAAATATTAAAATGCATGATCGACAATTTAACACAAATTAAAACCATTTAGAGATTAAGTTGAATTAAATATTGAATATAAATTGGAATGAAAGTATATTATTTAAATCAGAAGATGAAGCATTGGGATTAATTCATAAAAATTAGCATTATTATACTTGGAATAGTGAACACTGGTGAATTTTAAACTAAGAACGAGAAAACGCTAAACGGTAAAAGTAAAATAATATGTTTCAATTGATTGATTTATAAAAGACTAATTTAAGTGTTTAAATTTCATCGCAAAATTTTTATGCGTACAAAATTTGTTGTTACATAAGATATTATAAACATACTGGATTCAATAATGGTGGCTATTATTCCGTGTCTGATAACATCTGCATATGGCTATATAACTAAAATCAATAGAAACTAGCAACTACATTGGTAGTAAAAATTCACAGGTTAATAACATTTATAATTAAGACTTTAATCTGCAATATTGTCAATAGAAAATCGTTCTAGAAATATACTGTATGAATCACAAATCGCGTTTCTTCACCTACTATTACATTTTTCAACCTCCCTTTTCTACCGATAGCGTTATTATACTTACGATATAATAGTTTCTGATAATGGCAACGTCGCCACGATATGATGTCACAAATATTGATGAGGTAGGTCTATTTAGAAATTCCGAGGACTATATCATAACTAGGCGGTATTGATTACAATTCTAACTGAACTTTATTCATCTATTTACTAGCAAAACGTCATAGTACATAAAGCCGAACCACAAAACTTAATTGTCTATGTTTTATTAGTTATTTAGACCCCGCTTTCTGCACTACTACCACGCTCTGCTGGAATATTCTACCTTAATCGCCATTTCAGAATCGTTCGTCGCTTCCAAATGTATTCTCATAGTTCGGGTGCAAACACTAAAACTTTTAACTGCTTTAAATATTTTCATTATACTGCAAAACGGTGTAGTAAATATTCGAGCTTTTAGATCATTAATTTGAATAGAGAATTACGCGACCCTACACCATATTACTTAGAATTATAGATTGTCAACGCAATTTGTGTATTATTTTGATTTATTGTCGTATTTTTACAAGAAAGTACAAATATATCTACTAGGATTAACTTACATATCATTTAACTTAATAACATAACAGAAAAGAAAATTTGTATCCCCTTTCTTTCGCAAAGCATGCGGCGAAATAACTTTAAGACAAAGGCAATAATCTGAAATCGTACATCGTCTAAAACCGTCTCATTTCCAACAGGATATAACAGTTGCAGTAACGTAAAGGACAAATGTCAGAGATAAAGCTCTTTATGTATTCTTTAGAAATTACATCTCCTGTTTTGGAAATTTCAGTTGGAGAAATTGGGTCGCTTGCATATTAAGTAAGAGCAATTTCACGCCGTAAAGAAACACAACGAAAATATGTCAATGGAATTCATAGTGTTCACTTAAGTTACTAAGAGCATAGCATAAATTATGTGCTGCGTTCATTCAATTTCTTAAACGGTCTTCTTGATCATCAGTATTTTGTTACAAAAATTATTTTAACAAGTCTTTAATAACTATTATGATTTAAATCAAAGTTATGTTTTAAAACATTCCTTTGTATTCGCTTATTTCTTAGCACCAATTGATGAAACCTTATGAAAAAGTGTTTATTGGGATTTCAGGATATTCCCGAACAATGTATTGTCGCAAACATTTACCCTCTTCAACAGTAGCGGCTGGTGTATAGGTTCACATGTTCACGTGAACGCCCTAATTTTAAACACATCTATTCTTCTTTGCTATCAAAATGTAATTTTTGCTAGTTACAATATAACGTGCTATAAAAAAGTAGAAAAACGCTGCCGCCAATCTAACCATAACGATCACCTACAAGAAGCTTCAGAGTTCACACAAGAACTGCGAACGCGCGTTCCAAATGCTTAACCATGACCGTCGCCTTGCGAGTATACGATTGGTTGAGAAATAGCACGCGATTATACATAAGGAGAGTTCACAAATATTTCGTGAACTTCAGCTTATTATCCGAGTTTGGGTTCGGACAAAACGCGTATTCCTGTTTTCGTATGTGTCGCTGCTATTTAATTAGACTCTATTTATAAGTTTTGACTTTTTAGTGTGTAATTAATTCACTTATATCGTACCGTAACTATCTTTTTCAATTAACCTTTTTTACTGTTAATATTTATTAGACCAAAGGTGAAGAGTGAAGGTTTAAATTATATAATGAATTCAGTTAAGAATATTTTGAATAAACAGTTATCCTATGAAGAAAAATTGGAAAAAAGAAACTTGGTCCACATCAACCATATTTAATAATTGAAAATCGAACAAAAACTGAAAAGCGTGTTTATAGTCGTAATTTTAATAGCGATAAATACAAAAAACATAAATGGTTGTGTGGCTGAAACCACAAAAATTCGTTGTTTTGTTTGCAGTGTTTACTCTTTCGTAAAGAAATTATTGTTTGAACAAAAACTGGTTTTGCGGACTTAAATCATTTAAGTGAAAAAATTAAAAAGCATGAAAACTCTCATTCTCATAAAAATGCCAGTATTGAATTTTCTATGCTTGGTCGTGTGAATATAAGCACACAGTTAGATAATGCTTACCGTAGTACTATACAAAAGCATAAGTAGGTGGATAAAAATTGTTACATTTTATCGCGAATAATTGATTGTGTGAAATTTTGTGGCGTATTTGAATTGGCACTACGGGGACATGATGACACTGAAGGGTCATAAGCCTGGTATTCTTCGGGGGTTAATCAATCTAGTTGGATCAGTTGATGATGTTATGAGGGAGCATCTAGAGAATGCGACGGTTTTCAAGGGTACATCCAAAACTGTTCAAAATGAATGATTGCATTTTGGATGTATGTAGAGAAGAAATATCAAAACAAATAAATAAAACAAATTATTTAGCGTGATGGTTGATGAAACTATGGACGTGTCTACAATTCAGCATATGGTTATAGTTTATTGATACAAATTAAATGGATCTGCCGTTGAGAGTTTTTGGGGCTTTCTCAATCCTGAAGCACAAGATGCCGAAACATTAAGCAAGGTACTACTAGCGGAGTTAGAGGTTGATTTTGCGTGATAAAAAAGAAAAATTAATTGGACAGTGTTACAATGGAGCAGCAGTCATGGGTGGTGGTTCAAGCGGGGTTCAATGCCGAATCAAAGAAGTGTATTCAAAAGCACATTTTATTCACCGTTACGCTCATCAATTCAATTTAGTTTTACAAAAGCTTCATCTGTAAAACGTTCCGCTAGAATTTTTTTCTCAAACCTTACTCGCTTTCCAATTTTTTTTTCCAGATCCCCACAAAGGACGAAATTTTTGGACGTAATATGCACAAAAAGATTACCGTCACTTGCGCCAACACGTTGGGTACATAATATTAGATTAGTTCAAAACTTTTCATACGAACAAAAATGGCATAATAGAATGTTTGGAAGTAATCCAGGATTCAGAACGTGTGAATAACAAAACTAGGCGGGTTTGTTATGGACTACTGGTATGTTCAAGCGACAGCAAATTTTCTTTTTGACTTGCTTTCTACAGTAAGATAATTCCTTATGCAGATATTCTATTTAAAAAACTTCCAAGGTGTTCGAGATAACAACACATATTACTAGCACATCTTGTAAATCAGTTACTAAGAATAAGAGACGCTAGGTATCTAATATAGGGGCTGATGCTAAAGAAATATGTGACCCACAAATGGGTTATATAAAAGCTCGATTTTCATATTTCGATCACTTAATTGCAGCAACAGTCCTGGAGTCGGATATTTTCCCAAAATATCAAGAATTTTTTCCTGTAGAGCAGCTTGCAGCCGTCGTAGAAGCGTACCCATTTTTAAATAAAAACATGTTACGGACTGAATTAGAGGTACTGTATACCCGTCAGGATTTGCAGAACGCTACTGGAGCTGGACCAATGTTGCAGTTTCTCATAGGAAATGAGCTAGATAAAGACACTTTCCCCCAGTTATGTGAATTGCTAAATATGTTGATAACAATTACCATGACTAAGTTAGAATCAGAACGTTGTTTCTCAACGTTGAAACGCATAAAAACTTTTCTTAAAAACACTATGTCAGAAGGAAGATTAAATACATTAGCCATGCTATCCATCGAAAATGAATTGATTAATACCAGAAACGATTTTAATAATAGACTAATTAAAAAGTTTGTGAATCTAAAAAACAGAAGAATGGATTTTCTGTATAATTTTTTTTTTCATAAATAAAGTAGTAGTAATACTAGATGCATCAGTTGATGAACGGTTCCATATAATACATTATAATTTTGGAACGATTATGTATGTACTGTGAACACCGACTTGCAACTTTCACGAGTCTCCACTTCTCTTCAGCCTCAGATACTTCAACCGACCGGTGGTACTCCTACGTTTCTTCGACTCATGAACTTAGATGCTCAGACGTGAATTTTAAACGAATGATTTAATATGTAGAGAAAAAGAAGGAAACCCTTTTTTGTATTTTACTGAGAATTCACCTCGAAATTTTACATCAATCATCAAATCAGTTCCACAAAACAAATGTAACAGTAAGGTCCGCTGCCATTAGAGGCACTCGTATATAGAAGAGTAGGGAGCGCGAGTCCAATACAGGCGGCTGACAGTTCTTAGTAGTTAATCATGAAGTGTAGACGTAAGCTAATCACATGTACTAAATTATAAGTTATGACAATAAACAATATTAAATATAACATGGCGCTGCGAACAGGACCGACAACAGCAAGCATAATTACAGTAATTAACACGCGTACAACAATTTACTAAGAAAAATGGCGAGTAACGTACTACCCAGGTTAAAATTGAACAATGGTCAAGCTGCAGAACAATGGGCACAATGGAAAAATAGCTTTAACATATATTTAATAGCGACGGAAGCCAATAAAAAAGAAGAAAAATTCAAATCGCTCAGTTGCTACATTTTGCAGGTCCTGAAATCCAGAAAATTTACGCGACGTTTAAATTCGAAGAGGATGAAAAGGACAAATTAGAGCCAGTAATTGAAAAATTCGATAACCACTTCTCGCCTAGAAAGAATCTAACATTTTTGCGATACAAGTTTTTTTACATCCAAGCAATCAAGTGAAATGACAATGGAACAATTCATCATTGATCTTAGACGACAAGCGGCAAGTTGTAAATTTGACAAATTAAATGATGATCTTATAAAACTTATGCTAATTTGTGGAACAAATAGTCAAGAAATAAGGCACCGATTACTGCAAGAAGATGAAGCGGATTTGGAAAAAGCAATCCAATTGTGTTTTATAATTGAGCAGTCTAAATCTCAGGCGGCAAGAATGGAAAAATTCGTCGCAAATAATCAGGTAAATTCTCAAATTGACAAGATTTCACCCAAACAAAGCTCCATGGGGGGCTGGCAGTCTGGTCCAGGTAGACAGCAGTCAAGCCAACAACGGCGATTTGGCAAGGACAACATAGGAAGCGCGACATCACCTTTCCGTGGACGAGCCAGATCACAATCGCAAAGTAGGAGGTCGCAAATTAAAAATTGTAAGCGGTGTGGGCTCAATCACGCAATTAATAGATGTCCGGCATATAAAAAAGTTTGCGGTAAGTGTAAAAAATACAATCACTTTGCAACAGTATGTAGAAGCGAGAAACAAATTAGTAGTTTAACTCAGGAAAATTATAATCAAGAAAATGTAGTTTTTATAGGCACCCTGAATGAAGGGACAGGTAATACAAATTGTAAAAGGGTTCTTGTAAACGATAAGGCTTGGTGGGTAGACTTAACAATAGGTGCAGTTAAGATGTCGTTTAAAATTGACACAGGTGTAATGGTAAACATTTTACCTGTAAAATACTTTATTCGTTTAAATATGCCTTTTGAACAATTAGTAGAGTCAAAGACCCTCTTGAAATCGTACACAGGTGACATTTTGCCACTTATAGGGGAATGTAGAATTGATTGCAAGTATAATAGTAGAGAGCTTGAAATTGCATTTTTTGTAGTTATTGATGACACTGAACCGATATTAGGGTTAGCAAGCTCAATAAGTCTGAAATTAATTAATCGTATAGAACCAGAAGCTCATTCTATTAAGAGTATTGATCACATTAATAATACTTTCAATTTAAATTATGAACAAATTATACAAATGTTTGGTGAGGTATTTTCAGGTATAGGTTGTATCAACCCACCTTATAAAATGAAAATTGATCCTAGCGCAGTTTCTTGTATCACGCCAATAAGAAAAGTCCCATTTGCACTGATGGACAAATTAAAAGACAATTTGGTAGAATTAGAAAAATTAAATATTATCGAAAAAGTAAACGGCGCTAGCGAGTGGGTACATCCACTAGTATTAATAAGAAAAGAAAATGGTACATTAAGAATTTGTTTAGACCCCTTGCAATTAAATAAAGTACTCAAACGAGAACATTGCACACTATTAACGTTAGAGGAAATAACGGCGAAATTACATGGGGCACGCATATTTTCTAAGTTAGATGCAAGTCAAGCATTCTATCAGATACCGTTAGACGACGAAAGTAGTAAACTTTGTACAGTAGGTACACCCTATGGTCGCTATCGTTTTCTTCGATTACCGTATGGAATTAAAAGCGGCCCGGAAGTGTTCAATGAAAGGTTCAGGGAAATATTTGAGATGAGTAATGTAGCAGTTTATATAGATAATGTAATTATATGGGGAAAGACAAAAGAAGAACACGATAAAGCACTAATAGACGTATTAAAAAGGGCAAAAGAACGTAATATTAAATTCAATTCAAAAAAATGTATCTTAGGTGTTTCGAAAGTTAAATTTATGGGGCATTATTTAAGCAGTGAAGGTATAGGATTAGATCCTGACAGGTTAAAAGCCATACAAGAATTCCAGGAACCCAAGGACAAGAAAGACGTTCAGAGGCTGTTAGGTATTATAAACTATATGAGTAAGTATGTTGAAAATTTCTCAGAAGAAACGAAAGCTTTACGTGAACTCTTGAGGAAGGATGTTTATTTTGTATGGTCAGATCAACATAAAGCTGCATTTGAAAAACTTAAACAAATTTTAACAAATATTCCGGTACTCAGGTATTTCGACCCTTCCAAAGAAATAACTATATCTGTAGATGCAAGTCAGAATGCTTTAGGGGCATGCATGTTACAGGAAAATATACCTGTTTCATACGCATCAAAAGCTCTAACGGAATCCCAGGTACAACAACCCCAAATCACAAAAGAGCTATTAGCGATTTATTATGGGTTAACTAAATATCATGATTACGTATTTGCAAGGTCAGTGATCGTTGAAACTGATCACAAGCCTTTGATAACATTAATTAATAAACCGTTAAATAAAGTACCAGCTCGTTTACAGCGCATAATATTATTTTTACAGAGGTACAACTTTAATCTTAAATACAAAAGAGGCAAAGATCTCGTTATAGCGGATGCATTATCGCGAGCTTGTTCTAAAGACACCGCGAGTAATGATTTAGATTTAAAAGATCAAATTTGTGTAGTTGTTGAGGCTAATATTAGTGAAGAATATTTAAATAAAATTAAATCGGCAACTAATGCTGATCCAGAATTACAGCAATTACGAATGGTAATCGATAAGGGCTGGCCAAAAAATAATAAATTATTAAAAAATTGTGTTCGGCCAATTCTTAAATATAAAAGCGAATTAATAATTGAAAATGAGATCATTTATAAAAAAAAACAGTTGTGTAATTCCACTAAGTCTGAGGAAAACAATACATGAGAAAATTCATTACAGTCACTTAGGGTATACTAAATGTGTAACGCTAGCACTAGAATCAGTATTTTGGCCAACGATTCGCAACGAAATTAAATCAATGATTGAAAATTGTGCACTTTGCCAAAAATATGCAAATTCACAACCAGCAGAACCGTTACAACCGCACGAAATACACTCAATCCCGTGGTATAAAGTTGGTTGCGATATATACAAACTTAGAGGAAAATATTATGTAATAGTGGTAGATTATTATTCTAAATTTGTCGAAATTGAAAAATTAAATAATATAACTAGTAAGATTATAATTAACACATTCAAAACCATTTTTGCAAGACTTGGAGTTCCCAAATACTTGATTAGTGACGGAGGAACTCAGTTTACCTCCAAAGAATTTCAAGATTTTGCAGATGAATGGCAATTTCAACATAGTGTAAGTTCACCGACCCATAGTCAGTCTAATGGAATGAGTGAAAGGCACATACAAACAATTAAAAAAATGATGAAAAAGGTTATTGAAGATGGTAGAGATTTAAATCTTGCACTTCTACAATACCGAAATGCGCCTATTTTTGAAAATAACTCACCAAATGTAATATTAATGTCGAGAGCTACTCGTAACCCTTTGCTTCCCACAGCGACCAAAAAATTAAAATCACACTTAGTTAACACGGCTCAGTATAACAGTCACATTAAAATTAATCAAAACAAGCAAATAGAAAATTATAATGAAAAAGGGGGGCGAAAGAATTGTCAATATTAAAACCAAATACAAACGTGTGGGTACAATTAAAACCTCAATCAATCTGGCAATCAGGTAAAATTTTAAAGAAGCTTGGTAAACGTAGATATAAGGTGTCTGTAAATAATGGAATTTATATAAGAAATAGGAAATTTTTAAGACCATCTGCAATAAAAGACGACCAACACCTCAATATTCCGAAAACGGTGTCATGGTCAAAAGATCAAACTGTAAAAGAGAAAAGGTAGAGCAGATACAAAAGCTTATTATAATAGTATAGATTTTCCTAAGTTAATTAATTATAGTGATAAGTTAGAACAAGATGACATGGTAAATAATCAGCAGAGTAATGTAATGAGTGACGCACCATCATGCTCTAAATTAGCACATAATGACGCAAGTGAAGTGGCGGCCGGTGAAAAGTGTAGTGCAACAGAGACTAACGCAAAGCGAGATCGCACCACGATTACTTCGCGTTACGGTCGAGTAATAGTTACTCCTTCAAGATGGCAACACTAAAATAAGGGTAGGATTAAAATTGTAAAATATTGCCTTCCGTTAAAAAAGAGAAGATGTTGTAGTAATAGTGAGTAGTAAGGTCCGCTGCCATTAGAGGCACTCGTATATAGAAGAGTAGGGAGCGCGAGTCCAATACAGGCGGCTGGCAGTTCTTAGTAGTTAATCATGAAGTTTAGACGTAAGCTAATCACATTTATTAAATTATAAGTTATGACAATAAACAATACTAAATATAACAGTAACTAAACGAATAAATAGTCCTTGGACAAATAATTTTTAATGCTAGTAAGTAACAAGCCAATTACACATAGTATTAACTAACCTGAGGAATGTTTTCGATTTAAGTATAGTTGATTATATCTTTTTCGTATCCTTCGCTGTTGATATTTCCCAGAGTAACAATACGAGTAGCTCAGGGTCGAAATGCAAAGGCCAATCATTCACAAATATACAAAGAAAATTAAATAATAGTAGTGGAATACACCGATTCTGGTGCGGCGCCGCCGCCGCAGCGCCACCATCTAACCTAGGTTTTACATGTAAATTCCCACTATAAAGTCTTATTTTAAAGCGATTTCCTCTTTGCTCCCTCCTTGATCAGCGCATCTCAGCGTCTCCCGACGCCTAACAGCGTCTAAATGTTTGCAACCAACAATACACATCTAACTTAGGTTAAACAACCTACAATACACATATATCTTAGGTAGAGCAACCCACAATGCATGGACAACGCCGCCCGAACGCCTCACGCCGTAATGTCTGCTGATTGTTTGTAACTCTTTACACACACACCACGTCACAAGCGCCATCATGATCACATTTACACTGGGTGATCTGTTAATTGGATGTGCACTATAATTTCCGGTCGATCTAACCCTGTTAGAATTTTTGAAATCGGTCTATCCCTTACAAAGTTACATCCTGTTAAAGCCTCATATCTTTAAATTTTTTGTATATTTAATTTTAACTCGTTTTGTTTATTTAATTTTAAATCTATAAATCCTTTTTGGTTGCCCGAGATATTCGCTTTAATCCGGAATTTTCCCGGATAATTTATAACCGTCGGAATTGTTTAAATCAAACCACCCTTACAAAGTTATACCTTTGATTTTAGGAAGTTACCCGAAATCGTCTTAAGGTATGACGCATAATATCGGTCTAGATTTTTCTGGGAAACCCAAATCTTTAGGATTTTTTTAAATCGAAGCAACCCTCAGGAGAATTGCACTACTCGATTTTAAGAAGATACAAATATCGATTTATTTCTTTCAATCTAAGACAAATATTTAAGGCGTATTTAATACCAATATTAAAATCTTTTCTCAACCTTAAGACCAAAATTTTTTATCTTGAGATTTGAGGTAGTAGATGTTTGTAAATCAATTTAAACCTTTTGAAGGGAAACTTAATAAAATACTATTATCTACAGGATAGTTACTAATAAAGTAATTTAATTTTAAATAAGTTCTACGTCATATTTTTGAAAATCGCAGACTTGACTATTTTCTAAATGAATCACCGAGCGAAAGTACATGCTTAGTATTATTAAATTTAACCATTAGATTTTTATTTAACGAGCGCGGTTAATTATTATTTAAAGTCTAATTTGTTTTAAATAAAGAAATCGAATACTTGACTAGATTCAATGATTCACTCATTGCCGGCTCATACAATTTGTACTTCATTTGTTAAACGCAAACCACTTATAAGCATATCAACGTTGTTGACTGTCCTCGCTATAATTACTAATACGAGGTCAGTTTTGTAAATTCTTTGGAAGTGAAACTTCGTTTCCCTAATACAAGTAATGTTTAATTGTATTTGCAGGAATTAAAAATTGCCGTCGGCCTCACTGCTCATTTTGAAAAAATTCCCATACAACTTTCCAAGATACTATTAACCGCGTAATCACCCAAGGCAACAATTATCGTAAGTAAAACATTTTGTTTAGCGCATGCTAAATGGTTATCCATATGCATAAGACAATGACCAAATCCTCCACGATCCATCATTAACGTTTTCAAATTCGAAACGTTAAATTCCTCAATATGAGTGTTGATTACTTAATTTTGTAAAACCATTTAATTAAATTAATCAGATCAATATAAAAAATTTTAGATAAAAAAACAAATTAATATAAAAATTCAAAAAATAGTATTCTTTAAAATACAAACGTTCTGCTTGGCGCAGTTCAGAAAACTTTCGAATGCAATAAACAATGGTTAAATTGACTATCTTTTCGTAACTGCTTCAAATTTGCAATACCAAACAGTTCAAGATTCACAACTTCGTTAGCTGGAAGGTAGAGGGTGATAACGTTTTTTCTTTAACAACCCTTTTACATAAACGGTCCCATGTACCGATACTATTTCTTGAAAAAGTAAACTTAAACGTTGAGCTGATAATTCATTGGTCGCAGGGGTGTCCCGTGTAGGTGATTTTTACAAAAATCGTTATGCCTTTGGAAATCCTCATCCAAAGTTTTCACTTCTTAACGGCATATGCAGAATTTTGTGCCATAACTCGTCCGTTCCAACATTCAGTACAGCTATTTCTTTCGCAAAAAATTCGTTCGACTGGTACTGGAGGCCCTGGATATCCAAAACATACATGTTGCCCTAGTGAAAATTTGATGTAAATTCACCTAGCGCATAGGTGGTGTTACCTACTAGTTTGTCAATACCTAATGGTATTGTTACATCACTTGTAACGTCAACACCAGAAAAATCAACTTTTAGCTTGTAATTTTGATCAACTCAACGATACTTTGATAACTAATGCTCTGGAACATGGCCCCTCGCTTTTTATGCTGACGGTCGAGCGTGCGCAACTCATTGTGTTAATTCGTGTTATATGCAAGTCTTGACTGGAAAAGTTACGCTTACAATTGGTTTATAGTGGGCTATACCTGTTTGTATTTAACCACCAACACCATTTTTAGAATTTTTACAAAAAATTTCTTTTAGCGGTATTTTTAATATAACTGCGTCGTGTAAGATATCAATTGTTATTGTGTTTTCGTCAGGTTCTCAAATCGTTCGGAATTTTTTTCAAATCGAATGATCCTTTACTGATTTACAGATCAATCTTTTACAAATCATACGGTGTTCATCTTTAATCTATTTCTAAACAGTATTGCTGTGTATTTTGAGATAAACCCATCGTGTAACCTATCAAATTAATATAGAATTTCCTGGGAAATCGAAATCAATTATCACGTCTTTTAAAATTAGCTTACCAGCAATTCTAACACAAAACACGAAACCATGCTAATATGGGGTGGATGGTTCCACACGTACAATACATCAATCGAAAACGATGATTGTCATGAGTTAACTCACAAACTAAAACTAAACATAATACTCAGCAGGAAAGCGCTATGAATACGATATCAAATATAAAGTACAAAATACCAAAATTGCTGTACCACGTTACGTGTTAAGTTAATTAACTCGTATCATCAATTTCAATCATTGCATAACCAGTTTCCGTTTCTTATATTCATTAAGATTACTCTATTTGGTCTAAAAGTAAAAGGAATCCCATTGTTTCCTAGATCAGGCCTTGGGTAAGTTATAAATTAGTAGTTACATTGTAAAGTTAGAATGATTCGCTATGTATGATTACGCTAAGATACCGTCTGGAGGACTTTTTATCGTTCTCGCGAAAATTATATGTAATGTTATTGAACAGCAAACTGATTCTGCCGAGAATTACGTAGTGGTTATACTTCTCGGACACTTTAAGTACCGACAGTCGCGGAAACAACTGTGATTATCGCGAGTGGTGTTACCGCGCTTATATGGATGTAGCAACCCAAATCTGTCGTTCCTACATATTTTTACGTTTCTTTTAGTTCGCTTCAACCAGGATGCAGACAACTATGTGGTAACAAATTTAGGAAACCGAACCAACGATTCCCTGAAAGAAGAGCTAAACCCCGGAGGCTAATGGACTAAATGTAAGTTTTATTAATTTTATTGTTCGTAGATAAAAATTTGCACGCATAAACTTTAGAAATTAATTAAGTACAACAAGTTAATTCATTTAATGCACAGCAACCATCTACCTCTATCGATGCGTGCATGCTAAAAGAGAAGGAGGACCAAGTTTCATCAGCGACTTAAGCCTGATCCTTCTAGAAATTTCCATCCAAAATCTCCAGTGAAGGACTGTAGAAGAAAGCGTCCTTGCCTCGTGCTGTGAACATAACAAATATATGTATAAAAGTCGCTTGATTTTTGCGACGCAATTTAAGGTTATCATTAGCTCTTGACAGAAAAAATGTTAGGCAGTGGCTAGAGTAAGCAAGTCTAGCAAACGGTTCCCAGTGGACAGTTATTTTCAATGTTGCTGGGGAAATACCGACCCGTAATTGATCAACACAAAGAAACGGAGGGATTTATTTTCTTAATGGCACAGATACTTAAGAACTAATAGACTACGCCTATTTAACGACACGTGCGTTTGAGGACAAGCAGAATACAAACAACAAAATGTCGATGCAATGAACTTCGAACTTATAATAATAATAGAAATTGATGAAAATAAAGTTTGAGGATTTTAGCAGGTTACAAATTTATTTTAGATTGGGCTCCAAACAATTGAACAGCATTGTATTGATCAACAGTTCCAGTTACGGTTGCACTTCTCTCGCGAAGTTTACGCCGTCTGTTTAGACATTACATACAAAGGGGGATAAACTTAGTGATTTTGGAATGTAACTTGTCGTTTCAGTTGCTACCCTTAATTGGCCAGAAGTGCCCCTTACGTTAATTGTGGAAATATTTATAAAAAATAATTCGATTTTGCGAGACACGAAACTTCGAGAATCCATTTTGCGCTACTTCGACATACTCAATTTTGGATCAAAAACAATATTGTTATTGGTTAGTAATATTATAACACGGTCTCCGATTTAAAAATAAAATTATCAAGCACGCCCAAAAGCTCAAATATGCCAAAAGATATTCAAAATAGAAGTGAATTGGTGTAACGATCTCCAAGACGTTTCTTCAAAAACATGCTGTAGTTTAAGTCTTCCAGATTCAACTTTGAGACAAATTTTACCTGTAAACTTCAAAGTTCATCTTTAAAAAATGCCATTGTTTAAGGATTAACAAAACGCTACTACTAAAACAGCAGAGAAAATATAGGGATATTTTGCAAAATGTTCTAGAAAACACTGTTTTAATAACTAATGACAAAGATCGTTTTTATGTGACTGGCTAATTTAATAGAGACATCTACTACTACTGCGTGACAGAATTCCCTTGAGGAAGTTTTACGTACAAACCTTGAAGTGTGTTCAAAATACTGCAGAGTACAGCACGGTAAATCTAAATAAATCAAATATCATCGGGTCGGTATCTCATGAATTTGCTCGGCTGTACTGTCTGTTTTCCATGCATGATGACGATTTCATTATATATTCCAAATTTCGCTCAAGGTAACGCCATGTTCTTGCGCGTTCGGTTTTCATCAAATGATGCAACAGACAAGTTGTTTAGCAGGTTCAATTAAGACATGGTGGAGGTGGTTTTATTAACCACTGCTTTATGGTTATGGCAATAGAAAATCGCTATATTTGAACGAAGTGCATCCTACACGTTCATTTAGATTTAAATTAACGTTACTGTTGTAGGTTAAAACGGTTAGTGTTTTACAATATTATATTTCAGTAATAACTTTAAGTTTTTTTTTAGCAAATCCTAAAGTTAAAACTTAAAATTTGGAAAATGGTCGCCTCGTCAGGTGGTCGTTGAAATTAATAAATGTTTTAACGAAAGTAGTGTGTAGCAGTCTTCTGTTTTTGTATATGTTCGAGTTCTTTCCTATTGAATAAGTCAATATTCAATCACCAGAGTAAGAAAATGTGAAATGTGCCGTGTACATATGGGTTGTTTTCTTGTAAGCTGTGCAGCCATATGAGTGTCCACTTCGCTGCGATGGTTTGGGGAACAGCTGTTTCAATCTAGAAACTGTCAACAAAGATTTGGAAAGTGTTTGTATAGCTGGAATATAGTTAGTAGTGGTTATGTTTCTCTCATAAATATTCGGCGAGTTTTGCTATTTCGCATGCTATATCCCTTTTAGTAAAGAAGTCAAGGCAGTGCCATCATATGTCAGATGATTAGCTTTTTCGTGTATGATGAATTTAAAATCTATATATACCAAAAGTTTAATGTTTTAATGGTTACTGAGATAACAGCGTTACCATATTTTGTAACATGAAACAAATGAAAAGTTCTATTACTAATAAGGTTTAAAACTAGAAATGATGTCAGTTGCAATTGTCAAAGACACAAAAATTCTATTTTTCTGATTTTCTTTTAAGAAGGAAAACGTCAATTTAATCCATGTGAAGCAAGGACTACCTTCTGGCAGTATAAACGTTGTGATTAGACTAGTGTTTTGATTTTCAGTTAGTTATAGAATGTACAGGTAAATCAAAGATTTTTGATTAACACTTAGGAATTTCAGTTGAAGTTGAAGATAATATAAGTACATGTTTTTATGGTACGAATAGTGAATATACTTTTAAATTGATACTTGTGATAAATTAGAAAGTACGAAAATTTAACTCCAAAAATTGAAGACTCATTAGTTGTGTTCGCGAATTTTTTAGTACATCCAAGAAATAGTGAGTATTTTCGTGTAAAAGTATTTTATTGGAATAGTTAAAATATATAAATTAGAGCAGAGCGCTTTCGGCGTTATCCATCTTTGGTGCTACTACAAGAAAGCAAGTGAAAGTTTTACAGATTAAACATAAACGATTATAATTACTTACTGTCACGTTATTTAAAACATGTATTCCATCAAACTAATTTACTAACAAGATAACATTTAAACTATTTAATTAATATCACATATAAAGGGACTAGATTATAAATTGATCTTGGTAATAAATATGGATTACATCTTGCCTGTATCGTTAATGAAGTCGAAAAGACCAAATTAATATATTTCGGAAATAACAGCTACTGAGTGCGATCCGAAACGTGGATAACAGACTTTTGAATATTCCTTTATTCAAATCGAATTTCAATAAAGAAGTAAATACAATAAAACAAATACCAATTAAAAAAAATCTAAGTTCTCATGTGCAGAACTTCTAACCAAACTTACAGATATGTTGTTATCAAAAATATAAATATTACATATACATTAATGAAAACAAGATGTCGAATAACTCGAAAACCTTTCGACTTAGAGAATTGGTGCTTTAAGAAAATATGTTCAGGAGGTATGGAGCTATGAGAGCTGTGAGAAAATATGCTCAAGAGGTCGATAATAACCTAAAACTTTATTTATTTTTTGCTGGAGTGAAGTTTATCATAGTCAAAATTTCCACTTTAAAGTCGAATAACTCGAAAACTAAATGAGATATCGAAAAATGGATAGCATATTCTTAATCAGCGTAAAAAACTGAACAAGATCCATATATCAAATGTTTGTAAAACGAAAAAAACGTGCAACGGACGACGGCGGCGACGACGGCGACGTAGCGATCCTATTATCCTAACTTACTTCGTAAGTTTGGTTGATAGAAAGAATTCTTACCTTATTTATAAATTAATCAATAGTAAAAGAATAAAACACTCATCCAACAAGTATATATTACTCCAATTGAGAATACAGTTGAAAATTTTATTTTAGTTCCTTTTATAGGATCCAACCTCGATACCAAAATCAAAAAAACCGTAGAAAATTCAATAACTCAATTACAAGTTTCATTCAAAAATTCAAATCATGTATGACGTTGAAATAAAATTTAGTACATTCTAAAGATTTTATAGAACCATTGCCAAAAGTGGTGTTTATAGACTGAATTGTAGAGATTGTCAAACCACCTATATTGGCAGAACTTGTAGACCACTAAGGGTAAGAATAAAAGAACATTTCAATAAAACTGATAAATCAGCATTCGGTTATTATATATCTTGCAATAAACACACTTTCGATCCGAATTTGCATTCAAGGCTAATACATAATATTACCTCAAGAAACTGTACTATACTTGAATTTTTATAAGATATTGAAATTGAAAGAGAACTACTAAGAAATAACACTTGTTTAAATACTGAAATTCACCTCAACAGAACTTTTATTCCAATATACAAACGTCTAAATTGATGGAACTCCATTGGCTTATAATACTAAAAACATATGATTTATATGTCATCAATTTTACTTAGGTAATTCACGTTTCGGATCACACTCGGTAGATATCATTTCAGAAATATATTAATTTGGTCTTTTCGACTTCATTAACGATACAGGCAAGATGTAATCCATATTTATTAGCAAAATCAATTTAAAATCTACTCTCTTTATATGTGATATTAATTAAATAGTTTATATGTTATCTTGTTAGTAAATTACTTTGATGAAATATATTTTTTAAATAACGTAACAGTAAGTAATTATAATTGTTTATGTTTAATTTGTATATCTTTCATTTGTTTACTTGTAGTAGCACCAAAGATGGCTAACGCCGAAAGCGCTCTGCTGTAATTTATACATTTTAACTATTACAATTAAATATTTTTACACGAAAATACTCGCTTTTTTTGGAATCTATCGAAAATTTTAAGTATTTAATTTAAACACTTTCTGTAATTTGTATAAATAATCCAAAAGACAAAGAGAATATTATGTAATTTCAAATATATTAAACTTTAATCAAAAAGCAATCTTTTTAATGGTGATACTTGAGAGGGTTTCAAGTGCTTTGATATTAGTGATAAATCTGTTCGGACATAAATCGTGTTCCTCTTATCTTCAAATTATTCATAAAATAAGTAACATTTATTTCATGTCGTTATCTTAGAGTAGGGTTTTGTGTAAACCTAACATCGAATGCTATTAAATGAAGAAGTTACAGATAAGGGTTAAATTTTTCTATTGTCTAAGTTAGACACAGTCGCGCACAGGCTATTAGCATTCTTTTGTGTTTTGTGTAAAGTATTGTTGAATATAGACCCGCCTCTGCATTCTCATTGCATCCTGTAGGAATAAAACCCCAGCCTAACTAGAAGAAATCCCTTTTCCCTGGCCTTCAACCGCGAGGAAAAGACGATCCCATCTACCCTTCACACCCTACATGTGATTTTCCAATTCCAATGCTCCACCCGAAGGTACTACATTGGCCAGGCAGCGACTTTTTTTCTTACCTAAACAATTTTGAATTTTGCCGAACTCTTGCTGTTCCACACAAGGTAGGGATCTTTAACGTGCGTGACAACACACACACGGGACCTCACTTTTACCCCGGGTGGGGGGGGGGCAGACCAAATTCTGTACACCAGACTACACAAAATACTAAGATTACACAAATTTCACGGAATACACATGGGATTACACTGATTTCACAGACTACACATGGGATTACACACATTTCTAGGACTACACATGAGATTACACAGATTTCACGGAATACATTGGTTAGAGAGATTGCACGAATACGCATGAGTTTACACTGATTTCACATTTATTGACTCATCATGGTCACATTGATAATTTTATATAGTTCGCAAAAACATTTAATATCGATTGTAGTTTTATAAAAAATAATAATTATGCCTTATATATAGTTTTAATTGAAATTTCTGAAGCACACAAGCAAAATAAAACGGTATATAAACAGAAAAATGAAACAGTCACAAGCACAAAGCATAATGCTGTCGGAATCACACATCTGTTGATTTATATACAGTGCAGTCGTTGAGTCTGGAGCACAGCGAATTTGTTCAAAATCGACCTACCCTGTTGTCTGAAAACCCCTATTGTTCGATTTATTTGGGACGCTCAAGACTTCTCCACCGCACTGTATTACACTTTTATCAATCATGTATATGCATTGTATAATACACGAATACGAAGAACTTATAATAAATCGACTAAGAAATAGTTTCCCTATATTCAGGCGGCGCTTAATAATAGTCGTTTGCTCGTTTATACTGTTTTTGAATGTTAACCACATCATTTATAGATAAAGGAAATGGACTATTTCCTACCAAGTCTATAGACCCCTAAAACACGTACTTAGAATTTATTATTTCAACATCCTCAAGTTTTGGCCAAATAAAAGAACCCAGTTCAGATTTTAAATATTTTACTTTAAAGTAATTTTTATTGCTTTTTCTATGACCCTACCTATGAACCACTGTCAGTCATAGAGAACAGCATAATATTTTTCAAGGCATACCTCAGGTAAAGTTATACTCTCCCGGCTAGCATGTGCCATTTTCTAATTAGCAAGTGCCACTGTCATTTTGGTAAATCTAACTGAATTAAGTTATGCGTTATGAAATTAGTTAAAAACAAGCAACTCTGTTTCAGAGCTGGTACCATCATCATATTGTAGTATATTTTTAATGCAATATACTATCATCACTATTTTAAAACCGTTTACAACTATAAATGTATAAAACGAAGAGGGCAATATTATTCTAATCAATTTATTTTACATGTCTTTTAAACCATTCTTACTGTACCTTTATAAAGCAATGGGTCACGAATGCGTTCTCATAAATATGTTCGTAATACTCCCATAATACGCAACATCGGCAGTAATTTTGTTTTCTAATCACGGTTTTTGTTTGCTCAGTAACTTTGAACCTTTGTGACCTTTGTCTAAACACGGAATACATCATGATTTCACAGAGAATACACAGATTACACAAAGAATGCACAGACTACACAGGATAACACAAAGAATACACAGATTACACGCTGATTACACAAGATTACACGGAGTACACAAACTTCACATATGATTTCACTGATTACACAAGACTTCAAAGAGGTTATACACCAGATTATACGCTGCGGTTTACCTTTCGATTTTACCTTTCATCCGAACGAGGGCGTAATTTTGTAAAAAATGCTCACCTAACATTTTTCAAGCGGACCGTGTTGGGATTCGAACCCGGGACCTAGGGCGTAGTAATCACACGCATACCAACTACGCCACGGTTCATGCAATAATTTAAATATAACGTAGAAATGTTTTGATTTCCATTTTATTACATACTAAGCTTGTTAAAAAAAGTAAAATCTGTATAAATACAATTTTGGTAAGAATATATTCTAGATTTCTGTAGAACGTGGTTTACTCATATCAATAACTGCAGTACAAGGACAGATAAAATATTTCCACAGAAAATGCATTTTGCTCATTTCCTCATTTTTTATTTAGCTAATACACTTCCTCACATTTTTATATAAATTGTTAAAGTATATACCTATAGAAATATAAATTCAATGTTTGAGCTAAAAGCAAGGCAATATTTCATATAAGGATAATGGTTTATTGTGGAAACGAGGAGCACTTGGCCGTAATTAATCACATCGACGGAACAACGATAACTTCTTTCCTTCAATACGACACATTAGACATTGGTCATAGGCTTGTTAACGCATTCAGTCACGTGTTTGACTAACGAATCTTATTTCTCAAGTGGAGAAAGTTCAGTATCGTTTAACAGATGTCACTGAAAATTCTTTTCGGCATAAATTGGATTTTACGCCAGGGATTTGTTATTCTATCTATAAAGATAGCCTGCTCCATGAAGTAAAAATATAATATTTGATGTAAAATAAATAGAGAACTAATCGAAAATCCAGGAATAATACTTGATGGTTTAAAATCATCGGGGTTACATGTAACATATCCGGAATATGAAATTTGCTTAAAAAGGCCATTTACGAATTACATATGTCATCGGCTGCTTTGAAAGTGATACTCCATGACAGATTATGCAAATGGCTTGGTACAGTAAAATATATTAAAAATATATTAAAAGTTACTAATGCTAAACGCCTGAACATTAAAAGAATTTAACTATTGAATGGTGTTCGAGCAGTTTGACATTTCTGTTTGAAACAAAAAATTTAAGTGTCGTACTTTTTGCTATGTCTGAAACCTTCGTCTTACTCCTTACATGCAAAGCTTTTAAAATGAACCTGTCAAAGCTTTACATACCTTTGTCATAACGGGGAATACGAATAACAAAATCTCAACCATCTAAACCTAGACATAGGTTTTTCAATCTTTTGTTTTTTTGTATCTTGCCATCTTTCAAACTAATAGATTGATATTCGTTAAGCGTTTTATTACCGAGGGTGTAATAAGTGCAAACAACCACAACGATTTAGAGGGAAGAGAAGTATACTAAGTAATTCGAGGTTTTACCATTTAAAACAAATCATAATAAGACATTTTGTATTTGAATTTAGAAAAATTAAAAGGAAACCTGCTGTATTTGGGAATATAACTAGCGGTACGTCACCTCATCTTAATGTTCTTACTTCATGTACTTCGTCAAAAATTTTAAGACAACACCACGCCTTGACATTCACTTTTTTCTGAAATCATTTTACTGACAGGAAATTTCCTAAAGCAGACTCCTCGAGGCGTATCTGTAAGTGCATTCGCGTGAGAGTGCATGTATCTGCTTGAAGTTGTAAATACGTGCGAGGGTGTGGTAAGCATACGCGTGTGCCGTGCGTGTGCGCTGGCTATACGTTAGTTTACATGGTTATCATAACTGCGTGCGTATTGTTTTGTGCATGTTGTGGTCTAAAAATATAGTTAATGATGTATCACACTATTGCTGTGTGCATGTCATGAAAGATAGAAGACGAAGGCCGCATCTTGAGGTATTTCTTTTAACAAGCAAGATGTTTCTACGTTGGAATCGCACGTGGATACGTGCGTCTTCATGTGTTGAAGTGAGTGTGTATGTTTGCGTGTGCTTGTGTTTGTACGTTTGTATGTATGTGACGTATATAGGATGCGCTTGTTTGTACATTCACAAGCTTGCGAATGCTAGTCCTTGTGTGCGTACTCATGCGCGGGTGCATGTGTCCATACTTGTGCGCCTATATGTTGAGGTGTAAGTAAATATATTTTACGCGCGTGTATGCGTGAACTTGAAATTTGGTGCTTGTGTGTACGTAATGATTACGTTCGTGTATGCATGCATAGTACACATTCATTCCTCGAAGGCGCGTGTTACGTCTGAAACTGTATTCTTGCATAGGCACATGTGCGCGCGTACATATGTGCGTGTTGTGTTAAAGCGTGTAAGTGTGCATGCGTACAGTCCTTTCCTGTCCTGTAAGATCTTCACCTCCTCGAAATAACAAATTATAGAAAAACAAGCCGTGCAGTAGTTTTCTCTGAATTTATTGCGCGCGTTATCATCTTTCATATTTTGCATTTTGTTTGGAAGCTGCAAAATTCCTACTCTTTAAAATTTAACTGTAGTATAGTCAATGTACTGTATAATGTTTCATATCAATTGACATCCCGAATCGACTACTGTTTTTTACTGTATGTGCACTAAAAAAACGTATTTATAAATATATTACGAAGTTTGTATCCAACACTATTTCTAATCTATACACTATAAATTCTTTTATATATATATATATATATATATATATATATATATATCAAATTGTAATTTAATTCTACGTTTCGGCTACAAAATTTCGTACCTTCTTCAAAGACTAAAATAACATAATGAGGTTAGTCACAGTTCTAAAAGTACACACAACGTTACTTACATAACTACTAAGACATAACTCGGTGGCAATATCTACTAAAATTAGCACAACCTATATAATAGTCCATTGCAATAAAATCTAACAAAACAACACAATACTATATTCAACGGGGGTTTTAAACAATGAGTCAAAATAATTAATGCAGTGAGTAAAAGGAACAACTACAACTACAATTAATTTTTAGCAGATAAACGTTTTACTAAGTGAGTGAAGTTGGTATTGTATAGTAGTTGTTCCTTTTACTCACTGTATTAATTATTTTGACTCGTTTATAACCCCTGTTGGATATAGTATTGTGTTGTTTTGTTAGATTTTATTGCAATGGAGTATTATATATGTTGTGCTAATTTTAGTAGATATTGCCACCGAGTTATGTCGTAGTAGTTATGTACGTAACGTTGTGTGTACTTTTTAAAACTGTGACTAACCTCATTATGTTTTTTTAGTCTTTAAAGAAGGCACTATATATATACATTTCCTATATAGTATTTAAGGTTAAAAGCTTAAAATTTCCGTACTAATCATACACTTACGTTTTCATTCTTTGTATCTTCCAAACTTTGATTACTTGTTGCTTGATTTGATTTGTCAAATCTCAGACAATGATAGGCTTTTTAGGTATCTTCCCTACAACAATTTCTGGTCATTGTTTAGTTTCTCATAATCTTCAGGTCTTTCCCAATATAGTTCCTGAAAGCCAAATTTCTTAAATATAGGTTTAGATCAGGTTTACATTTTTTTTATAAATAATATAATCAATACATGTTTCAAATAGAATTGTATTAAAATAACAACAAAACTAGAAGTGAGAATAAAGCACTCCCTATATGAATAAAGGTGGGTTAGCTAATACTTCCCAGTCTTTGCCATAAGTTGTATTTGATCTTTTTTGAATTTTTTCTATAAGGTTCATTTACGTATATTTTTAATCCTACCTTCTCTCTTCCTTAGTAATTAATTTATTTTGCGTGCTGTTCATTAATGCCATTTTATTAATTTTGGTTTTCATAGTAGTCACGTTACAAACGTATTTCTATTACTTTTTCTTCCAAATATCATCTATACTTAACTATACCACCATCGTTTTAGACCCTTGTCTTTTTAACCATGTTAGTTATCTATATCATAATTGCAACGTCGTAGCATATGTCCACGTTATCTCCAAGTTCTTTCCTTTCATGTTTAATTTAATACAATACTTTTTACACCACATTTCAGTGTCGGTTTTTTTGTTTAACAATTAGTTTGCACACGCTTTCCATTTACTTTATCATATATATGAAGTAAAACGGTTATATACAGTGACTTTTATTTAATAGCTTTCTTACTTGTTTTCTGTAGACTAATTTAGTACTCGATGGGTTTGCCTTTTTTTAAGAATGCTCATTTATGTCTCCAATAATAATTTGTTCTTGTATCATTTGTTTGCCATTTTACTATAAAACTGTTCTGGTTGTAGAGCTCTTGTCTCTCAATTATAAGAAAGCGGGATGAAATTTTGGTGCAGTTTTTACGTTTATTTGAACTGTTTTATCATTTGCTGATTCTCGCGCGCATTCTCATTCTTGTTCACTCAACTGTAATGTTTTCAAATGAATGTTGCTCTTAATAAAACCAATACTCAATATCTTGATCAATGTCCATTTTACTTATAGGCTTGATCCAGAATGAAATTTTTTTGCAGTAGGTTAGTATTGGTTTGTGAAGAGTCTCTTTTAGACAGATTTTGTTCTTCGATTCTTGTCGTATTGTTGATCAGTTATGATATGAAACTGATTACTTTTTGTTTTCTACTTGTTGCTTTAATTTTTGTCAATCTTATAATATTTACGCACGCAATTTAGATCTGTTCATTTTTCTAATTACATTATCAGTTGCGGTGATTCGATTGGAAAGAAGCTTAAGGATTCAACTTCAAATTTGGCCCGTGATTTTATATTTTTTTCAATTATTAGCTTGATTTGAAATCATTATTTAAGCTCTTCATAAAAGTCATACGTCATAATTTTATCTCATTAACCAACCACTTTATTGTATTCAGTTTATGGTTATGGTCATGATTTATGAGTCCCGCTTTTTGTTTATGTCAGACACAAATCAAATACTTGAGACTGTCAGATATGCTTGACAAAAAATGTCAAACTTAATTAAACGTTAGGTTAATGTATAGTTGCGTACATGTTTTAAATTCATTAATCCTTAAAATAGAATTTATAGATTTGGTCGGTTGAATCAATCAGCCAGTTCATGTACAAACTGGAAGATTACTGGTTCAAAACCTATTCGAGACCTCTTGTATTTCTTCTTTTAATTACTAATGTGATTAGAAATGTTTATTTCGTTAAGGTTTTGTATAAAAGTGTAGAGGTGTATTATCAAAATTTTTACTGTGCTTAAGACCGGTATTTACTGCAGCATTCAAATTCAAAATAAATCTTTTTAGCCAATAGGGCATTCCAAACCAGAGGAATCTATTTTCAATCGATTCTTTCCTTAAATAATTACTTTTCTCTGCTTTTCCGACATCGCTTAGTTAATTCGCATTGTTAAAAGCATTCGCATAATTTCAGAATTTAGAGCTGAAATCAACACCATAGCCCCACATTTTTTCGTGTTAGTTTACCCCTTTTAAACAACTGTTTTAGAAAAGTAAAAGGTATATTTTGGAGAAAAATAAATTGTTAACAGATATTATCAGGAATTGATGCTACACCTAAAATTTTAAAGGAGCTCGTTTGCGGTGACAGCATTTTGCTAAGCGATTATCAATTGCAATTAGATAGACCTGACTGTGTAGAGAAAACGTTAAAACTGTTTTCGGTAGCACTTGAACCATGACAACCTTCATTGGTATTTCAGTCAAAAGTTAAAAGTGAATTTGAACCATTTGAAGCGCCTCGAATACCAATATAGGTTCCCAAGTCCAGGGTTGCCGATTACAGTCTCAAAGCTTATATGGGGTATTCCGAAAGGAAATTCAAATATTTTGAGGACATGTCTATGAAAGCCAAATAAGCTCGTATGTTTAAGTCCGATTTTTATTTGTTTCAAAGATACTTTGATTAATTATAATTCTCGACAAATTTTCGAAAACACCACCGACCAAATCGGTACACTTGTTTATGCGTTTATAAACTATACCAGTAACGAGTTTCAGTAAACGATGATTTGCTCTAATAAACGCTGCGGCATTAAGAATGCGATCTAGTAACGCATCCTTTGTGTCCACTCTCGTAGCATAAACCAACGACATCTTCCCCAAAAAGAAAAATCTGGGGAAGTGAGATTCGATGATCTCGATGGCGAAGGGTGTGGACCGCCTCTGCAAATCCAACGACCGCCAAAGTGGATATTCTGAAAATTTCTTACATTATTTAAACAACGAGATGGTGCTCCATTATGCTAGAAGATAATACGTGGTCGAATATTCAAAGGTACTTCGTCCAATATTTCAGGTGACCTTCAAAAAATTTAAATTATCATAACCAGTAGGGCGCACATCTACTAGGAAAGAACCGAACAGTTGATCATTTAGAATGCCGTATCATCGTTCATACTAAACCGACATGGAAACCACCGTTGGAAATTGCGTTCGTGCGTTGCATGTGAATTTTCGTTTGACCATCGACCATCGATGATTATTGAGATAATAATAATTGCATGCGGATAAAATTGAGCTTAATCAGCATATAAAATCCATTTATGCAATACTTTGTCTTTAGGAGTCCATTAACAAAATTGAACCCTTAAAGGATAACTGCCTTCTTGGCGATTTTTTAGATGTTGCGCATAAAAAGCGTTAAAATCCTGTTGCTATAAGTGTTGCTGTGTGTGGAATTTGAATTTGGATTGCGATGCGCATCTCTAGATTACCATCTCGAAGCCAATCCTACTGAACGTGTTAACCAATCCTTAAGACCATGCTTGCTTCGTATACCTATGACAACCAGTGTCACTGGGATGTCACTCTTCCACAAGTTTCCTGCGCCACCCGAACCTCCAAACATGAGATCCTTGGTTGTATTCCTTTCCTTGCCCTGTTTGGTCATGAACATATCCTCTCCGATGATTATTGCGGACAATAGTCCGAGATAAACAACATGTATGTCCCTGATCCCGAACATCCTTACCCTGATCCCGAACACTGCAAAAATATCCGCACCCATGTTCTCAAGAAACTTTCCGCTGCCTAATGTAACGCCCATAACTTTTATAGCCTCCGTCGTCGTCCGGTGCCCTTTCAAATAGGTGATTTCGTTTGTCGTCGTAATGATTTTCTCCGATACCTACATCCTTTCGTGTAAGAAAGTTAAAAAAATATTGTTTAGAAAATTATAATACTTACCTACATAAGTAAAAAATTTTGCTGATTTACAATTTTTCAATATACAGTTAAGGTTATAGAACATTTTCTGTTTTTCTAAACCCACAAAACTAAATTTTATAAACTATTTTTTGCCAGTAACTAGATTAGGAACCTCAGAAGTACACAAAGAATCAATAATTTGTAAATAACGATATTTAACACTTTATTCATATTGCTCAAATAGTTAACAGTTGAAAGAGATAAGGCCACGGTGTTGATTTCAGCTCTAAATTTTGAACATATTAAATGTGAAATCCAACAAAATCTGACGAAAATGCCTGTTTTACAAAAGCCTTCGGTCAAAAAAATAGTCTTTCAGTTCCAAAGGTATTAGTGGTCAGAATGATTTGTACCAAAAATTCAAAATCAAATGGTTACGCTACATCAAATGTTGAGTTTATCATTACAACTGTAAGAATTAAGTAATTGAAGTTATTGATAATTGTGATAATTTGCAATCGAATGATTTTATTCCGACCGACTTGGTGATAGACAAAACATCTAAAAACGATTTGTAGCTAAAGATATAAGGTACCAAAGTCACATGTGAACAATATAATTAGTGTACAATATTTGCTTAAAAGGAAATCAAGACAGCAACACCTTAACTGTTGTTGACCAGAAAATTATTATAATCTCACGTGGTGTAAAGAAATAGAAAATAGTATTTACCCACCATACTTACTCTTACCATAAACATTTCTATAACTAGATAGTTGACATTAATAAGTTTGTAGAAATAGTGCAAGTGGAAATCATAGGAAGTTTAGAAGCCCACTCTGTGACACTTTTAAACAGTTATCTGCGTTCTTCTAATTCGCTGAAAATCACAATCGTTGGGGATGACTATGAACTTTTGGAAATCCGCTATTATGTAGAATCCACAAATATAGTGCGTAAGAACGTGATACCTAACCCAAAAAAGGTTAAAACAAATAAAAAGATTAGTAAATCACCGCCCAAGGGATACCTACCAAATACACAAATAGGCCAATAGTAAAAAAATATTCATGTAATTGCTTGATTTAGTTAAAGAACATACAAATTTTTTTTTATTGTTTACTATAAATAGGCTAGTTAATAAAAAATTAGTATAAAAACCTTTTTGCAAGGATTAATTAAAAGTAATACACTTCAAAGAACGACTTATAAATTATTTCGGTAATCACCTTTCAACCTCAATGTGAAGCATAGGTTTAGATAAGCAAACCCAAAATTGTAGTATTACACTAGAGCTGTGCAAGGTGGGTGGTCTAAGTTGAACGTACTGAAGGTTTAAAATAATAAAAAATATTTAGTAACATGATATTTAATTATTTAAAAAAGAGACTGCAATATTTCAAAGCAGGAAAAGAAACGTATGAAAATCTTAAGAATATCCGTGTGCTGTTGAGTAATTGAAATCTTTCCTCTAAGGCAACAATAGCGGCATCTAAAATTTTGAAGTAGAAGTTCATCATAAAAGCTTTTCGAAGTGAAACTACTAGTTCACTTTCGCCTTCAAAAATAAAGACAAGCTTTTTCTTCTAACTCAGGATTCTTATTTTTCAGGAAACGAGTCTTCTCCATCGGTGACTGCAGTAATTTCTTTGGCTTGTATTACAAACGCATAAAGCTGTTCATAAGATCTTATTCCAATAAAATAGATCTTTAAATTATTAGTGCCATCATTACTAATTTTATTTTTACTTTAGGATTTTGGTTTTGAAGCATTTCGCTTGCGACATTCATCTTATTTAAAATGTTAAGGCAAATTGAAATGGAACACAATCTCAAGACTATTGATTTATGCAGAAGTGAGGAGTCAAGCTCCTTTTGTGCATATCTCTGATCCATTTTGGTTGAATTTCTTCTAAAGTATCACAAACTTCTACAGTTTGAGTTTTATGCGGTGTAACAATTTCGATTTTCTGTCATTCAAATACACAAGTTTTGTTCGATACACCTAATCAATAAATGTTAAATTTCTATTGAAACCTTTTATTATAAAATTCATACATAGTACGCCCTCTACATTAGAATAGCAAAAGTTCACTTCAAGTGAACTTCTAGTTGTTTGTATCTTGTTTCAATATCCTCCTTCCCCGTACATACTAGTATAATTAAAGTTGCCTCGTGGAATACGCCATTTTTAATATCAGATGTAGTCCGTAGACACGTATTTTTCTGGGCTTGCAAGTTTTTAATCAAACATGCCGCCCGAGCAATTATTTAAGTGGGGTCAACATGTTCCATAAGTTAGTTTTGGTAATAGCATCGACCTAAAATGGTTGTAGATATATTTTTACGGCAAGAAAGTATTGCACAAGCTTACCCCAAATTTTTATTCTTTCGTTTCATTTCAGCGCAAGTTCTTGGAGTTCTTCAAGCTCTTCAAGTTTTTATTCTTTTTTTGTTTAGCGTTTTAAGGATTCAACCACTTATCATTAAATATGGAGATAATTATAATTCCGAATTTTAAAATATTAAAGTCAAGTTACAGGTAAAGAAGTTATGGAAATTTAAGTATTGTAAAGAATCCAATCGTTAATCATAAAGCATACACTAAAGTGAGAAGCAGTTTCAATTGTTACTAGGCAGGAATGTAGAAACCCGCACATGTTATTGGTTAATATGAAGGTTAAATCCGGACCCCTGTGTCAGCTACGCTCAACTATAAGAGTAAGGACGCAGATATAGCAGATGGTTAGCGGTGAGTCATCCTCCATTTTTATTCTTATATTTTTTTTAAGAAACTTTTAATTAAAATGCTCAGATAAATTTTCGAAGAAGTTATACATAAGTTTGTTTAAAATTAATTCTCAAAATTTTGCTAAAGTTCATAGTTCAATTAATTTGTTTTATTTAAAAATTTAATTTAAAAATTTAGTATTTGAATAAAGCATAATTGACCTTAACATTTTTAAGATCTTTGTATAATTTTATGTTTGAAGTTACAAAGTTGTATTAAAGGGTTTGCTTTATCGAACATGTGATATGATAAAAATTGTTTGCCGAATTATAATATATAACACCTGGTGATAATACACCTGATGTATAATTCAATGTCGACAATAAGTACTTTTCTTTGACCTTTGATTTTATTAAAAATTGTTATTAAAAATGTATAACCACAACCTGAGAAATTACTTTTGAATATGTAAATTTTTTGTGAACTGAAAAGGATCCTATTCAAGTAACATGAAGTCATTGTAACGTAAAGTAAAAGTAACATATTTCTTAAAGAAAACTAAAATAATTTATGCATTTAATAAAACAATATTCCAAGAATGCTTAGATATAAATATTAAATAGTGAAAACGGAACTGTTTCGAAAGTCTCCGTATACATAAGTTGTATAAACAATGTATATATAAATATTTTTTTAAAAACAAAATTAATAGAAAAAATTTTAAGTTGTCTCAAAATTTTCTTTCTTTGAAGTCAACAGTGCTTGTCCTACAGAAGCAAACTGTTTATAATTTGGAAGCTTTAGTACTGAAGGAAAGTATTATTGGTGTTAAAGTTCAAAGTTTTTCTTGAAAGTATAATTTTGAGTAGTGATTTACATATAATTATTTTTCTGATAAAGTGACTAGGCTCTCATGAAGCACTAATTTGAAAATGTTTAGGTGTGATTAAATTTTCAGATAGCACGAGATCGTCGTTCCGATTCCAGGTTGCAGAGACCACAGTAAGTATTTTTGTATATGTTGCTTGTCGTAAATTTTTTTTTTTTCGAAGATTTCCGTATCTGATCTTCGAATAATTTCTTATAAAACACTCATAAAGATACGGTGGCGTCCAATAAAATTCCTTTTGTTTTTTCGTATACCATCCTACGACCCTAGCTCATAGCTCTGCCCTAAGTTGAAGAAACTTAGCTGGCTGGAAGAACTCTTTAGAGGGATCCCTTTTTCTCAAAGCCATTCAACATCCTTTTACCCTGAGCTTGACCATCAAACAGAAACCCCTCGTAATCTATCGAGGCTCTGCCGCCTTTATGGTAGAGCAGACATATTTAATAGAAGGCTTGAATGTTACAGCGGTATCATGACTTGAATGCGACTTTGCCATTTCGTATCCAATAGCGGCTTTAATGTTAATTTTGGAATATGTTCCAATAAGGTGTTCCATCCGTTGATCCCTTTTCAACGATTTGTTTAAATCAAACATGTTTTAACAGTTTCTTATATGACAGCCACTCGATTTGTGTCCTTTAAGAATCATGTTTAAATGTTGCAAATCACACGCTTATTTAAGCCTTTACAAAGAGTTTTCAGTAGTTTTTGTTACATGGATATTGAATACGGGTAGTTTACAAGGAATCAAAATATACTGTTTGAAAAATTGAATATACTCACCAAGACCGTAGTATTCTTTCACTATAGCTTAGCGTAAGATAACAACAACAGTCTGAATATTTTTTATTGTTGGCATCTCATGGAAAATTTCCTAACTATATGTAGAATATTGTTTGGTTATGTGGTTTTTGGTAATTTTCCGGAATCTTACAAAATAAGATAACTATCAGTAGTGGTGCTTATGTGCGTTTAACGATTAGATTCAATATTTAAAATAATAGGATGAATTTCAGTTGCGCAGCACAAACTGAACACAAGTTTGATTCACTGCGATCAAATTATCACATTGTGTCAACTAAAAATACGTGTATTGTTTGTATAGTAATTTTGAAAAGTTGTAAGTGCATTTTCATATTTTGATTCGTTTGTTATGTTCCATTTCGTATTTGCAAATTTGCTGCCTACTTAATTTAAAAACCATTTCGATATTTACTTATTTGAATACACGAATTTGCTACATTTTTATTATGCCAAGTTAGCTTAGTTAGGCTACTAACCTTGCTCGTCTTTATTTAATTCACTAGTCTACATATTATATTATGCTTTCTGGTTTATTAAATAAACATGTGATTGATAAGAATTTCCTGAAGATTGCTAATATAATTATAACTAGGTAAAACAGCTGTGTTATCTACGAAAGATAGAAATATATTCAAACTTATTTCTATTCTATATGGAATTTTCGTGATTATTCTTCAGGAAAAAGTTTTATAAATATATTGGTTGAATGAATTCACTATACTTCTAGCGCTAGAGCGCGACGTTTCTTCTACGATAAATATTATCTACCTAATCGGGCAATTGTAAAATCCTCATAATGAAAAACATGCTTTCTCTTTTTACGTGACTGCCCAGTTTGAAACCAATATTCTTCGAATTTTAACGCACGTTCTGAGTTGTATATTTTATTCTTATATGGTTAAGTTATTTGAACTAATGCTTACTTGGCCGTACTACAGAAACTTCACATTATCGTAGCCACTCATTTTGTTTAGTTATACAGTGATTTTATTAATTTTCTTTGTCGTTTAGAGTTACATGTTCACTGTATTATTGACCGACTGTGATGGGCACCCACCTTAGGAATTCATAATACTTTTAGTGGTTGGTTATCGATCTCTTTTATACTAGTGGATGTGTTTGTTCGTTGCTGGTTCTTAGTGGTTCTGGAGCTCTGCAGCCCTTATAGAGTAGCCGCCATTGGCATTAATAGACAATCTTAATGGTACCAGAAGATTTTTTGTTACATTTGAAAAAGTAGCTTTCTGGTTGTGACCCTTACGGTCAATTAAGACAGCAAATAAGCTGAATTATTAACAAATGGACAGCTGCTTGGTCGCTGCATGAGTGCACGATCCTGTATTTTTTAATGCCCCATTTCTTTTTGATTCAAAATTGAAGCTACAGAAGGTGGAAGGAGTTGAAGAATTGGGTTGCTTTGCGAGATTTGTGGATTTTAGGATGGTATTATATTAAAATATCTTGCTTACTATTTTAAAGCAATAAACTGTTTGCAGTCGGAAAGTGAATGCAGTAAATTTAATTATCTTATTTAGCAGAAATATATTGCAGCAATAAATACTTTTTTATTATCCGACGGATAAAATGTGCTGCAATATGTAAGATAGAATAAGATGTTAATAGGGTTGCCAAAATTTATTTAGCCAGACGACATTTATATTTCTATGCGACAAAATTCCAAAATCCAACATCATGCTGATATTCAAGTGACAGTTGTGCTTATTACTACTGTGGTTTCATATTAAAGCTTTGTGAAATGTAAAATACGTACGTCAGAAAAATATACGTACACGTATGGTATGACTGGTCCCGTCAGTTCAGTTTATGACCTATGCTGATTAGCAAGTGTAAAGGAAGGCCAGTCATTATCCCTTATTTCAAAAGTAGTAAAATGGCACATCCGATAACTTTTGCGTCTTAATAACAGAGAAGCATACCATTAATAACAACATTACAGAAGTTAAGCGTAAAATTTAACATAACGTTGCTGTTAGGTATTTCGGAGTAGTTGAGGGAAAAGCGTGAAAGCTAAGAGCTTAGCGTCTCGAAACAACGAGTACTAGAATGTCGCCGGCAGGCTTTAGGACAATAGAGCCATACTAAGTAGTAGCAGGATGCCATATTCTAGATTGTATAATTTCAGCATAACGCAGACGGTCCACGCTTTCACATAATTTACACTATTTTGTAAGGAGCTACAAACCATATTTCTCTGGAAACATTGTCAGGGAGCAGTAAATCTTATATGTTAAATTTCAGTTGAGCGGTAGCGTCACAATTGTATTAGTAAAGCGATTATTCAGATGCTGAAAGTGTATTTCGCTAAGTAATATGGTGCAAGAGTTGACGACCTATTCATTTAAATTCATATTATTCAAGTTTTGAGTATTGTTACAGGTCTTTGCAAAAAGGTTTGATTCGTTAAACAAATTTAAATCACCGTACAATGCAAAATAATTTTGCATACTTTTTGTACCCAGGAAATAGTTGGATATATGAAAGCGATTTTGAGCGCTGCCATTCATCATACACTGTAGATTCCACACGATTCAGTATACTATATATGGTGTTTCTAAAATAGGTTTTACGATTTTAATAGCATGTAATATTTGTCAAAATAAGAAAAAGATCCTGTTAACATATGGTCAAAAACGAAACCCAAAAAACGCAGCCCCGTACAGGATTTTATAAAACATTATATTTGAAACAAGTAAGGACAATCTGCACACGACGGTCTAATTTACTTTTTGTAGCCAAAAATGAAATCTTCTTTTCAAGGGAAATGTGGGTGTTTTACGACCCAAGTTTTTTTTTCAAGTCAGACCAAATTTTGACACAAGTTCCTAGTCTTTGTACATTTTACATAAAAAGGGTCCTATTTGCTTAAAATTTCCAATCTAACAAATTTTTGATGAATATGATAGCATCACTGTTTTATTATAGTTTGTTACGGTATTCCGTACAGACAAGAAAGATAGCAGTAAAGTAAGTAAAGAAAATCGCCTACCCGAATACCGCAACAAACAAGGAACGGAATGGTAGAATAGAAATCCAAAAAAATTAAATTTGGGGTAGCTCAAAAACGTCGTAGAGTGATACAGAAAAAAAATTGGAAACCTCAGTAGAAAGCTATATTCCAACATACAGTCCCAAAAGAATACTCACAAAAGTTAAAAACACACATTTACGTAATCGTTCGCTATAAGGAATGTAAACAGAGCGTCAATTTACGTATAATACGGTATAAACCTAAACATTTTAAATATCGAAAATAAAATCTTATTATCTAAATAATAGGTACATATATAAATGCCAAAAGACTTACAACATGTTCAAGCCTTAAACATGTACATGAAAAATTACACAGAATACATATGTCTACCATGATTTTTACCTGCTTTGTAAAGTGCACCTCGTAAGATTTAAGAACATAACATTAAATTTTAAATAGCTTATTTAAGTATTAACTAGCAGGTTCTTAACGTTAACATAAATATACACACGAACGCAAGCTTTTAGAATAATTGCATAATCATTCGCGCATTGTGACTGTTAAGAACTGTAAATAGTTAATAGTTGGTTGTGTTACTATAGCGTTTATTATTATTAGAAAGTTTATAAAAATAAGGATCAAGGACTATGGAGGTCAAAATTTGAAACAAGAATTAAATTAATTATTTTTTGACAAGCCTAAAAATATCGAAGCGTATAGAAATCTTGCAGGGTTACACGCGGTTTTACAAGTAATTATTAAAGGCCACAATGTAAGTGAATCCCAGACTAGTTATTAGCATGTATTAAGATAATATTTTTAGGAAATTTATAACGCTACTATAAACTTGACATTTTATGTGGAGTGAATAAAGCCGTTCATAAATTGGTGTTTTTAACAATAGCTTAGAACCAGTAGTCAGACAGCCAGCTCATCACAGAGAGCCAATCCTACATGTTGCGGTAGAGTTGCGACTTTGTGCATCAACCGCAACTCACCGTTTTTTTTTTTTTCTACTGATGATGACCACATAGTGGTCGAAATACGTATCTAGTAATTTAAATATTTTTTGTGGTTAAGGGTTTTTATTTAATTTTATTTAAATCGTGCCACAGTGTTCCTATAGATTAATAACTTTGCTTTGACATACCAATTGAACGTAGATCCGAAAGCAACTGACTACGTTCAACCAATGGACCAAAAATCTAATAATAGTTGCAGGTGTGTTAAATCGGTTATATATGCGGAAAGTGGATCTAAAACGCCATGGTTTAAAGAAAATAAGCCTCCCCACTATTTCATTAGCGCAAACCTTCAAAAGCTACAGCTAGATAGTAAACAGAAAACGGGGCCCAAAAAGGCTCAGCTCAGCTCACATGAATGGCCATCGTTTATATCCCAATATGGAAGAACTACTCAGCAGTGCGGTTATACTGATGAAGACAACCTTATAAGACTTCAGCGGTGTCTAAAAGGAAAAGAGCTCAGTGCCGTTAGCGGTCAGCTAGCATTTGCAGAAATCATTCCACATTCTATGAACACTTTGAATACATTTTTTGGCAGACCGGAGATACTATTGACATCAATGATGCAAAAAAATAAAATCCGGACCACCAATTAATCCAGAACGTCTAGATACGTTGATACAGTTTTCACTATCAGTTCAACATTTATGCGCCACTGTGAGAGCGGCGGATTTAGTAGCTCATCTGAACAATCCCATGCTGCTAATTGAACTAGTTAGCAAAGTTCCACTCAGCTACCAAATAGAATGGGCTTAATATAAATCAACACTAACGCGTAACTGTTCCAACCTAGCAGACTTTAATGAGTGGTTACGCAGTCTAGCTGATACAGTCAGTACCCTAATCCCTGCGGTAAAAAACGTCAAACTGAAGCCGGTCGAAAGACGCTCTCAACCACGGCGCGAGTACGTTCATCACGCTACAAACCACCGAAATAAATCTGATGCTAGTAAAAAAATTGCAGCAGACGCTATGGAAGATAGAAAACATAGTGCTGTGTATGACGCAGTGGAACATCAAAGCGTATTGGAATGTGCAAGCTTTAAATTACTAACGGTTCAATAGCGCTGGGAACAATTGCGAAAGAACAAATTGTGTAAAAAGTGCCTTCGTTGACACAATCCTATGTAATGTAGATCGTATAAAGAATGTGGCGTAAACGGATGAAAGTTTAGACATCACTACTTACTACATGATCAGGCAACGCATACGGCGGAAGAACAATCGAAAGTCGCTTCAGATACAGCGAATATTGTCAGTATACACCGCCCTCAAAACGCCACGTGTGGTACTCGTGATTTTATATGGAAAGTCAGTGAGCGTGCATACTTACGCGTTTTTTGACAAAGGGTCGTCTATCACATTAATGGAAAAGCAGTTGGCGGATCAACTGCAATTAACCGGTGGACCTGCCGAAAAGCTGTGTTTGACATGGAAAAGTGAAGAACCCGATAGTCGAACGGTGACAATAGCAATTTCGGGCAAATACAGTGGAGCCAAAAGATATAAGATTCATAGTGTAAAAACGATTAAATCATTGAACCTTCCCACACAATCGTTAATCATCGAAAATATGCAAAGTGCATACCCTCATCTAAAAAGTTTGCCTTTCGCCTGTTATGAAAATGCAGTCGTCCCTCAAATACTAATCGGAGTTCAACATGCAGCTTTAGGTGTATCAATTCGTACTATAGAAGGCGATTGTGGGGAGCCAATTGTGACAATAACCAAATTAGGATGGACGTTGCAAGGTCTCGTAAAGAAGGAACAACCGGTCGTAAATGGTTCTCCGAATGGGTTGTATCTGCACTTTCATATCCACGATAACTTGATTGACGATATCGACTTACATAACACAATAAAAGACTTTTTCTCCACCGAAAACTTTGGTGTAAAAAACCCGGACGCACTGCTGGAGTCAGCAGATGATACGCGAGCCCGCCGACTGCTAATGGAAACGACATGCAAAACGGGTGACCGATATACAACGGGATTGCTATGGCGATATGACAACGTCAAATTTCCTTACAGGTTTAGCATGGCACAACATCGATTACTTTGTCTGGAAAGAAAGATGGAGAAAATCTCAATCTAAGAACAATTATTTCAAGACAAATTGACGAATACGTTATCAAAGGTTATGCTCGAAAACTAACACCGAATGAAATTCATAGGGAAAACCCGAAGAAGTGGTACGTACCTTTATTTACTGTCGCGAACCCTAACAAACCTGAGAAAGTCAGACTCGTGTGGGATGCTGCTGCAACAGTGCAGGATGTGACATTGAACTCGATGCTGCTACCAGGACCCGACTTTATTAAATCATTATTTGAAGTCTTGCTCCGGTTTAGAGAGCAACGATTTGCAATAGCAGGAGACATAAAAGAAATGTACCACCAAACGTGTTCTCCGCGTGCCGCCCATTTCGTAAAAAGTACTAATGCAAAACTGATAAAGAGCATCCTCGAGCAGTCGCAGCAATCATTAACAATCATTATGTTGACGACTGGCTTGACAGTTTCGGTAGTACAGCGGAGGTCATCGACGTTGCATGAGCAGTAATAAAAGTACATGCTTCTGCAGGTTTTAAAACTCGGAATTTTGTCTCTAATTCTGAACATATTCTAGAAACGCTACGCGAAACGAGCGGTGATGTACCGAAAAACGTAAGTTTTGACACTGCTACAGTTAGTGCGAAACTGTTGGGAATGTGGTGGTCAGAATCCACAGATATGTTTTTTATGTCATAAACTACAAGTATATGAACATGGAAATCTTGGATGGCACTAGACGGCCAACCAAACGTGAAGTTTTGCAAGCCCTAATGATGATATTCGATCCTCTTGGATTGACTGCCTTCTTCTTAGTGTATATAAAAATGTTGCTGCAGGACATTTGGAAATAATCTATTGACTGGGATGATCGTATAACAGAAAGACAGTATACTAAATAGATGAAGTGGATAAAGGTTTTACCAAAGTTGAAGGACTTTAGAATTCCATGATGGTATGCACTAAGTGATTATCATTCAGTTCAACTGCACGAATTTGTGGACGCAAGCGAAAATGCATTTGCTGCACTAGCATACTTTAGATTCGAAGGTGAAAACGGGGTTACAATCGCTTTGATCAGTGCGAAAACAAAAGTTCGCTGCTTAAACAATTGTCAGTACCGTATCTCGAATTGTAAGCAGCTGTTTCAGGAGCGCGTCTTGCATGCACAATTTGCAAAAGTCACAACTTTGTTCCAAAAAGTAAAACCTTTTAGTTAGATTCGCAAGATGGTTGCGATTACAGCAACAAAAATATCGTCAGTTTGTAGCGTTAAGGGTAGGCGAAATACTTGAAACAACGGATGTAAAAGATTGGCGGTGGGTTCCCACAAAGCATAATGTCGCTGTTGAAGGTACTAAATGGAAAGAGTGGCCACATATATCTTCCACTAGCCGTTGGTTTCAGGGCCCCGAATTCTTAGTAATGCCAGAATCCGAGTGGCCAAACAAGGAATTCAACATTACAGAGTCTGACAAAGAAGTAGTGCATCAAATGACCCATGTACTGGACAATTCATTGCAAATTACGCCAAACTTTAAGAACTTTTCTAAATGGCAAAGATTGGTAAGGACACAAGCTTGGATACTTAGATTTTTTAAAAAAGGACGTGTTTCAAGGACGAGAAGGGTAAATTAACTACTCAGGAGATAGTGGAATGCTACAAACTGAAGCTTTTAGTGATGAGATCTGGCAAATAAAACGAAATCCAAAACATGTCGATCCACAAAGCAAGCTGGCTATACAAACTGTCCCCATTTCTTGATGCGTCGTCGGTCCTAAGAATGAAAGGTAGAACCACCTAGGCAGATAGATTGTACGAGGCAAAAATCCTATATTCTTGCCACTGGACCACCTTATTACCGATTTAGTTATTAGATATTACCATGAAAAGCATCACCACCATAATAGGGAGACGACTGTGAACGAAATATGGCAAAAATATGTTATACCTCAGCTACGAGCTAAAGTTAAAAAAATCTGTACTAACTGTCAATTTTGTAAAAATTATCGAATTAAACCAAAGGTACCTGAAATAACAGATCACCCTAAAGCGAGGCTCGCAACTTTATACGACCATTCTCCTACGTCGGTGTTGACTACTTTGGGCCAATGAAATTTGTTAATATACAAAAAGATAAAAAGCGATGGTGAGTACTCTTCACATGTCTCACTGTAAGAGCAGTACACATTGAAGTAGCTCAATCTAACAATCGTGCTCTGTTTGCAGCCCTCTACTAGATTTCTGATTCCCTTTCCAACTAATACCTTCAGAAAACACATCACATCTTTTTCTCGCTTATTTGCCTTTAAATTTCCTTGTCTAAGAGACGTTTCAAAGTCAATGATCACTAACCATATGCTATCTCCCTTTCTTTGCGACTTCATGTAAAATACAGTCTTGCTCTTTATAGTATCGATCTGTTTTCGTACGTAGCGTGCAACATTTTCTCTAACATAGACCTGTGTTTGTTTCTCAACGGTCTTTTACCAGGAATCTAATACTTATTGACAAGCTTTAAATTCGATACAAAGAAATATTATACATGTTCCCGCTTTATATTACCCTAATTTACACAAATAAATAAATGACGCTTTGAATATGTGTTACTAAATAAATACACCCTGTTCCATTATCGATTTTTATGCTACAAACGTAAAAGTTTTGTATTAACAAATTTACACGCTATTTCATTTTAAAATCTTAACTACACTTTACGGAATTACGTTTCCTACCTAATTATAATTAATATTTACAGTGAATTTTACAACTACATACAATTAACCCTAACATTTAATGAAAATTGGTAAATTCTTATCCTATTTTTCTGATAAACGTCTTAAACTCTACTTGACCCTTATATACATGAGTTACCCTGCAATAAGTAATTATTTGACCTTTCTAACACCTATTATAACCTATGAATCCACAGTAATATATATATATATATATATATATATATATATTATAGTGGTTTTAAAGGGTTAAAAGTAAAAATAAACGAAACAATTTCAAAACACCCTGTATAAAGGAACAACCAGAATTTACGGGCGAAATTTTTTCCAGTTAGTTCAATTTTAAGTAACAGGTATTAATCAAATTTTACAAATAATAATTAAAATTTAATAGCTTTGCAAAAGAAATAAAATGTTAGAAACCAATGCCATTAAATTATTAATTTAATTGAATTTAATTAAACGGTTATTTTCGTGTAATATGCATAAAAGCGTGTAAAAATCAATAATACCAAGGTGAAAAGCGTTGCTAACAGACAAATATATCGGTGGGGTTGAAATACGCTGAAATACAACTCGGAGAAATGTATCTAAAGCGTTCGTTGAGATTGAACACCTGCGTGGCTTGAAAAGGTCAAGTTCTACTTAATTTGTATAGATAGCAAACGGTTACAAAGAATATCGGGTAAACCGTCGCATGCGTTCGTAGTAAATACTAACGAGGGGTGATTTAAATCACGTAGAAAATCCACGTGGGGTAGATAGCAGACAAACAGGAATATCAATTTTCTACCACTCAAGCAAGGGTAGAAAAAAACGTAGAAAACGCATAAGCAAGAGACAACGGTAGTATAGGCGGGATTTGTGAAACGTCAGTAGGTCTACAATTGGTCGATATAGTTAGTTTGACTTGAGACAAACACGAGGATAGTGTAACGTAGTTTTCTAAAAATATCATAACGACGTGCTGAAATTCGCGGGATTAGATATCGGTTGAGTGCAAAATTGTAAGAATGTGTTGTTGTTAACAGGGGATTTCGGATAAATGTGTCCAGGAGGTGACCGTCTAAAGGTATAAATATTTTACAAAAACATAATTAAAGCCCTTAATATTTCGATCGCTTCAGACTACGTATGGAAGCTACCACGAGTTTTGTAAGTAAAATAAATTATTGTAAATTATATTGCACGGTGAGCCTTATAATTTATACGCGGTTGGTGTGCCGAGATTACATATTTTTTTTAATTGAGGTATCAGCGATAATATTTTTAAACAAGCTCGTGTCGGGACGTTAAGTAACGTGGTTTAAAGTAAAATTGTGAAAGACGTATGTTTAAATTGGATTTGGAATTTGGTTACACCGTGAAGGCAGCATTAGCAGTCCAACTTAGATGGGGTTCGGCTAGTAATAGCAAGAAACGGCCTGCAGGCCAGATAGAAGAAATACATGGCATCGTCCTCGGAGCGGAGATTATCTAGAAATTTCCAGGTAACGATTTGAAATTGTGATTCTTATAAACTGTGAATATTGGGTGACGTATGAGAGTGATTTTGAAGGTATTGTGGATTATTTGCGTATTGAACATAATACGTGTGAATAACTTTATTATGGTATTTAACTAGAAAACTGAAGGTTTCTATAGAGCTTATTAACGTTCCATCAGGACGTAAAAATTTTGTGAAGAGTACATGGCTTTGTTTTTTTTGTTTGTTGTAAGAGTATGCAAAGTAGAAGGGCATACATTATTCATAATTAACTGGGTTATCATGAGCTCACCATACTCCAGAGTTTACTTAGATTAAAAATAAATTATAAAGAAGGAATGAGAAAGAAGGTATTAGTCAAGGTCCATTTACTCCGGGTACACTTTATGTGTTTGATAATTAAAAATAAAATACAGGACATTACAAAATAGGATTTATTGAAGTGTAACGTGATCAATGAAATGTGGACAATATTGAATTTCATTTGTAAATAGTAACAAAATAAAAGATTGTATGTTGGTTGTATTTTGTGGTTTTATTGCAAGTGTGTGTGTACAATTAAGAATATGAGAGTGAATCTAGATATCCAAGAGGAGGCCCAACTGAGCTAGCCGGAAGCAGGTGCAGAAAATTGGCAATTCAACCGAGGAAGAGAGGAAAACGGGTAAGAAATTTTTTTTTGAATTATTTAATTTTTGAAAATTTTTCTATTTTCGAATTTGAAAATTTAATAAAATTTTCAAATATATTTTTGTTGGTGAGGATTTTACCCGATAACCACGGCAATATATATGTATATATATATGTATATATGTATATATATATATATATATATATATATATTGCCGTGGATCACTATAAGAATAATCGTGCCTCACGAATTGGGCGTCAAAAATTGCCGTGGAACTCGGGTAAAATCTTCACCAACAAAAATACTTTCGAAAATTTTATAAACTTTTCAAAACCCGAAAATTCAAAATTAAATAATACAACAAAAATATTTCTTACCCGTTTTCCTCTCTATATTCCCCGGTTGAATGGCCTTCTTCAACTGCTTCCGGCTAGCTCAGTTGGACCTCCTTTTGGATATCTAAATTCACTCTCATATTCTATCATTCACGCACACTCCCAATAAAACCATAAAATACAACAAACATACAATCTTTTATTTATTACTATTTACAAATGAAATTCAATATTGTCCATATTTCATTGTTCACGTTCTTCAGTAAATCTTATTTTGTAATGTCCTGTATTTTATTTGAAAATCATCAAACACATAAAATGTACCCGGAGTAAATGGACCTTGAATAATACCTTCTCTAAAATTCCTTCTTTATAATTTATTTATTTATTATTCTTATCTATGTAAACTATGGGGTATGGTGAGCTCATGATAACCCAACTAATTCTGCATAATGTATGCCCTTCTACTTTGCATTTAAAAAAAACAAAGCCATGTACTCTTCACAAAATTTCACGTTCTGAAGGAACGTTAAAAAGCTTTATAGACACCTTCAAATTTCTAGTTGAATACCATAATAAAGTTATTTACACGTATTATGTTCAATACGTAAATAAACCACACTACCTTGAAAAACACTCTCATACGCCACCCCAATATTTACAGTTCATAGGAATCACAATTTCAAATCGTTACCTGGAAATTTCTAGAAGATCTCCGCTCTGTAGATGATGCCATGTATTTTTCTATCTGGTCTGCAGGTAGTTTCTCGCTATCACTAGACGAACTCCATCTAAGTTGATCCGCCAACACCGCCTTCTCGGTGTAACCAAATTCCAAATTTCATACCAATTAGACGTCTTTCACAGTAATCTACGTTACTTAATGTCCCGACACGAGTTGATTAAAAATTATAGGTGATACCTCAATAAAAAAATGTAATCTCGGCACACTAACCGCGTACTAATTAAGAGACTACCACTATGCAATACAATTTAAATGACTTTATAATACTTACAACTCGTGTTAACTTTCATACGTCGTTTGGGACGATCGAAATAATAATGGCTTTAATAATGTTCTCGTAAACTATTTATATCTTTAGACTGCCACCTCCTGGCCACGTTTATTTGAAATCTCCTGCTCATAACAACACATTCCCACAATTTTGCACTCAACCCGATCTTTAAATCCGCGAATTTCAGTACTTCGTTACAATATTTTCAGAAAATTACGCTACACTATCCTCGTGTTTATATCAAGTCAAATTAAACATATCGACCAATCGAAGATCTAATGACGTTTCACAAATCCCGCCTATACAACCGTTGTCTCATGCTTATACGTTTTCTACGGCTCCTTCTAACCTTGCTTGAGTGGTAGAAAATCGATATCCTTGTTTGTGCGCTGTCTACCACACGTGGACTTTCTACGTGAGTTAAATAACCCCTCATTATTATTTTATGCTAAAACATCCGACCGTTTGTACAATCCTTAGAATAATTTGTTTGTTATCTACAAATTAAATAGAACTTGACATTTAGAAAATGCGCAGGTGTTTAATTTTACACGAACGTTTTAAATTCATTTCTCGGAGTTGTATTTCAGCGTATTTTGATTCCACCGATATATTTGTCTGTTAGCAACGCTTTTATGCATATTATACATCAATAATCGTTCAATTAAATTCAACTACATCAATTAATACATGGCATTGGCTTCTACCATTTATTTCTTTGCAAACCTACTTAAATTTCATTAATTATTTGTAAAATTTCGTTAATACCTGATACTTAAAATGAATTACCTAATATAACTTTCGCACGTAATTTCTGGTTGTTCCTTGTACAGGGTGTTTTGAAATTGCTTTGTTTATATTTATTTTTGATCTTTTAAAACCACTATAATATATATATATATATATATATATATATATATCTCTAAAGTAAATATCGCTAATTATATAAAAAATGCACTTGGAATTTAAAAACGTGTTTGTTTGTTTTTAGTATTTTCTTCTTTTTTTAGAGAAACGATCTCGTCTAGATCTAGAATATTCAAAATGTATAGTGTAAGATTAGTTTTAGAAAAAATATGTTGTACGTCACGCTTACAACTGAGTCACTTAGTTTTACTATATTATTGCACGTATGCTTATCAGAACTCATAAATGGTTTGAATTTTGAACAACTGTGCTGACACTGTTATCCAGTTTTATACCATAGAAGACGTTTTACTCTAAACGTAAGGTAGACAAACTTGAGAAGCGCAAAAGCTGTCGGACAGTAAAAGATTTTAGAAAAAATTTTTACAGAGATTAGTTTTGGCAACATTAGGTATAAATAATTGCTGTCCAAAAATTATTACAACCCTGAATGGCGGTGAAATAGACCACAAGAATCAATTGTTTCTTTACATTGTTTAATTGACGTTTCGTATTTTGGCCACCAAACAACAAATTAATTCCTGTTTGCGTTTATTGCATTAGGAAACATGCCCGTCTTAGTTGACATGCGTGTGATTAGTAAGCCCAAGGTCCCGAGTTTGAATCCCTACAAGATTCGCTTGAAAAATGTTCGGCGAACATTTTACAGGAACATCTAATGCAACCTTGCAACCTGGATCCCAAACAGTTCGACTTGAGCTTTTACAAATTTAACTCCCGTACTGAATCGCTAAGCTCATCTTGTAAGTAAAAAATATGGAGTACCTATATCAAATGGTTGGATATCAGAATCCACGTCTTTTTCATAGGTTCAACAATATTATCTACAGCAGCGCTCATACCATTGTGAAGTGTATATGATTCTGGATGTTTGAGGATTGGTAAATTGTGGCCTGATAGTTGATTCAGGTTTGAGTAGCATAAAGTATGCTTTGACTTCATTAGAATTCCAGATAAATTCGTCAAGCAAAAATACCAATTTGTAACATGATCCTTAAGTTTTCTACACACCATAGGTACCGTAAAATACATTTACTTATCGGTACACGTTGCGCAAATGATATGCGGCGCCCAAGATTTATTCGGATCTCCTAGTTTGTATTCAAAATAAATCTCAAAGGCTTTTCAATTAATGCAGTTATTGTCCTTTTGTGAGGTTTAATCGTAAACTTGCCACATACGTAGTAAAATGTCACCCGTTGATATACACATTTTGCGACATTCTATAAAGTCAATCACCAACATTACTTTTACAGTAAAATATTATTTCTTTATTAACATTTTATATCTATTTATAGTCGCTTTTAGTATATCAACTGTTGCTAATCCTGTCCATTACATGTGATTTTCCAATGCTCCACCCGCAGGTACTACAGTGGCCAGAAAGCGAGTTTTTTTTACCTGGAAAATTTGGAATTTTGCCGAACCCTTGCTGTTCCAAGCAAGGTAGGGATCTTTAACGTGCGTGACAACACCCACACACGGGACCTCCATTTTACCTCTCATCCGAACGAGGGTGTATTTTTGTGAAAAATGCTCGCCTAACATTTTTCAAGCGAACCGTGTCGGGATTCGAACCCGGGACCTTGGGCGTAGTAGTCACACACATACCACTACGCTACGGAGCCGCTTTGCTAATCCTGTCCGCGGCGCTTATGTCTTAGGCCAGTTTTCCAGCGATTTCTAGAACTTTTGCCAGAAATTATAACCGTGTTTACATTCCAATAATGGGTCACCCGCCGGATTAGGTTCGTTACAATATGTTATAAAATGTAAACCGTCTTTAACGTATATCTTAGTATCTGAGGGTGATATGAAAATTCAGAGTGCAAATTTGGTTTCAGCGACAAAAAATACATTAAAAAAACGCTCATCAGACAGCAGGAAACAAAAATTGCGTTAGTCTGTGTAATTTCAGTACACACTCAAAATATTTTTTAATTCTTAGTAGGCTATTTTCCATTCCAAATAGTTTTATCTATCTTTTTCACCCTGTAGCAAACTTTTCTTTCTACTTAAGGTCAAATTTAAAACCCCCATATAGATTTTATTAACGATTATATTGATTTTGTAATCCGAATGTTTCCAGTACGGCATAAGACTTTTATGCAATTACAGTTTCGTTTTAGATGAAATCATTTTTCTAAATGTTTTCTCTAAGAAAAATTTACTGAAATTTGCTTTCTACATTTTATTTGGCACTAAAAATTAAGCTTTTAGAAACATATATATGAACATGATAATTCAATCGATAAATTTTGTCACCAGAACAGATAATTTTTAATTGTTTAGCACTTTTTAATATTCAAATTTATCCGCATTGCTTTGGAAAGGTATTCAGTATAAAACTTCAATAAAATGAAATTAGTATATAAAAAGCGGAAAAATTATTTGAAGCGACAAAACAAGGAGAAAGCGTACCTTGGGCGACATAAACGTTAAAGCTCTGCCACTAGAAAAGAGTTTGAATTTAAACTAATTAGCCCTAATTTTGAATGTTCTCCATACGGCTGCTTAACTAATCGAGTAATTCACTTCCTGTTTTAAACGTGTTTTATTTCTTGTCCTATATCATACCCGCAATCGCATAGCCTCAATTGATTGAGTACCTTTTAACTAATGTAAATTTTGGCGTAACTAAACAGAAACTAAAAAAAAAAGTAAAATTAAAGTCTCTGTTAATAGATATTCCTACTCTGGAAGATTATTAGTTAATTTAAACGTAACCTGAAAAAATGTTTTTTGATTATTAATAATGCCTACGGTTTAATTAAAACCCGGAGCTTTGAAATGCAAAATATAATGTTACGAATTACCAATTAACAATTCAAGAGTTTGTTCGTATAAAAGCAGAGCTATATTAATCGCTATAATTGGATTAATGTTTTCAGAACAACACTTTAGAGTGCTATTTAAAATGTTTTGGTTCGCTAAGTTTCAGTGTAATCCAATCCCTATGTGCTCCTGCAATTGGCCTTGTTCCAATTTATCTATCCCGTCAGTATTGTGAGAATTGTATCGTTTATTCAGGTGCAGTACAACGACTAGGTATTTATAGCTCAAAGTGTAATATTTTGTGTCCGTTTCAATTCAAGTCACCGTGTAGCATTTAGAGCATCTATTACAAATTAAAAATGTTTGGCATAATTAAAAAATACTAATCCTATGATGCTGCTTTTGCTAGTCCTCGAATTAAACAACGAAGCATTCTAAACATGTTTCGATAGATAACACAAACTTTATTGTTTTGTCTTAAATCTTTCTAATAAGGTCGGAGCAGACCAATGACGTAGGTCACTTGCCCTTACCCAACCGTACTTCTGTTTCAAAAATACAAGATCTCAAAATGCACACGACCTGAAACTTGGCTGCAACTATTTTGTTAAAAATGCAAATAATTTGCTGTAGTAAACTGCTAAGTGCTTCATTAGAGCTGCTTGTGCATCGTTCCCCAAACCCAGCCGCACTTCGGGTTTCGAATAGATTTGAATCCGAAGTGCAGAGCTGTAAGTTGACTAACTTTTTTGTTACAGAAGCACTGGTGATATAATGTAGTAGAGCTCTCACTACAACATTATTTCTTCATTGTGTTTCAAACTCCATATAGTCGTACTTCCGGTTTCCGACAACGCGGTAATTTCACCCTATTGTGGTGAGGGGCAATTTCACCCTACGGGGAAATTTTACCCTATTTTGACGAGGGGGCAAGTTCACTCTATTTTGACGAGGGTACAATTTCATCCGATTCTGGTGAAGGGCAATTTCATCCTATGAGACATTCAATTATGTACCTTACATGTGATTTTTCCAATGCTCCACCCGAAGGTACTACATTGGCCAGGAAGCGAGTTTTTTTTACCTGGAAAATTTGGAATTTTGGCGAACCCTTGCTGTTCCAAGCAAGGTAGGGATCTTTAACGTGCGTGACAACACTCACACACGGGACCTCCATTTTACCTCTCATCCGAACGAGGGTGTATTTTTGTGAAAAATGCTCGCCTAACATTTTTCAAGCGGACCGTGTCGGGATTTCAATTATGTACCGGGGTAAGTTGGACAGATTTGTTTCCGTTAGATATGGTGTTAAAGCTAAACTTCCGCTTTTATTTGGATACCACTAACAAGATGGAGTCGGCATTAAAGAAATTATCGGAAAATAAGGTCTCGAGAAATCAATGAAAGTTAACAATCCGATATGTGTTCCGTACAAAGTGGAAATAGCAGATGTTAAGTTGGAAATTTTATTGGACGAATTGCCAGAAATATTAGAAGAAACTCAAAAAAGATTATTTCTATTCTTTCATGTGAATATAACCCATGATTTTTCTGACACTTATGGTACGACGGAGATATTTAAATATTTATCTACAACATGGGGAATACGAAGAGAACTGCAATGTTATAGTTGACAATGATAAAACTTCGGGAATCGATTGTCTAATGCAGGAATTAAAATACACAACCAATTTGTGTGTCAAACAATAACAAGTCCCAGTGATAATAAACAACTTGGGAGCGCCGACATAACCTAAGATTATAGAAAGGTATCTATTTTAGATTGCGTTGGCCAATACTGTGTGGAGAAGATGTATTTATCTTATGCACTTTCACGTCTAAAACTTACATAAAAGGAATGTCGCATTTCCATTCTCTTTAGTTGCACTTTATCCGTTAACAAGTAGATTCATTAAATATTCATATTAATAGCGCACCTCAGGTATGCATTATAATTTATGGTATACTGCCGAAGGTAATGTAGGTCGGGTGTTTTTTGCTTCTGAGCTCGCCGAAAATCTATCTATCTGTGTGTCAAATTTATCTGTAATTATTTAAGTAACTTAGTGGGGTCATATGATTTATAATTGCAACATCTCTTTAAACACTTAATAGCATAATGTTTAAATAAGGTTGACCGAGAATTATTTGTATTTTAGATATTTTATATTAAGGGCTGTATCCCAAAAACGATGACGGATATCACAAAGATAAATTCAAGAATCTCCCCTGTCCTAACAACCCAATAGATGTCCTTTATGTACCACATCTCGATATTGTATGTCTAAGAGCAAAAAAGTTACTTTTAACAAATTTTAGACTTTTATATTTATAGTTGTGTACTAGCAGTTAGGGGAATGTTGCATTGAATGCACATAGGATACCACAAGTTTTTTTGGGGGCTCTTTTATATTTTGTATACCTAACATACACTAACGTAAATGTATTGATGTCACATTGAGAGTAGTTTAGCTACGGAGAAGCTGAGATGGCTCTTATTACAAAGGGGTTAATATCTTCAAAAGAAAACTATGTATGTGTGTAGGGTATATATATATATATATATATATATATATATATATATATATATATATATGTGCAGGTGTGTGTGTGTGTATTGAATTTTGTATGTGTTATAAGAGATTTGTAGGTATATGTATAGTAACGGAAAAGCTAGGACACCCTTATAATAAAAGTGCTAATATTTTCAGAATGATCGATATTTTTTTCAGAATAAAGATATATGTGTTATTATGTATGTGTGTGTGTGTTGGATTTCGTAGGTGTTATAATAAGGGATTTGTAGGTATATGTATAGTAACGGAGAAGCTAGGACACCCTTATAATAAAAGTGCTAATATTTTCAGAATGATCGATATTTTTTTCAAAATAAAGATATATGTGTTATTATGTATGTGTGTGTATGTTGTGTGTGTGTGTGTGTGTGTGTGTGTGTGTGTGTGTGTGTGTGTGTGTGTTCTTTGAGTCTAAGATAAATATTGTAATGGCGGCGCGAATTGTGCGGTGATTTTTTAAAGAATGCGTTTTGTCATTGTGCAATTGATTTATAAATAGAAAGGTGTATGTATTGAAAATTAAATTATTCGATATTTGTTTTGCAAAAATGGTTTAGGGTGTGTTTCTGCTGAAAAGAAATTGAAGTTCTTTTATGAACAGCCGTGTGGGTATTATATTTGAGGAAATAACTCCTTTACATGTGTTAAAAATAACCCGCGAAATAAAACCACGCGCTCAATGATATAATCTTAATGACCTGATTAATTTGTATCAAACGAGGATGTCGTTTAGGGGTAAAAGATTACCAACAAATACAACCTCTTTTCATAATATAACTTAATGGTCTTCCACTAATTTGTATATTGTATGAGCAATACATATTATGATGAAAGAGTACTGGTAACGAAATCGCTATTTTTAAAAGGTCAAGATTGTTGTTTAACGGTTAAGCGTGTGTAGGCGATTATTTTAATATTTTGAAGGCGGCATCCCTTGAATTTACTTTGTATGTGCGTATGATTGCATGGTTTCTATTAATAATTTAAATAACGCGGCGCTTTGAGGCATCTGTGTTCTTTTTAAATGGTAATATATACTACTCATATACCGGGTCATGATTATCTTAAAGGTCAGACACGTGCACGACTTTTAACTAATGTTTTAATAATTGAAAATGTGAACTTGTCATGTCGTAGGTAATTATAAAGAAGGCAACCAATAACTGCTAGTTTTTAAATTACAGGTGTGTGATTAATACAGTTTTTATGCAAATAAATAAGCAAAGAGCTAACAATTTTGCTTTAAAAGCGTGCAGCGTTTGTACCTGAAAAAAATTTTTTATCTCTACTACGAATAATAATTTTTCGTCTTATCAAAAAGTATATTCAAAATATGTTTATTATTGCGTAATTATTCGAACGGTAAACATCGGTGTCGGGCATGTAAAATGTATCAAGCTTATGATGAATTAAAGGTATCAAGCGCACCTTCCTCAACGCGGGAAATTTTAAAACAATTTGAAAAGTTCCTGCAACGTAGGTCGAAAACGTCACTATGAATCGTTGCTGCTAAATCTGAAATGTAATCAGATTGCTTCTAATGCAAAAAGTAAGCGTGATAAAGTGATCAGGGGAGCAGGTGTTAGCAAAAAGAATGGATCGGGTGATAATACTAGTGTAAAGGACGAGGGTTATGCGATAGACTTCAATGTCGTTGATGGCAACGACGCTACTGTAAATTTCGACAGATTAACATAAAAAATGTCAAAAGACGTAGAACGTCGAATAATATAGTGTGGGTCGATTTCAAATCGGCTTTCGCCCGAAGGATTGTACGAATGCTGTGGTCAATTTATATCACATAGATCCCATGCAATTTTTAGAAGACGCATTCGCCCTAATAGAGCGACGCTTTAGAAAATGCTTGAAAAGATTCGGTTCTCTTAAAATTAATTTTGAGTTTAACGGTGAAGCCGTGAAGACATCTTCATCACCATGGTCATCGCTTAGACATTTTATGACTAAAAATTATAAAATTTTAAAGGTTGAAGATTTTCAAATTCGAGTTAAACTCTAAGCTATTCAAGAATTGAACAATAAACTGGGCAAATACACCGAAAAGCAAAGCGGGTTGACACTTTCGAGAATATTAAATTTAGGTGTCAATATAAATCATGCGGGATGATGCAGAATGCCTTCTTAAAGAGGGGAAGAAAATTGTCTACGAGATGATATATTTATTTTTAAACATATACGTTTGTAATATAGAATAATGTTAACAGTCGGGATCTTATGAAATTACCGCTCGAGTATAACGAAAGATATGCAAGTAGTGGCCAAAAATTTCGATAAATTACCGGAGTATTTGCAAAAACAATTATGGATGCATCGCAATTGTTTAGCACATGATTTACAATCATCAGCGAAATCAGATCAGATAGATAGACCTACTCAGCAAATAAAATCGTGTCCTGAATGTGCATGTTCTACCCCATATACACGCACACACACAAATGCCACAGCTCTGCAATAAAAACCGATGAATGCAATTAAAAATGCTCTTTGTTCGAAATGGTACCTTGAGGACTGCCCGCAGCAGTTGTTGCATATCTCGCCTACTCTTTAATATGTAATAATTACCTATACATATTTAAACCGGGCGTGCCCTCTTGGCGAAAAACCCGGCACCCGTAGATTCTCGGAATACAATCGTATGTTTTGAGGTTGTTCAAAATAAAGACGTTTTCGCATTGTCGAAGTAGGAGTCGTCACTGTCCTCGTCGTCGTCGTCGTCGTCGCAACAAATAAGATGCTCTCGCTGTATAGATTGGAAACGTATGGAATTAGTTACCATGCAGGTGCAACAGCAATGGCAGTTGCAACAGAACCATTCGGAAGAGGTTCCCTTATCGCCATCATCAGAGCCATCAACATCGTTGTCCGCGGTATCAAGAGACCGTTTAATTAACAAAGGTTATCTAGGAGTACGCCTACAACGACGACGATGCGAAATAGAAAACGTAGACTGAAAGGAGGACGGCAACGATGATGAATGGTTGAACAATGGATGTGCGGCGACTGTGTCGGAGACGGAGTTGGCGTTGATCCTTCTCTGATGTTTAAAATAAGATTCAAATATAATAGCAGTTTTACGGAGACCGAATGGAACGTCATGTCATGGAATCATAAACGAATCACTTTCGAAGGAGAAAGAGAGCGCGAGAAAAGAAAAGATTGAGAATTTGATAGTTCAGATGGTCTATGGTCGTATTTAGAGCACATCCTACTTATGCAATTAATAGGAGCGTGGGTATACTACATCTATTACAAATATAAAAATAAAATATGTGCGCATGAGCAACATCGTTCGCGCTCGAACGACGACCTGCGCGCGCAAAAAATTCTGTTCTAACCAGCGGTATCTTCGTTCAGGGTGTGCGTGTGAGATTTTACACTTAATTAAATAGCAATTATGATGAACTATATTCAAGACGAAAATAATCATACAAATAATAGTTGTTACGACAGTAAAATATCTTTAAATAACGATGATAATGACGTAATTTCGTTATCATCCACGTGCGCAGTATCTGGATCTCCGCAGGCGTCGCAACCGTCAGGAGACAGTTCAAATATTTTCTCAGGTAGCCCAGTCTACGATAACGATCACGTAATGGATCCCCTGATATGTAGCACCGAATACCGATTGAATTCCCCTTAGGAGAGCGCGCAATGGTGCGTTCACGGTCATACGATCGAAGTGAGCTTAACTAAAAAAGAGTGCAATATGGATTTTAGCCCTGCTATCAGACCTATATGCCCCAACAGATTTTGTAAAGAAGGCAAATTGCAAATGGACGAAAACGAGTGGAAAGATTTGTCGTCCATCACTACTAAGCATAAATTTACAAAAAAAATTTCCAATCGCTCCGATATTACCAAGGTTGCATCTGGAGACGCTGCCGCCGCCACCGTAGTCGCAAACGCATGTCACTGGAGGCGTGAAATGTATCAGACGATTGTCGGCTACTTGAAAGTGGAATTTAAAGACGAATATACAAGTCCATTCATAGAGTCGACGTGCAAAAAACTGCAGCGGCTCTCGCCGCATTAGAATCAACAAGCGCCAAATAGAATATTGCGCGAATTTTTCTCTCGCACAAAGAGTTTTCAAAAGTGTTTACTCTAGCGCCGCTTGCTCAAATTAGAAACATTAAAAGATTTTCAAGAGTTTTACGATAGAAATATAGAGTGCGTCGCCACCTGCCTTCCCAAAGAGTTCGGAGCTTGTTCATATAGCAGATGCAAGAACAGTGACGGCGACGGCGGTGAAGGCAGGACCGTGGATGCTGGACTTTATTCGAACATGCAGGATCAAATCTATGTTGAGTCCGATCACATCCTCCGAAGTAGTCCCCTTCCGGATATCCGAATGGGGGCTATTTTAACTCCGGAATCTTTTACCCCATAGGATGCCATATTATTAAATATCAATTCACGTACGCTGTTTACTTGGTAGGTAATGTAGTGGTTTCCCGTTGCCTTCCACGTCGCAGTTGTGTGTCTTAGAATCCCATACCGACCCTTATGGTCTCTAAAACTCTAAGTACCGAAAGAGGTGCTGCCCTCTTTCGGGGACCTCTTAGTCTGGTTCCTCACGGAATACTCCACTAATTTGGTTAAACCTATTTTTCGGCTCTTTCGATCACTGAAACCCACGAGCCATTCTACCCGTTCTGGAAATCTAAAACTTCTTCGAGTGCAGGTTCATTCAAAACAGCAGAAACCCTCTATGTTTTGGTAATTCACGCGTTTCTTGTAGCATTGTATACTTTTGATAATTCATGTATGAAATGTGTAATACAACCTTATTTAGAATAGTGACAATGGCACATCATGGTGCCCTATCATGTTATAGATTGTGCTTACTCACCGTTATATAATAATACGGATCGCGGAAATCTGGTAATTTAGAAATAATCTTGAAAAATCTATCAGATCGAAGTCTTGACAAAGTTGAGGTAAGGAAATACCATTCAGACACCAAAAAGGGATAACTTGAAGATTAGAACATGGGCCAGAACATGCCACGACATCTTCACACGAAGCTTGATCTTATACAAATGTTTTTAATTTTACGATTTTCTCTGTTTTAAAATAACTTGACATAGCGGTCGAAATAATAAATACGTCAACTAAAAATCATAGACTGAATATTAAATATAAATTAGTAAGATAAACATGTAATGTGAATCCAGTATTTTATGTTTATGTTGATCGCTACACAATTGAAACGAAATGTGTAACATTGTTCGGAGTTGCTTTGAAAAAATGATGAGTTTAGTTAACACCTCTAATTATTTTCCTGCACTATTTGTTGCTGTCCATGATTCAAATACAAATTAGAGTAGGCAAACTAGTTTTGAATTTCCGAGTAACTTCGTAAAATGAAAGTGATTGACTAATGAGTAACCTCTTAGAAGATATGTTGTATACTGCAAACTTAGTTGGAAACTTATAAACACAAAGTTGGTTTGCTTATATTTGTAGAAGTTGGCAAAGTTATAAACTGTATAATTGCCATCATTTTGAACAAACCCTTTATTCTGAAATTGAGATAACATTGCTATACCTTCACTTCTAATAAACTTTCTCAAACATTTGGGAATTTACAGCATATCTAACTTTAGTGAAGGTTTCGACGAGGGCATGTAAACTAGGGAATGCCTAGGACGTAAATTAATGATGCATTAAATGGTTTATCTCCACTATAAATAAAAGTTTCCGTAGGTTATACCAACCGAAGCAGCTGCAATGTAAATTAGTAAATAACTAATTGTAAGCTGAATTTACAATATCTGCCCGGTGCGATCATAAATGCTATAAATAAAAAGTTCATCTAAACCTGCTAAAGTTTAGTATTTACCCTATTTAACAGATGCAAAACAGTATAAGTTTAGAATTAAGCAGTGTATCAACAAAATTGGTTTTAATTCCATAAACCAAACAATTTTAACTGTCGAAGCATGCAAAGAATTATACTTAAACATACATGATGCCGCAAACTATTGGAGAGGCTACTAATAGGAAATTTCTCAATCTCGTTCAACGAAAGGTCAGTGTTTTCTTTAAGGACATTCTATAATACGGTCCAATTCTTACCCATACAGGATACTCAATCAACCAGGAAAACCTTCTCCCATTTTTTAAACATTTGCTTTGATGGCGACATACCTTTTAGTTGGCGTTATTATAGTATTCCAAAAATTTTTGAAATTTTTAAGCTGCAAGGAACATCCTTTAGCCGACAAGGGACGGTAAAAGCAGTAATGGTTTTTTTATTCGGGCGCTCTACATCTATATTCTGCTTTGCCACCATCAGTTCCTAGTAACTGTTATTGCCAGGCAAGCACGCCCTACTGGATGCTATTTAAAAAAAATTGATCTAGTATGTTTTAAACTTCTGTTACTTTTTACGTTAAATCACAACTTCTATTACGGTTTCTTTATTATGGTATATATCGTAAGGGTTGCGGGAATCTGAGTGTCTTAATGTTAATTCAAGGGGTGTAAAGTTAGTTGAAGAATGAATTGTGTTGTTATAAATAATTAGGGCGTATGACATTAAATCGGTGATTGGTTCCTTTTTATATGTTAATGTTAACAGTTTGATTTGTTCTAATAACGTTAAGTGTAATCGTTCAATCAATCCGTTCGTTTCTGGATGATTTTCTGTTATGAAATGAACATTTATTTTATGGAGTTCTAAGGTATTTTGTATGGTTTCGTTTCTGAATTTGCTTTCATTACCTAAGGTTATTGATTCAGATGTACCGTAAAATGTATAGTACTGTAAAAATCCTTGGGTTACATCAATACTTTTCTTTGAAATAATGGGTATCGCTTGGCCTACTTTTGTGAATGCGTCTACGATTGATAAAAAGTTTTGGGCTTCTACTACCAAAGTGTCTGCATGTAATTTTTGAACAGGTTTGTCGGGTGTTTGGTTAGCATTAAGGGTACTTTTGTCGTATTTTGCTCTGTCACATAATTCACATTGATTAATAAAATCCGTGGTTAATTCCTTCATGTCTTTAAAATAATATCTTCTTATGAGTTGTTTTAAGGTTTCGTTTATTCCACGATGATTGGTGTTGTTAAAGATACTTCTATGGGGTAATCTTTTGAGTCTAAAATTGTCGTAGTGGCGTTGTTGTCTCTTATGTATACTTACGTGGTGGGTGTTTCTACTACTTGTTGAAATGACAGTGATTTATTATACCTATCGCCTTTTGAATTTACTAAGACTTTTATTTGTTTTTCTGTCATAAGTTTGATTGTGTACTTTTTATCGGTTTGAATGTTGCTGTTTTGAAATTTAACTGGAATTTGTCCGTATTTTGTTCTTAATGATCGGTTTTTTTATATCGGTATTCGTTCCTAGTTTACTTAAAAGATCCATGCCTATTAATCCGTCGTGTTCATCGTTAAATTCAAAAATGCAAAATTTATGTTTCATTTTTACGTTGAAAGTTTTTGGTAAGGGTATGTTTGCGATAAATTGGTGTAGTGTCGTTTTGTATGCTGTTCGGATTTTGAAAGGCGCCCTTTCTACAAAATTTAAATAATGTTTCTGCACGGTTTTGGGGCTAATTAAGGTTTCTGTGATCCTGTATCGATTAATAATTTAATTTCCGCGTGAGGTATTTCTATATAGGGTAAAATGTGTTGATTAATATTGTTTAGACTTATTACGTCTGATCGTATTTTATTTGGTCCAACTGAAAATTTGAGCACGCATTTTCTTCATCGTCCTCTTCGTAATTTTCCTAAGAGTTGTTGCATTCGTAATTTTCTAAATGATTTGTTTCATTGTCTGTACTTGGATTAGCATAATTATCGGTGTCTTGATTGTTAAAATCTTCTACTTCTTGGTGAAATAGTTGCTCGGAGTGAAGTTTCGTTTTTGGGTATAGTCGGGTCTATTTTGAGCTATTCTAGTGTTCTGTCTGGTATTACCAGATGAAGTGTCCTTAGGGGTTGATTTATAATAATTATAGAGTTTGTTGTTATTACTGGTCATGAGTGCGTTTCTGTTAGAATTTACCCCGAATGTTTGCCATGTTCGATTTGCGTTCTGATTAAATTTTGGTGTAAATGTGAGTTTTATAAAAGTCGAATTTAATGTTGGTTTTCGAAATTGATTGTTGAAATTTGTTTTATTAAAGTTTAGGTTGTTAATTTTTGGTTGGTTTATTGGTGCGTTATATGATGTAAATTTAGGTTGTGTTGGTACTCGTCTCGCGGCTTGTATTGTTTTAATTGGCAGGTAATTTTAGTTCGCGCTAGGATTGTAAATCCGGTCTCTGTAATACATCACATTTTCTTCTTCTACAATTAAATTCATTGCTTTCTAAATTTTGGGGGTTTCGAAATTTTTTCTGGTCCGATAATCGCTATATTTGTACAAAAAATATAAGAGTGGGAAATATTCGGCAACATCCAACTGACACACCTACTAAACTGCTGAACATTTTCGTCAGTAATGGATATCACACACTGAGCTTCCTATAAATGCAAGAACCCTATTACAAGCACCTCAAAACTAAATGTTATTCTATTAATAATGGGTTCTATACTATTACGACTGGTGTTAAAACTTTTTTAATCATATTCTTTAAGCTAAGACCAACAAACATGTCTTTCATATATTGGAAACGATAAAAAATACATAAAAAATTAATGTATAAATGTAAAATAAAATTTTTGAAATAAATAAAGTAAATAACTAGAATGAGAAGAAGCTAATTTAAATCGAAATAAAATACCATATATGTCACGGAATAATTACACAAAATACAGGCAATTGTATGCAAATAGGCGCTTGTTAGTATGGAATCACAGATGAGCCTTTAGATGTGAAATAATCGCATATTGCAAACTAATGTGCGCTTGTTGGTATGTAACTGTACATGCTTTTGTAAAAGATATTTTCGTTGGACAGTTAAATCACACTGGCTTCTATGCGTTTGAATATCTATTTTTAAATTGTCTTTTCTTAATGCAGAATAATCACACAAAAATTGCATGGAAATGGAAGTTCCTATGCATGAGGGAACAAATAATCTTTTATAGTACCTTTTGAAGATACTGAGTAATCACATAAAACTGCATGTGTTTGGAGGTCCGTTGGTATACGACAGCATATGTCTTTGTAAAAATTCTTTGTGATGCGGTATATAAAAAATAGCTACAGAAATTGCATGAAAATGAACATGCATTCGTCATGTGTTTTTAAATCACTTTTTCGTGATTCGGAATAACCACAAAAACTACGCGTATCGACGTTCGTTAGTATGAGGTTGCAAATGTATTTGTAAAAGACTTTTTCGTGAGGCGGCGTAATTACGCAAATTGCAGGCGAATGGACGTATGTGATAGAAAATGGTCTTTTAAATTACTTTTTTGTAATGCGGAATAATTACACAAACTGCATACGAATGGACGCTCGTTAGTATGCGATAGCGAATGTTTTGGTAAACACTCTAGCTTGAGGGTAAAATCACAGAAATTGAATTGAAGTATATGTTCGTTAGTATGCCACAGCAAATTATTTTTTAAAGTGCGTTTAGTGATGCCAAATAATCACACAAGTTGCACGCATATGGACGTTTATTAGTATACATTCCTATATGACTTTCTCGAGATGCAGAATAATCACAGGCGTTACAATAAAATGGACGGTCCTTAATATGCTTTCGTATATTTAAATCAATTTATTGTGATGCAGAATAATTATGCAAATTCATACAAATGAACGTTTGCATATGGGTTTGCAAATAACTTTGTGATACGGCATAATCACACAAATTGCATGCAAATTCATGATCATTGGTATGCGTTCGCATATGTGTTTTTAAACAGTTTCTTCCTGAGGTGGTATAAGCACACAAATTGCAAGGAAATACCCCTTCGTTATGTAAGCGACTGCATATGGGTTCGTAAATTACTTTTTTATGATGCGGTATAATCAAACGAGCTGCATGCATATGGGCGTTCTTTAGTATGCGTCCATGTAGGTGTTTTTAAATCATCTTTTTGTGGTGCAGAATAATCACACAAATTGCAAGGAATAGGACGTACGTTAGTATGCAATGCATATGAGTTTGTAAATATTTTTTTCTGATAGGGTATAACAACTCAAATTGCTAGCAAAAAAACGTTCATTAGTATGCGGTGGTATATGTCTTTTTAAATAACTTTTTCGTGTTGCGGAATAATCGCACAAATTGGATGGAAATGGACGATCGTTACTATGCTTTTGCATTTATTTTTAAACCACGTTTTCGTAATGCAAAACAATCACACAAACTGCAGGGAAAAGGACGTTCTTTAGTATGCAACTGCATGCGGGGTCGTAAATTACCGTTTAGTGATGCGGCATAATCACACAAATTCGTGCAAACGGATATTCGTTGGCATGCGTTTGTAATTGCGTTCTTAAATAATTTTTTCCTGATGAGGTATAAGTACAGGTAGCCATAAGAGTACATAGAACAATTTCATTGCAAACTCAAATTGCCTGCAGAGGTACGGAATTGGCAATATTAAACCGTCATTTAATACCGCTCTATAAGTTTAATTGATATTATTTTGCACAACCATATTTGTAATTTACTTACTGGTGTAAAATATCTATATAAAATAGAAATTTGGACAACGTTCAAACTAAGAAACAAATTAAAATAATACTAAAGTTAGGTTAACATTAATGATAGATAAGTATGTCGTATGGACTTTTTTATTGTATTATAACTATGTTTACGTAGTTACATATTTAAAAGTGCTGTAGATATTATTTTTATATAAATAACTATATTTATTGTTCAATATCTACATATCAACAATTAAATGTACGCAGAATTTTCTAGACATGCCGGCAACATTGTATGAAAAGCTGAATAGCATCTGATATACCCTCTAATAAGCATTACCTGTTACCAAAAAGCCGATAATACAGGTTTCCCATTATGCATAGCGAAATTCATATACATTGAAATTAGGAACACTTTTAATTATGAACAATGCAAGTTTCGTTCAATTGGTTTTATGGAAGTTTTTATTATGTGTAATTATTTTATGCACAATTATATTATGTGTAGTTTTTATTATGATTAATGAAAGATAAGTTATGGAAAATGAAATTATGCGTAATATTTTTTATGCGTAATGCAACGGCACCTAATTTCGTGTTGTATCTGTTAGACTTTAGTTGATTTTCATATTTTAAGGACGTAATTATGCCAAGAGTGCGGCAACGTGGCAATTACCGCGTTTAGCGATTTTGACAGAGGTCGAATTGTTGGGTTGCGTGAATGTGGTTTTCGTTCAGGGAAATTGCAAATCACCTTAACTGGAACCAATCCACAATTACGCATTATTATCAATTATGAACTACTGTGAGCCAGGAACGTCGTAGAAAGGGAACGGGTGGCTGAAGACAGACTAATAAGATGCAAAACATACATCTTCGCCTATTGACTATAAGAGAGCAGTTCCCCAGTACCAGGTCAATTGCTGATCACTTGTTAGGTAATTGCAGTCATCATGTAACCCTTCGAACGGTTTATCGCCGAATTAGGGCTTTTGGTTTACAATCCTATAGATATCATCTTGTGTTACCGCTTACGGATAAACACCGAATTCAGCGTTTAGAGTGGTGCAGTGTGCGATTACACTGGAGTCTAGAGTGGCATACGGTAGTATTCAGTGGTGAATCCCGAATCGGTTTAGGTATGCTTGATGACAGTATAAGCGTCAGACGAATTCATGAGGAACGTGCCAATGTTAAATTTTCTGTTGAAAGGTATGTGCACCGACCGTGGGGGTTATGGTATGAATGCTAAAGCATATGGAAGGAGGTCTTATTTGGCGCTACGTTAATGAAGTTTTGGAACTCCATATCCTTACTTATCTCCAACAGCTTGAAGACCCACTTTTTCAACAGGATTATGCCCGTATTCACGAATCGAGGACTACTCTCAACTGATTTGAAAACGTCTATATCAATATTTTACCATGACCACCCAGATTTCCCGATTTTTCGCCAGTTGAACATGTGTGGGACATTATGGGTAGAAGACTGGGAAACTTAGCAAATCTTCCGTATACACTAAAAGCGCTCCGGCATAAACTGCAGGTTGCTTGGGACACAATACCCAAACAGGACATTAACCACCTAATGAATTCGATGCCACGAAGAACGAGGGAGTGTGTAACAAAAAGGGGGTTCCAACAAATTAGTAATAAGAATTGTGTTAACATTTTGGTTTCTTCTTTGAAATTTTAATCAATTATTATCTTTGAGAAGCTAAACATATCTGTCAAGTTTGGTCAACAAATTTTCAACCCTTCTTGGTATTGCGATTTTCATCTCACTGAGTATAATTTCTACTAAAAAATGAAATAGTAGGAAAAAAATGACACACGTTAGACTGAACAAGAAAAAGGTTAGGATTAATGAGTCGCAAGCCATAAATAAAAACACATGTGCAGATGAACAGTGAAAGGTTCGTAGTCAAATACATCCCTTTGATTGTGGAATAATAAACGGGCGTTAACGTGGTGTGCCACGAATTTTCGACAGAACTCGCAACACTAATTTATTTGAGCGGTTTGGTTCCAAACAAAAAAATTGGAAATAAGCACAATTGATGAAGAATTTATCCTTAGCTTAATGAACTTCATATTTCACCACAAGTAAAACTGTAAGCTATAATCTTTTTAGAAATTGTTGTTTTTCTTGTATTGTGAAATTTATGCTTGATGTGTGGTGTCATAAAATATTGATAAACTTATACAGTGTTCACTTTAAGTAAAGTAAAATGTTAAATAATTAAACGTACAAAACTTGGGTATTGCGAGTTTTAATTGCAGATTAGACATGTATTGCGAATTATTATTATAGTTAATCATTAAGGTTATGATTAATTGAGAATGAACTGATTATAAAATTCTACCATTCCGTGTGTGCAACTGAGCAACTTTCACAGTCCAAATGATGTGGAAACCGTTACCAGAAACAAGAAGAATGACGTATCCCTAGACGTTCCATGCCTAAAACTATTGAAAAAGTACAATATGCACACGGAGTATGTTGATCAGTCAGTTATGTTTATTTCATTGTTAAAAATTAACCGAAAATCAAAAATGGTGGCACAGAGACTTATCTTTAGAAACCAAAACCTAAGGTTGAAAAAATTTCGTTCGGCCGTAGCAATATGATAGATTCATGCAGATCCAGACACCCCTAGAAAAGGAAGAAAAGCTTCAAACCATGCACAAAACAAATTTAAAGTTACGGTACCTTACGAAATAAAATTTGATTAATGTGCACCTTTACCAATTTATGGAACAAAAATATGGTGCGCACACTATAGCACACGTGCATTGCACGTGGCATTGCAAAACATGCAAAGTTGATCTTTGTTTGACAAGTTCGTCCAATTGTATTCTTAAATTGTGATTTCTAATAGTTACATTTTCTATTTAAATTTGTTCGTAATTTCCTGGTGGTCATAATACGGAACCACTAAATAAGTAAACAACTACAATAAATAAATGAACGTTTTTGAATTATTTGTCAAGTAGTTACCATATAATCCCATATGTGAAAAAGAATTATTTTCTTTTAATAAAAAAACAAAATCCTGCACCAAAGGGTTAAAATAAAATTCTTATTGCAAATTTTGTTTATCGAGATAATTTCTATCGTAAAAATATAACTTAGATAAAGTTCCCTTTAACAACTATATCAAAATATTTAAGAATCAACTTTATAACATAAACAAAAGTTGTCAAGTGTCATATAGTTGCTCTCTAGAGACAATACTAAAAGCTCATTACATTTAATAAAACTTTTATGATTGTTCAGGTTGTAGCACATTTTAGGTAAACATGTATGAAGAATGTTTAAAAGATCCTTGAAAACAAATGTGTAATCAAGAAAAATTTCTAGTGATAATCAAGCGTTATGTAGATGTTTTCAGTTCGGCTAGCTAAATAATGGATTTCACTTACCCGTCTATTAAACAAAACTTTTTTTAAACAAACCAGAAATAAGTAAAATGCACGTGTTACACAAACACCTAGGCTTCGGGATGAGCCTCATAAAAATAAAATATAAGGTTTTAGGTCCTCTCTATAGTTTTCGGTATGGAATTAGATGACTACTCACAAAATAACAACTGCAAGACGCTTAATTAGATATACCCATACATAGTTAATTCATAAATTCTGTAAAACTTTAGCAATATAAAATCATGATTACATTACTTCTAAAAGTGTTAATCCTTAAATTATGTAGTACCTTAATAATATAAAACCATGATAACGATATTTCTAAGATAGTGCTGAAATGCGCTGTAAAAAAGATATTAAATGAATTTTTTCTGTGACGGGAAAAAAATTTGACATTTAATGTTTCTTGACAGGTAACAAAATGTCACTTCATATATCTAAAAGAAATACTATCCATATGATTTCCTTATTATCTAAAAAACACATACGATGTAACTGCATCACAACAGGAAAATCTCTAACTAATAAGGTTGCAAGTTTTCTAGACTCAAAGAGAAACCTCAACACATACAAATTTTCAGACACGACGACTCATGTCGAACTGAAGATGTCTGTTAGAGTGGCCAACCGTAAAACAAGTCACACTTTGAAAAAGTTTTTAACTGCGTCTTCAAAATAAAGAACTAATTGCAGTCTACTTAAGATGGCATGAGCATCTTTCAACTTTAATCTCTAGAAAAAATACTAACTAGAATTCTCACACAATTTTCCTCTGAGATAAACAGGTAACTCTACATCATTCATAACCAATACTAGTCCAGTCATTGAAGCTTTATCCCTCCAAAATCTTTGTTTAAAAACCGATTGACTTGAAATTTGGTAAAAAGCTAGAGAACAAGTCAATTGAGGGTTGATGCCACCACTTCTCAGGAGTGGGAAGTATTTTATTCAAAATAACTGCAGAAATCGATAGATTGGCTAATTTTATGGGGCCTGTTTGAGATAAAAACTTTTCAAAAAGTCAATACTTCTTGAATTATTGGCGATAGAAAAATTAAAATTTTTATAAAACTTTAAACAAGGAATCTTCTGCATACATTATTGACGGAGGTATGTTACTGTACAGGGTAAAATGGCCAAGTCATTGTAACTACAGTACAATTTTTAAAGAATATATTTCTTACTTAAGAGAAATTTTGGCAATAATGTACAGTTGTATTCGATGCTTATGATGGAGATGTAATAAAGCATCAGAGAGAAATCGTCGGTCACTGAAACTCTGTTCCCAGGAATATCATTTTTCGAAAGATATGCCAGTAATTTTTATTCAGGAAAAATTTTTGTCAAATTATAAAAACAAAAATCGATTTATATATCTGATAAAAGAACTAGTAGAAAAATCAAACAAATGTTGCCAAGGAACAGGCGAAGATGATAAATTAATCGTAGAGACAGCTATTCAGAATAATATCGAATTAAAAATATTTATCGTGGCAGAAGTTTTATTACTTTTGAATGCAAGTATGAATCACAACGAAATTTATTTCTTAAAATTAGATAAACAAAATGTTCAATCGGTACTATATTTGTCGAGAAGCCTCGAAACGGATTATCCAAACAGCTCGAAACTGATTCTTTTCTCTCATTGTTTTACTGGCTGCGACTCAACATCAGCGTTCTACAATAAAGGATAAAACATTTATGAAACATTTAGAAAAAAGGCAAGATTTAAGAAATATGGCAGAAGTTCTTTATAGCAGTACATCTGATTTGGGAAATATTTGAGAAGCTGGTAGATATTGCAGTATATTTATTTACGTTCAAACTAAAGACCGACAGATAAATAAATTGAATGCCATCCACAATTTATCAACATATCTCGAACCGATGCGCTATGAAAGTTTCATTAAGGCTACGACGAAAAATAGTGCTGCAAAATTAGCATCTCTGGTTCCAACAATTGGTGCCCTTAATGAACACATAAAAAGGTTTACTTGCAAAAGCAGATGTGGCTTGGAAACAAAAATATTCATCCGACTGATTGGGGGTGGACTAAAAATGAAAACGGTTTAAATTCCGTAAAAACTGAATGTTCACCTGTACCTCAAGAACTATTAAAAATGATTTTTTGCAATTGCAAAAGAGGAAGCGGTGCTGCTTGTGTTTGTCGAAAAGTTGGTTTATTTTGTAATTCAACTTGTGGTACATGCAGCGGAGACAACTGTCAGAATTGCCCACCACTAATAGAAGAAGAGGTAATAAACGAAGAAGGCTCATATGTGGAAAATGGTTGTTAAAGAATTCATGTACAGTGTGTCCCAAATTGGATGTATTAAATGGGTAACCTAGTTGTTATTAAATGTACAATAAAACTGTGTGCGCAGTCATGAGCCAACTTTTTGAGATCATTTCAATGGTAAAATCACAAATGAGCGATCTTCTTTTGTTTTCAAGTTATAACCAAAAATTGATGTTTTTAACAATTCTATTAATTCGTATAACTCGTTTGTTTGCAAAAACATCCAAAAATACTGTAGAAGTCTTTTATATTGTTTTTTACGTAGAAAACAGTGGGGTACGCCAATGTTTAATATTTACAACACTTTTGAGGTTATAATATAAACTTGCATTTTTTAAAATAGGAACCACAATTGGTTGCCGGTTTATTTCAAAGCTCTTTTTGGAAGCTTTTTAAAAATATATAGTTTAATATAAGTATCTTTTCAAATGGCCGATTTATTCCATGTTTTTGGTACAATAAAATAATTTATTATATTGTTAATAAATAGTTGGCCGCGAAACAAAAAGTAAACAAAAAACGACAATTGTTTGTAAAACAAACGTCAACGAGCTTCTATCATATCTATTGCACATGCAATAAATTGTATTGTTAGTTTGTAAGGGAAGCATCAGTCTGCTACTAAATGGCAAAATTTGAAAATTACGAAAAATACGAAATGCTAGTTGCATTTATTGAGTCTGCGAGAATTCCTCTATCAGCAAAACTTTATGTTTTAACAGGTAATTGTGTAACTAGTAGCAAATAATTTTACTATGTCGTTTGTAAATAACACAGGTATCTTGAAAAACGACAACCAAATATTAACATGTTTAAAAGGTTAGATAGTAATTTACAACAGTTTGGCTGTTTTGACAAACCTAGAACGAAACAGTATGTAGTTTTTAATCAACAGCAAACTACTGTTGCAACCATAGCATGTGTGGAAATGTCCATGGTATCTTCGTAAATGTGCAGCTACTAACAATTTTGGAAATAACATTATATGGTCTGATGAAACACATGTGAGTAGTGCTGGTATCTTTAACAGACACAACAATCGACACTGGTCTAATGAAAATACCTATCAAACATATACGAGGCGTCAACAAGGCCGTTTTGGTTTGAATATTTGTTGCTACATTGTTTGTGGCAAATTTCAATACCATATTTTTGAAAACAATCTTTCAGCAGGTCGCTTTATTGAAATTTTGGATACCAACTTGCACGAATTACTGTGGAGGACATGCCTCTTCGAAAAAGCCAGAAAGTGTGGTTCCCACAAGATAGTGCACCCCCGCACAACGCTATAATTACTCGTGATTATTCAAATAGAGAATATCCCAATAAATGGATAGGTACGTTTGGACCTGTTCTGTGGTCGCCTAGATCTCCTGACTTGTCGATATTGGACTATTTCTTGTGAATTTTTTTGAAAGAGGAAATCTATAAAACCCAGCACCTTAGTATTGAAGAGTTGCGGAATTCAATTGATGCAGCATTTCGTAAAGTTAAGGCGGTTCATTTATTAAATTCTATTAAATCTATAATAAAACGATGCCAACTTTTTTTAAGAGAGAATGGAGGTCAGATTGAACAATATCTCTGAATTGTCAGTAAATGAAACTATTGTAGTATTCCCATATGTGTTCTAGTGTTTTATATATATATATATATATATATATATATATATATATATATATATACAGGGTGCCCACAATCTATCTCCGTATATGGGTAACTTTTTATTATAGAAGATACAATGTTGGTTAAATTAGCAAAGTTGAAGAGAAATTTAGGAGTAGTATGATGCTTTTTTGAAAACTCACCTAGATGCTCAACTTTTTTATATATTTGAAAAAAACTGAAATTTGCCCTTTTTTCAAACGCTAATAACTTTTTAACGGTTTAACCTATAGAGAAAATAAAAACTGCTTGTAAGGTAACTTTTTACGTAGAATTCAACAGCGTATATGGCAATTTTAATTGGAAATGGGTTTTCAAGCTACAAACATAACGTCACTTTTTTTAAATGGAAACCATAGTTCAATATAACCCAAATGGAAAGGTTTTTCTTTTCTGATTACCCTGATGTAAGGGTTGATGTACTTATTTTCAGTAGTTTCTTCATAATAAAGAAAAAAACGATTTATTTATTTGCGGACATCAAGGAGTCCATGGATACATATTTTAAATAAACAAAAAACAACTGGCATTTGTCAGATATTATTAGTTAAAGTGTTTATTTGCTCTGGGTTGCAAATTTTGTGTAGAAGACTTTTAAATTTATTTGATTATAATAGAGAATGTATACAAACGTCGAAAAAAATGACATGCTCTTTTGTTACTATGCCTGTAACAGAAATTGTGATGCTGCTGGTGAAAGATATTTGGAAAGAAGGCAGCCAGATAAACGATTGTTTTCTAAATTAGAAAACAATTTAAAAAGGTTTGGTGCTTTTACAAAACCCAGTACTGATAAAAGAAAATTCAAAACTGATGATGAAGAACGTGTGTTAGCCTACATAAATTTTAAGCCAACAGCGTCCACCCGAGAAACTGCAATTGAGTGCGCTACTTCTACAAAAAAAGCTCGCCTAATTTTAAAACAAAACCGCTACAAACCATACAAAACCCATGTTAGCAATACACTGTATCATGGGGATTGTGAGAGAAGACAACAGTTTTGTAGGTGGTTTCTTAATGAAACAAATAATAATCCTGGTTTTAGTCACACTATTATATTTACCGACGAAGCAAAATTTACTAACAAAGGCATGTTTAACAGAAAAATACAGTCTACTGAGTCAGGAAAATCCCCATTTAACAGAAGAAAGGCGGGATCAACATCAATTTTCGATAAATGTGTGGTGTGCCATTTTGGTAATAAAATACTTGGGCCTTTCTTCTATAATTATAATTTAAATGGTGTACACTATTTGAATTTTCTACAAAACGAATTGCAAGAAATGCTCGATAATTTGCCACTTAATTTACTGCAAAACTTATATTATTTTCAGCATGACGGTGCACCTGCTCACAATGCTCAAGCCGTTTCTGAATATCTTGATAATAGTTTTCCAAATTGGATTGGCAATGCAGGTCCTGTTCCATGGCCGGCAAGGTCACCAGAACTATAGCCACTGGATTTTTTTCTTTGGGGTACTGTAAAGGATGTAGTGTATGCTAAAAAATCCAATAACATTGAGCAACTCAAAGATAGTATTACAGCAGCTATTACAAGTATAAAACCACAAACGTTAAATAAGGTGCACCAAAACCTAATTAAAAGGTGCGAAATGTGTTTGCAAGCTAATGGAGGTCATTTTGAGCATATGTTAATGTAGGAGTGGGCATATTCGCATTAATTAATTTTTGTTTCCTTTGATTAAGTTATTTGTATTGTATGGATACTTTATTTTTTAAGTATTTTATTTTTCTTAGTTTATAATAAATTTAGTTACAATAAACTTGTGTTTCCATTATTGATTTTTACACATTTTGTTTGTTTGTAATATGTATCCATGGACTCCTTGATGTCCGCAAATAAATAAATCGTTTTTCTTTATTATGAAGAAACTACTGAAAATAAGTACATCACCCTTACATCAGGGTAATCAGAAAAAAAACCTTTCCATTTGGGTTATATTGAACTATGGTTTCCATTTAAAAAGTGAGGTTATGTTTGTAGCTTGAAAACCCATTTCCAATTAAAATTGTCATATACGCTATTGAATTCTACGTAAAAGTTACCTTACAAGCAGTTTTATTTTCTCTATATGTTAAACCGTTAAAAGTTATTAGCGTTTGAAAAAAGGGCAAATTTCAGTTTTTTCAAATATCTAAAAAGTTGAGCATCTAGGTGAGTTTTCAAAAAGCATCATACTACTCGTAAATTTCTCTTCAACTTTGCTAATTTAACCAATATTGTATCTTCTATAATAAAAAAGTTACCCATATACGGAGATAGATTGTGGGCACCCTGTATATATATATATATATATATATATATATATATATATTGTGTGAGGTGTGTGTAGGTGAGGGTGTGTGTGGGTGTGTGCGCATGCATACGTAGGCGCGTGCTTGTGTGTGTGTAAAAGAGAGGAAATGAAGTGTGTGAGTGTGTGTGTATTTGTGTATCCATATATAGATTACAGACTATTTATATGTGGGTAGGGAAATTTAATTTTCAATTTAAGATGTAATTATATTAATTTTGTAATATATGTAGTTATGATATTGTATTCTTCTAGTTTTAAAACTTTGTTGTTTACAAATGTGATGCGCTACAATAATAAACTCTTGTTTTTTTGTTTACCTTTTGTTTCGCGGCCAACTATTTATTACCAATATAATAAAATATTTTATTGTACCAGAAACATGGAGTAAATCGGCCATTTGAAAAGATAATTATATTAAACTATATATTTTTGAAAATCTGTCAAAAAGAGCTTTCAAATAAAGTGGCAAACAATTGTGATTTCCATTTTAAAAAATGTAAGTTTATATTATAACCTCATAAGTGTTATAAATATTAAATATTTGGGTACGCCACTGTATTCTACGTAAAAAACCGTATAAAAGACTTCTACAGTATTTTTGGATATTTTTGCAAACAAATGAGTTATACGAATTAATAGAATTGTTAAAAATATTAATTTTTGGCTATAACTCGAAAACAAAAGAAGATGGCTCATTTGTGATTTCACCATTAAATTGATCTCAAAAACTTGGCCCATGATTGCGTACACAGTTTGATTATATCTTTAATAACAACTAAGTTACCCATTTAATACATCCAATTTGGGACACACTGTACAATAAATAAAAAAATTGTCTTTTGAATAATATTTATATAAAATTTATTTTAAATAAAATGCAGCAAAGAAATTTTTTTAAATAATCTCATAATTTTTTGTCATCAATTTTGGTATAGGGGTAGTTTTTAAGGGTTGAAAATTGAGATAGTGAAAAATTATTTAATAGATAATAAGCAAATTTTTAGTTTGATTGATTGTATAACTAAAGTATTACAACCTATTAATAAGCAACTTTATATAATTTTTCTCTGGAAGGGGTGTTTTTTAAGGATTGAAGAGTGACTATAATAAAAAAGTTTTCCACAAGCACTTGCCCATCTTTCGTTATAATTAAATGCATGCTTTAAAGATATAAAGCTGTCAAAAAATATATTTTAAATATTATTTCCAGTATAGAGGTGGTTTTTGGGGGTTGAAAAATTTAAAAATAACATATACCATTTTCCATGTAGTGATATTAAATATTCATGTTTAAAGTATATTTTTATCAATATAACGCTTATACCTTGATTTTGGAATTTTGTTCGCTAAGGGGTAGTTTTCACCCCTAAAAAACTGAAAGTGGCAGTCAGGCTCATGACACTTTTAAAACTGAGAGCAAGATAGACCTTGTGTCAAATTTTCATCCAAATTGGTTCTTATACAAAGAATTCGGGGGTTAGCGATTGTTTTCAGCTTAAATGACTGGACTATACGCATGTTGCAACATAAATAAACATAAACCTTACATGTGATTTTCCAATGCTCCACCCGAAGGTACTACATTGGCCAGGAATCGAGTTTTTTTACCTGGAAAATTTTAAGTTTTGCCGAATCCTTGCTGTTCCAAGCAAGGTATGGATCTTGAACGTGCGTGACAACACTCACACTCGGGACCTTCATTTTACCTCTCATCCGAACGAGGGTGTATTTTTGTGAAAAATGCCTGCCTAACATTTTTCAAACGGACCGTGTCAGGATTCGAACCCGAGTCCTTGGGCGTAGTAGTCACACACATACCACTACGCCACGGAGCCGCCAATAAACATAAACTACTAACTAGAGAGTTTAATCCCAGAAGATAACATAAAATGGTAATAATGCACCTATTAGACAACAGACAACTCTATACATCATTCGATCACCTATATCTCATCATCTGTCGCATTAAAAGCTTTTAGGTGTTTTACATGCCAACAACCTATTCTGGATCCACCGACATTTTTTAGATCAGAAACTAAACCGGAGATTTTTTTTAAATTGTACATAGCACAAACTTTGGGTTAATTCAGAGGCAAATTTATCACCAGCACTGGTAAGTACTTTATTTGACATCCGGACCTTATCGTCTGTTTCAAAAGAAAAGTGCCTATTCCTTAAGTTATATTGCCTTCTCGATCGTTCATATGCTAAATGTAACTTTACTCTAACATCTTTAAAAATCTTTCTAGGCGCTGACAACCTGAAACATATAAAGGCCCACTACCAGAAATTAATTCTATATCCTTAGGCTCTAATACTACACCATAGAAATTTCCGCTAATTGGTACCTGTCGACCAACTACTAGAAAGTTCGTAGTATTACCGGTAGCTTGATGCCTTGCAGAATTTTTGACAAACTGAAGTTTTGACAAGTCTGTGTCCCAAAAATCATGCTTCTGAAAATGAGATCTCTATAAAATCACACTGCGGAGAATAAAATGCGGTAAACCAGATGTTTTAAATTTCGAATTTATTGCAACCATTCCTGATAGTATTATTAGTTAACTATGCGCCATTGCCGCAAATAATAAATTTCGATACTCCAAAAACTAAAAAGATTTTGTCTTCTATACTAGAAATAACTACCAGAGTTTTAGCATTACGTAGCGGATGTAAAATAGTATATTTGGAAAACCAATCGCCAATAACTTCTAACAAGACTTAGAGCGTGGAAATGGACCTATAAGATGTAGAGCTATCGTTCGAAACTGAAATTCGACATTCTTTTCCTTGTCCACTAAACCAAGTGGAGCAGCTTTAGATGATTTTTGCGACCCACAAACTAAACACCTCAAATGGTTTGTGGCCAGTAATATAGCTTTTGAACTCGCGACAAAGTTTTGAAATACCCACTACGTCCAGCAAGGGGGGAGATCGTGACAAGATCTAATAATATCCTATCCTTGAGAGTTTGGAACAAGAAATTTCCACTCTATGAGATTAGATGTAGCAGGTGAGTTAGATGGGAAAAACTTAAAAACAAAACCATTATCTATTTTCCATTGTGGATAATCATTAGAAGATGGCTGCATTTTTATACGAGACAAAGGGCCGAACACCGGGCACTAACACACGGTTGTAGCATTGTAACACTTCATATAGTTCTTTATTTAAAATCTTACCTATATAAGGGGACATGACATAAGGTCTCCGTCGAATAGGTTCTGTTTCTCCAGTATATATGCCCAAGAGTATTTTATGAGATTGACCCAACCTACTCTCACTACTAATATATCTAAAGAAATTAATTATAATTTCTTTCCTCTAATCGTTAAACACTTGTCAGCTCATCTAAACTAAATAACTGCCATGTATTTTTGGCGCTGGAGACCAACCTATATACGAAAGATTATTTCCAACGTCACTATGAACAAACCAAGAATTATTTTTAAAATTCATTACTATACCAAATAGCTTTACGAAATCATTGCCAAAGATTATAAATTGTGGTAGAGAAGATATCACTATACTAATTGGAAGATCAACTGAGCCTATAATTACTTTTATTGAGCCGTCAACTCTTGAAACTCCGTTCTTTTCTGATTTAAAGACTTTTAATCCTAGATCATTTATAAGCGAAATGGCTAAAGGTCCTGTAACAGTGGTGGTACATCCGGAGTCAAATAGACGCGTTATGTTTCTATCAAAAAGATTTTCAATAGTATAAGGACGATTATCTACAAGTTTCTCTTCAAGTAAAATCTCAGTCTTAGATTTAACCGAACTGCTACCAAAATCTTTAACATTTTCAACAAGTTGGACCATTCCTTTGCACAAAATAAATTCTTTAATTTATATATCATGATAGAAACCTGTTTTGAAAATGCAAAATGCCGGTTTCATTACCTCTACATTTCTATAAGTATTTTTGAAAACGTACTGCGTTTGTACTTACAATCCCTTTACGGCCACACCAATAACAAAATAGTTTTTTCGGAACTCTACAAGTTCTATGCGAATGGCCATAGTTCAAACAATTCCAACAAATAAAATCTTTGTTCCTTTTGCTTCAGATGAACTTTCAAAAACTGCTTTAAAAATATTTATATTATCTAGATAACATTTGAAGAAAATGATTTATTTCTAGACAGTGATTCAGAATATTTCTGAAAACTGCGGAAATTACGTGGACGATTTGAATTCAACTTCTGCTTAATAATGTAGGCTTCTTTCCTTTCTTTAGATAACTTTCTTAAAGTACGTACATCTTCAATGTCAAACAAAACAATTTTTTTCGAACAATTATAACTTTTGTAAATTCAGCAGGAGTATTAGATAATCTGCTAAACAAACTTTCCGTCCGACCAAAAAGAACACTACAGGTTCATTCCTTTTCTGCCTGCAACTTTTAATTTTTCCGAGATATTGTCTTCGAATTGTGCCCCAAAGAAATCTTCTCTCAAACGAATGACTAATGACTTCCAATCTTTCACATCGTCTTACACATATATACCAGGTTTTCTTGGCCAACAAACGATCTAAAATTTGTCCGTTATAGCTGGACATCTCAATCGTTTTCTATGCATCTAATTTTTAGTGCATAATTTAGTTCTTCTTTATGTAAATGTACAATTCGAAAAGTTTCGATTTTTTTCTTCATTTATAAACTTAAGAAAATATGACTCAGAGAGTTTCAAATCTAAGTCGGACAATGAGGTAAAAATACTATTATATTTAATTAACTTGCTAAATAGTTGAATATTTGATTTTGGAAAATAAAAATTTTTTTAGAAAACTTAAATGTTTACACCACTACCTCAAATTATAACGAATCAAGTTACTTAAAAAAATTATCTGCAAAATGTGGTTTGCTAAATAAGTTGACAATGAATGTAAATATTTTACTTTAGTTACACAAGCACTACTAAATGCAACAATTTCTAAACCTTTAACTGTTGACTGTCGGTGAAATTTTGAACAGTACATTTTGAAGGCTGGGGAATAATCGATTAACTATAACAATAAATTCAAACCAAATCAATTCCAATTAAAATCAAATGAGGCCAATTGCGAGCAAGCGCCAGTGGAAAAAAATCTAGCCACACGTTATAATGTTAGTGAAGCAAATACATGACAATAAAACAAAATCAAGTCTCACGTTACTACGACAGTAATACGAACGGGCAAATGAAACAAGCCGACGCCTCCCGTTGCGAGCGCTAGTCCAACACTTTTTTTGTCGCAGCTCTACGTTGAATGCCAGTGTAAGACTTTTGCCCGTGCCTAGAATAATAAAAGATTATTTGCTAGCACTGGACTTTACTCCAGCGTTAGAGCGATGAGCAGGGATGTTCACTATAGAACTAAGATGTAAAAGGATTAAAGGTAGAAGCTAGTAAATCTGCTTAAATACTAGTTGTTATGACCCTAGGGATAGTGTGGGAACCCTGAGGTAAATATCCTTAACAAGAAAAGATTCACCATGAACAGGGTAAGCCTGAAATAAAAGCAGGTTATTAAAATACAAGAGAGGACCCCAGCTTACGTCTCAAAATAATAATAAAACAGATGATAATATTTAGGTGAACCTCTGTAATTGTCATGATTTTACCATAAACACTAATGTACATCAAGATCACCTCAATAAAAATATGTACTCGCACAAAAACAAAACAAAAAAAATTATAATAACATATCTATAGTGTGAATTAGGAAATCTCCTTGTTTAAAGTTCTTAGACAATTTCGGTTAAATACATTAAACAAATTGGAATCTAGTTTCGCTGTATATTTAAACAAACAATTTGCAAGATTAAATTAGATAAGTCTGTCGTGTTAATAGTTTAGTTTAACAAAAAGAATTATCTCTATATTATATAATAAAGGACAAATATTTGATAGCCGCTTTTAAATCAACGAGCCAATCTTAGATCTTTAAGTTATTAACAAAATTAACAGTAGTTTAAATATGAAAGTATTACATAGTTGTCTTTAACAACTACAGCAATATATTTAAAAATCAAATTTACAACATAAAGAAATAAAAGTTGTCAAATGTGATATATTTGCTTCTTAGAAACAAATACTAAAAACTCACTAAATTTAATATAAAGTTTTTATGATTGTTCTGGTTGTAAAACATTTTAAATAAACGTGTATTAAGAATATTGATAAGATCCTCGAAAGCAAATGTCTAAGCTAGGCAAATTTCTAGTGTTAATCAAACGTTATGCAGATGCTTTTAGTTAGACAAACAAACAAAGTAACAAATTTTGTTTATCGGTCTATTGAAAAAATTTATTTTTGTTATATACAACCCAGAAACATGCAAAATACCCGTGTTCACGAACATCTAGGATTTGAGATAAGCTTCATAAGAATAAAACATAAGATATTAGATTTTCTCTTCAATTTTCAACATGGAAACAGATGACTACTCCTCACAAAATAACAACTGCATAATGTTTAATTAGATAAACCCACTACATAGTTAAATCAAAAATTATTTAAAACTTTAGCAATATAAGATCATGACAACATTACCTTTATAGATGTTAATTCTTAAATTATGTAAAACTTTAATAATATGAAACCATGATTACGTTACTTCTAAAGATGTTAATGCTTAAATGCACTATAAAAGAAGATATTAAATGAAGGCTGTTTATTTAATACAGATCATTCCTTAAAACGAAAAGTTAGATTTTTTATAAGATATTTATCCTATTTACTACAAAATTTTTTAAGCAATTTACAAGTCGCGCTTGAAAATTACGAATGCTATCTTAACTCGTTCGATACTTGAACACGAATGACTTGGTTACGTCTCCTTGGTTCATCCGATGATAAGAAATGTAAGTTAAAGAAGGTTGTTAGAGATCACAAGGAATATGGCTCGTATTATTAGATTGTTATATATTGCGTATTATCAACTTCTTTTATAAGTAAGCGTTAATACTAATATATTATGTAGATAGACCGTAATATTGCCTAATAGAGTCGGTGTCTTTTGAAAATGCTACTTTACCCTATTACCTTTTTCACTCGATTGGATGTAGAAAAATGAAACCTTTCATAATCCATCTAAAAAAAATACAGAGTGCAATTTAAAATTTTGAGCGATGGTCGCCAGGAATATTTGGAACATTATATTGGCAGGTACGGTAAACTGACATATTTCCCGTTATGAACTATTTAGCATTTCAAAATTTCAAATTTCTCACGTAGCAAGCTTTCGTGTAAAACGCATCCGTAGTTTTCACGCAGACACCTTGTACTATTTTGCTATTTTCAACTGCAGCAATTTCACAGTAAAGGGGATTTAAATTTCTAACTAACAAGTTTAACAAGCTAACATATAAAATGGAAAAAAGTTCTTTGAGAATGCAGTAAACTTGAAATTCGTCTCCAGTGGTGTGTCTCAAACCAATTTCAGCTAAATATCTCCCTCTAGAGATCTGGGCATGCCCTGCATTTTAATTTAAAAAACGGTTTCGTCGACTTACTGCTTAGCATTCATTGTATATGGATTTTTATCTGCTTCCAGAATAACTGGTTCCTTAAAGCAATATACACATATGAATTTAGGGTATTTGTTTGAAACGAACAAATTTAGTGGATCCATAAGCGTTCATTAAATCAATCAGTTGTAACATACACCTTAACTACTATAGTGCAAATAATTGCATCCTTATTTGTTTATAAACGTAATGCTGCGCATACTATAGTTCTCTACAAAGTTGTACGGTAAAAGATACTCTGCTGTAACGTTTTTCTAGAAATGCCGTTGTTTTGTTGTATTGCAAGAGGCAAAGCGTATGCTACACTTGAAAGAGAAATGCAAGGTTCTGGGGCACATTCTATAAGAAAATTAAATTTGGTCGATTCAAAGAAATGAAAAATTAAAGCTTCTGGATGCGATGCCTCTTCCACTGGATTTGGAACTCAACTCGAATTACAGTAGTTTTCAATTTTAATTTCAATTTTTTTGTCATCGGAACACTAGACTTTATATTAACCTGTATCGTGCTTGAGATTCGCAGTGTTCAAAATATAATAAAGATAAATATAAAAAAATAAAAACAAGAATATTAAAAATAAGTGAGCTTTGTTGATAATTCGTAATCCTATTTAATATGACGATTATGTGTTTGTGTGCTGGGTGACGTTTGTGTGTAGTTATGGGTGTGGGTGTGAGTGAGGGTATGGGGTGGGGTGGGGTGCGGGTGAGGGTGTGAGTGTGGATGTGGGTGTGGGTGTGGGTGTGGGTGTGGGTGTGGGTATGGGTGTGGGTGTGGGTGTGGGTGTGGGTGTGGGTGTGGGTGTGGGTGTGGGTGTGGGTGTGTGTGTGGGTGTGGGTGTGGGTGTGGTGTGGGTGTGGGTGTGGGTGTGGGTGGTGTGGGTGTGGGTGTGGGTGTGGGTGTGGGTGTGGGTGTGGGTGTGGGTGTGGGTGTGGGTGTGGGTGTGGGTGTGGGTGTGGGTGTGGGTGTGGGTGTGGGTGTGGGTGTGAGTGTGAGTGGGTGTGGGTGTAGCTGTGGATGTGGGTGTCTCTGAGAAACTTTTACGCTCTATTGAAGCCTTTATTAACTATATCAACTTACTAGCTTTTTGGTTTTTATAAATATCTTGTAATAACATTTGCTGACTTTCGTCAGATGTTATGTATAATATCATAAGAAATAATGAATTCAATATCTGCTACAATTTGATATTTTGAAAATTCGGAATGTGTTATATTTATAGCAAATTATAAATACAAAGGTATAATATGTTAACTTCATCAGGTATATCATTCTCTGTTAAGTTCATTATCCAACTTTTATTATCCATTGGTTTAATTAAATTTCTATTTTTAATATGATTGAAATTGCGTATTCTCCTTTGCTTTTCAATATTATGGACAAGCAAGGTTTAAAAATAAGCAAAATCAATTTTATTCGTGACTACTTAATAGAGCGTGTTCATTTTCGACATATTATAATAAACTGACTATATATGTTATTATATTATATAGTTCGTATATTCGATTCCTCTATAATGAAGGGAAATCGATCGTCTTCCGACTACGCTAGGGTCTGTTCCTCGGGTAGAGCTTATGATGAGTGGTCGTGGGTTTAGAGCAAAACTATTGTTTTCTATACTGACTCTAAAATACAAAAAAAGGGGTGCAAGAAGGGCGCCACCAGGTCCTACAATTATTATAACACGGGTTTCCCTTAGGGAGAACTTGGAAATCCTCAGGGGGAAGCATCGCTTTTACTGCTAAACATAGGATCTGAAATGCTATTATAATAACGAAGGACCCAAGAGATACGCTCTTGCTACCTTATATAATAAAGAAAAAGAGTGGTTATTAATACCAAAAAATTAAGTATACATAGTAAAAGGAAATATAGATATCAACCTTCTTGAAAGCGCTGTTTAGTACTTGTTTATTGAGTCACAGCCAATAACCTTTTTTTTTTATAAAAGGGTATACATTTTTTTTACCTTTTAACTCATTTATCTCTACCTTTTGGACGCACTTTTGTCCAAAATAAAACAATAGTTTAATTAAATCATATGATGGTTCTATAATCAAATTTATCTTTTTCTGTAGTAAAATTTTATATACAAAAATGTACAACACGAAAGAACGTGGTCTTAATCTTTTAGACTCAGATATTTAAATATGAGGATTATGGTAATTTCTACTAGAATTCAAAATGTCAACAATAAATTAAATATGACCGTAAAGTTTCTAAATACCCAAAATCACAGATCTGTTTACCTTGGTTTACAAATATCTATTATATATTCAATGCTAAGTAAATTAGTTCTAGTATTTACTTTGTGTGTTATTGAACTTGAGTGCAATACTTTTCTGGATTAAATAAAGAAAATTAATAATTTTAATTATTTGCAGTAATATCAAATGAAAGCAATAATTTATACTATAATGAAATCCAAATGATAAAAATCCAATCGACTTCCTTGTAAATAAAAAGAAAACGCTACCATTTTAGTTTCAAATATTCGTCTCGCTGTCAAATTATTCAGAACAGCTGTTGGCAGGTCAAGTCCTTATGCTAATGCTTACCTTAGTAACTAGTTTTGACTTGAACTTTATTGTAACAAATACCTTGTCAAGACCACATGTGTCAACTTGCGGTTGTTAGACAAACAAGTGACGTCAGCGAACTTTCCAGATCTGCACCTTACAAAACGTCAGCTTCAGCTTCTTCTTTTAAACTAACGACGAATTAAATGCATTATAGAGTATTATACTGGACCATCATAGGGATCCATTTTCATCAATTTGTTGTACAATCCATCGAAGTTGATCAAAACATAAAATCAAACCATAAAACGATCTATTCAATGTGCATCATTTTTGACTCTTTATAAACCTATCCCAAGGCGAAATTATTTAACGGTAAACCGAGCAATTAAACATGATATCTGTACTCGTAAGTTCGTAACCTTATAAATTGTGAATTAATGAAATTAAAAATTGGTAAACGTGTGAGATCGTTATCGGTATAAGTGAGGATGAGGACTATAATAAAATCATTTAGTCTACTTTAATAATTATTTAACTTGCTTACCGTTATCAGAAACAAACAAAAGTCAAGTGCATTCTGCTTTTGATTACGCTGCCACGTTTATGGCCACGCGTAGATTGCTAGCTCGGACTTTATTGATCTCCACGATGCTTCTAACTGCAGCGAGTGGTCGAGCCAGACTAACTGTTACTGTCGACGGGATGCGCACAAGGCACAAAAATCGTTTGACATTGAAATGGTATTCAAATGACAAACGTTTACAAATAGAATCTTTACTATTATTATTAATTAATATATGCCTCGTGATTGGGCTATACGGTAATGATCTGAACTTTTATTAACTCATAAAATTAATTGTTTATTTGAATAAACTGTGCAGTATGTTTTATAATTAAATTTATAAGCTTTTATAATCGTCAAAAAAAATTTTTACAATATTACCAACTTACAAAAAACTATCCTCTGTAAGACAGGTTCAAGGGCGCCACAAATGTGACTATTTGACATATTTGTTTTTCATTTCAATACTTATACTTCTTTGTTGAGTTTGTATTTGTATTTTTGTATGTTCAATAAAAAGTTATCTCGGTCAAAGCTTTCAAATTGCATGAATAATGTTTACCTAAAACTGTTCATTTGCTTAAAAATTGCAAGCTCTTTCTTTCAAAAGGCCCTACAGCAAAAATACTTCAGTGGTATGAGATTTCACGATCCAGGCGTATTATTAACGACAACTCTTTGCAAAATAATTTGATTACTAAATCTTTCTCTTGAGGTCATTTGTTATCACTATCTTGCATCGCGCTCTATTCAAGGAATGCACCACCAGCTTTAATCTGACAGAAATAAAGACTAACCTCGTCCCGCAGACATCTTTCTGGATACAAAATTTTCGCTAATATTCCTTGAATTTTCTTTACCCCTACATTTGATTTTTTTCAATGCTCCACCCGAATGTACTGCATTAACCAGGAAGCGATTTTTTTACATGAGAAAATTTTGAATTTTACCGTAACTTTGCTGTTCCAAGCAAGGTAAGAATCTTTAACGTGCGTGACAACACTCACACACGGGACCTCCATTTTACCTCTCATCCGAACGAGGGTGTATTTTTGTGAAAAATGCTCGCCTAACATTTTTCAAGCGGACCGTGTCGAGATTCGAAGCCGGGATCTTGGACGTAGTAGTCACACACATACCAACTACGCCACGGAGCCTCCTCGAATTCTATACCGCCATATTTTACAATTCTGGTTTATAACGTATCCACGCCAATTTCTCATAGAGTTTATTCGTATAGAGTTGGCAAGAATTTGTGTGCGGTTTAAGAATGTAGCAGACTTCAGTAATTCTAATATTCTCCGAATTGCAAACCTCTAATTACAGGTTACTTCTCAATAGTATGAGAAGCTAGGTAAGTCTCATATCTGTAAGTAATAAATGATCATTAAATCTAAACAGTTGCTCTCAAGGAGCGCTTTTAGTTTCAATGTGTCTATAAAAATACTTAAAATTAAAGTTAAAGTTATGAAGAGTTGCTTTCCCAAGTTACATATAAATACTTAGCTTTCTGTTAAGATATTTTGTAAAACATATTGAATACGTAATTAATTAAATAGCACATGATTTGTCAACTTAAAAGCTTGTTGTAAGTTTGTTTGCGATATTTCCGAAAGAACTCTGCCCTACAGAAACGACGTCATTATGACGTAACCAATATGTAAAAGTTGTTCGACTGTAACAACTAACAGCGGAAAGCATTTATTTCGATCGACATATCTACTTAACTTTCAAAATAGCTCAGGCATATAAATCAACTTGGAAATAAGCGACATTAGACCTTTTTGTATAAGAACTTTGTACATCCGATAATTAGCGCACTAAAAGCATTATGTGTAGTCATAATTGAGCAAAAGTGTCTCCAAGAAGACTTAGAGTTCTAATAGAATGAAATATTACAATAGACTTGCACTAAATCTTCAAGTAATGGCGGAAAAAGGCTACGGAATTTCAAATGAAGCAATAAATAAATTCGAATCGAGGAATCCACTATGCCAACAGAATTTCTTGTACTAGTTGAATAGGAATATACCTTTCATTAAATTCCAATGACTTCATTGCCTGTAAAATCGGTAGTAAAACGATATATTTTGAAATGTTTTCCAGTAAAGGTATAACAGGATTTTTCTCTTATTTCCTTTAAATGCTGATTTATATACAATGTTTAGTGCTTTGCCGAATAAAGTTTTAGGATAAGCAGAACAATAATACGAAAACTTCCGGCTTTTTGTGCCGTGTTTGATTTCAAAAGTTTTTGTGAGTAGATAGTAGACAACCCTTCTTGTGACTTATCTGTATTGTCGAATACTCAAGCTGTGATTTATCGTTATTATGTTCAAGCATTACCCCTAAAAAGCTTTCAAGCCCGCTTTTATCGCGTTTGTATGGATATCTACCGCATATTAAATGAAAGTTAATATAATTACCCACTTATGTTATGTTACAAAAAAAAAGATTATATTGAGGATATTGTATAACGTTTTCATTCTGCTGAATGTGATAGATTACATACCTAGTAATTATTTATTTCATAAACAATAATACAACTGTTAAATTTGTAATAAGAAACCAAACGTTCATACCAACCAACGTAAAGTGTTTCGTCGATAGTTCAAGAATGAATAACATAGAGGACTATTACTTAGAGCCGTTTGCACCGTTTGTATCTTAAGTGCTAAATTACTAAACATTACTTAAATTTTAAGGGTTACTTAAGAAAAAATGTATTGCACCGTCCAGATTTAAGTATGCCATTGCTAAGCTATAAAGCTATTTGCCAACATTGCAACAAATGTAACTTTGTAGAGAAATATTGCTTGTGTTCTTTAATTATCCTCACGGAAATAAATATCCGCGGATAATTGGTAATCAAGCCTAACTTTCAAACTTCAAATTATTTCAGTACCATAAGTTGTAAGGCTAAATTTTATAATTAAAAATAATGGATGTTAGTACAGTACAGTACAGTACAGTACAGTACAGTACACTTTCAATTGAGGACCACCATAACAAAACTCGTCTTATCCGTGTTTTGTACAAACTTAGATATTGACACCAATCTATTCTCCTATAGAAGGTCTATAGTTTTAACACGCGAGGTCGCTTCGAAACTTGCTATTTACCATGTAAATCTTGATTTATAAAACCACCGTCACAACAAAACTCACCATATCCTGTGACAATGTCACGACAAAACTCGTCTAATCCAAGGAACCAATGAAAGGCTGTTTTATCGTACGACATTGACAGTGAGGTGTTCATCTTTCCACAAGCTACCTAGCTGACTGTAACTCAAACATTATTGTTTTACTGCTTCTCTACGGTGAATAGTTTGTTTAAAATGAATGCAAGTGATTTAGAAGGCGACTGCATATCTCCCGGGGTACCAGGAAAAGGCAGAAAGAAGTTGTCAAACCATGCAGAGTGGAAACAAAGATTGTCTAAGAAGCAGAGGTGAGTCTTGTTATTAGTTTATTGTATGGTTCATAGTACTTTGCTGTAACCAAACACAGTTTTGCATTGTTCTTTCAAAGTACTACGCAAAGTGTGAAAAGAAGCGTACCCACTTCCTACAGTTTTCAATTACATACCTCATTTTCTGTTCACGGGCATTCTCCCAATCAGTTGCCGGTATTTTCCCAATGCAATCATAGTGGGCCTACATATCGATGCGCATCTCTAAAGATGATTGACATCAAGCAATTTCATAAATCATTCTACGCATCGACGGACAAGGTAATCCAGGAAGCTTTTATTCTCAAGCACATACAGCTGCACAAACCTAAACGCGACAGACAAACCAGGGAAACTTCTAGCAGAAAAGGTATTTCCTGTCAGTATTTTGTTAAAGTAAATGGAACACAGAACTGGAAGATTCAGGTATGTCAGAAAGCTTTCACTAACATTCTAGATATTTCAAAAGACAGAATACAGCGAATTGGTAAAACCTTTCTACAAACCGGCGAGATGTCATGAGAAAAGAGAGGTAGTAACCATCAAAAACCTATTTTTCAAACCAAGAGGCTTCATGTGAAGGAATTCATCGAAAAACTGTCGTGTGTAGAGTCACACTACTTTAGAGGAAAAAGCACTAGGTAGTACTTACCGTGTGACCTCTCCATTGAAAAGTTATTTCGTATGTACAACGAGCAAACACAATTAAAAGTTAGAAGAACTTTTTTTAGAAAGATTTTCTGTACGGAATACAATATTGGTTTTGGTACACCTATTACAGATGCTTGCTCATAGTGCATAGAACTGAAACTGCGCATTTGCGAAGAAAAGGATCCCGAAAAAAAAAACCTAACCATTGAGAAACAAGTACATAAGCTTAGGGCAAAAGCATTCTTTGATAAATTACGGCACGAAGATGAAAAGACACTGCGACTATCTTATGACTGCCAAAAAAACTTGGTAAAGCCTAAGGTACCAGATCAAATTGCTTATTATTCGCGTCAAATATATACGTACAATTTCACGATTATCGAGAGTTCATCGCATAAACACCTCACAAAAGATAATACATTCATATACACATGGATGGAACATGAGTTCTACAAAGGTTCCAACGAAATAGCTTCTGCGGTTTTCCACCGGCTGAGTAACAAATTTATCCGCTTTTTCTGGCATAAGACTTGCGCTGACGGCTGTGGTGGACAAAACCGCAACTCTACCATTGTAGCAATGTGTGTGAAGTTTGTGCACGAAATCGCTCCTCAAAACATTAAGCATATCGAATTAGCATTTCCTATAACAGGCCATAGCTTTTTACCGTCTGATAGAGTATTCGGAAATATAGAAAAAGAGTTAAGGAAAATGCCAGTGATTATTAATCCTGAAGAATACTTTGCAGTATTTAGTGAACATGGAAAGGTCGAGAGATTGGAAAACTGCGGGGTGTATGATTGGAAAAGCATGGCGAAGACATGCTTCAAGGGTACATGCAATTGGCACTTTAAGTTTAATGCAGTGAAACGGCTTTTGATTGAAAGGAAACCGGGTTCCTCTATGGTTACAGTCAGGGGCGAACCATTTTACAATTCCGACATAAACATGGGTATGAGTATTTTTAAAAGGGGGTTTTCTATAAAAAGTTTACAAGTAAAAAACATAAAACAGGGAGTTTCGATGAAAGAAACAAAAATTAATGACGTAAAAACGTTGCAAAAGAAAGACTGGGGAAAATTGGGAAGCATTTGAGGAATGCAAATTTTATAGAAACCTATTTAGTGATCCTAAAAATGATTTCTCAATGCAGCACGAAGAGGAAACTGAGTCTGTAAAGTACGAAAATAACAATAATAATAATTATTGTGAGAGGAAAGAAGCGGAAAATAATTTTAATATCCAAAAGAAATGTATGTTTAAACAATGTTAGTTCTTTTTCTTATCGTATTGTAATTTTGATTCATGTCATCATTTTTTATTTTTGGTAATAAATAGCTTTTGAAACATATCAACAGGCTTTTTCTTTTTAAAAATAATTTCCCCAGTACGTAACAAAACTCGCCTTATCCTTAGTGTCACAATAAAACTGGCCTTATCCCAAATTTAAAGTTAAATAAATCGTTACGCTGACTTCTACGATTTGATTTTTAAGATTCTTATGGGTCCTGGTACATTGACCTCCTAGCCAAGAAAGCAAAATATTGCCCCAGTGTTAAAAATCGCGAGAAAACAGTTTTTCGGCTCTCCTAGACGAGTTTTGTTATGAACATCCTCAATTGTAGTATAACATAAGCATGATACTGAAAATAAGAAAACCGACCAAATATATGTTGAAGAAAAAGCTGACGCTTGGCATAGGATAACTGAAGAATTCAATGCCCTACCCCGAATTTGGGTAACAGGCGTACAGAATTGTCAAAACAATTTGTTGATGATAAGAAGAAAGACATTCGAAAACAAATAGCTGGCGAGAAAAAAGAAATGTTTGTTACCGGACGAGGGAAGACAAAGGACATACCCACATCCCGTTCAACAGTTTTTGTTATCAACTATGAGTACAAGAACTGTGTTTGCATTAGAGAATAATGTAATGCGTTTCGTTACGCTAGAAATAAATTAAAGCCAAAGGAAAATTTTCAAAATTAGAATGGACAAACTAAAATATGTCCGTGCCGGTATAATAAATTTCAGAAAAATTTATTTTTAATTAAACATCATATTTCAAATTTTGTTGGTATAAAATATTTCAGATAAGAAAGCATAACGTTATTCTTTGAAATACATTGTACCGTAATGAAGGATAATGACATAAAAACTGCAACGCAGATATCGGAATGCAACAAACACTTCGTAGACAATTCCATAAATAGATAGACATTGTGATATACTGTGCGTGATGACAACTTGTGTAATAAACATAGGTTAAACTCGATGCATTAGATTAACAAGACGCTGGCCGTAATTAATATGAGTTACAATAAGAGTAAATTAGATGCTGGACCCGACGGGAAAGAAATAAGTTGAGTTGTATATGAATCTGTAATACAAAAACGTTCAAAGATGTAGTGATACAAAAACGTAATATGATGGTGACACACGTGGCCAGGAGTTGATAAGCTTTGAAAAGTAAAATTGTAGTAAAGTAAATTAATAGTAGAAAGTTGAATATAACGCAGCTGCAAGAAAAATAAATAAAAATTAATATTCCTGCCGGGAGGACTGAACCGCGGGATACGATTAAATATGTGAACCTACTTTCACGCAGTGCGAGGAATTTTCCATCCTGAGAGTGGATATCTTGTCGTTGAATATTAAAAACAGGAAAAATGCGGAAAGGCAAATAGTTTTGTTCATAACTTAGATTTATGGTATCTTTAGGATATTTTGCTTTTAGCTATACTTGACCAGATACCAGGTTAAGAATTGCTTTGTTGGTAATTATATTTCTAGCTTATACTTAAAATGTTTTATGTTAATATAGTTTAAGTTAGGTTAATTTTTATTTGCATTCATGTAAACACCAAGTAAACAGACATATTTATAAAGGATATCCACTACGTCAGTGATGGAATCGTATTTGGAAGAGGCACTTTGTTTTGAAAATTTTGTTTAATTATAAAGGGATTTATGTTTTAAGGTATCTTTCAGCAAAGTAAATAAGGATTGAGAAAATGTAGAATACCTAAGCAATGGAGTTTTATGCGGAAAACCAGTTTTCCGTATAGAAATATTATCATAAGGAATTGCTGTGACAGACGGTTTGGAGCCGAACGATTTTGACAAATACAGGACATTTACAGCATTATTATTTTCAAGCATAAAATTATGCCTAACAAATACTTAGTTACTAAATCAAAATGTCTTTCACCTTATCTAGGTTTAAATTTATACAGCACCAAATCTCTCCTCTTATGGATAGTTTACCTGGCTTTTTATTCCAATGCTTGTAAAGTTTGTTTTGGCCAAAAATATTCTTGACAGATAGTCTATAAAAAAGGTCGGACTATTTAAAACTCAAATCGCAAACTTTCCTGGTAAATACCCTCACAAAAAATTATTATATAATTAAGACCTATTCTACTTTAAATTTAAATGACAAATACTCAAATATCAGTTACATGCAATGTTTTAAAAGTAGTTCTTGTAAAAATCCACGAAGCGCTTCTTCAATTCGTGATTTGATATCTTCTGCTCCTTGTTTTTATTTTAAATTTTCGTTAAATCCCAATTTACAAAATCGTGCATAAAATCTCCATTTAGAAGCTAATGTGCAGCCCCGGCTTAATTGTTTAAGCTAATTCTTAAATAGCTTTTTATCTTGAAGAATTTTCCATGTTCATTACATATACATTTAATAACTCCTATATTTGTATGAAGGTTACGTTTAACTTTGTCATCAACGTAACATTTTAATTATTAAATACGATATGTATATTGTATACTCAAAATATCAACAAAGCAACGTGCTCGCGACTTAATCAAAGTAGCATTTCCCGATCGAATTCTCTTTAAGAAAGTCTTCGTTTTTTATACAAAAAATATCTTTTTTCTAGAATGTACTAGTTTTGTATAGAATTGCATTCCAATTACAAAACGCCTATCTAACGTAATATTCTGGGAGTTACTCATTAGCGTTCAAAATCGCCGCGTTTTATTACCTGGTTAGGCTTGATTTATGTGCACTGGCCGTTCTACGCTAACACATATAGAGTTAATGGTACGCGGTGTCATTCACTAACACGTAAGACTATTAAATAAATAATTCTTATCGATTTTTATGGTGTTTTTAATGTTCTGGCGGCTTCGTGGAATAAATTTTTATTTATTAATTAGGTATTTACGTTGTTATAAGTACGGATGACTCATCCTTTCTTTATTGCTAATACTCTAGAAAATTATTTATTTAAAATGAATTTATGTAGTACATAAGTCAATTTATATTATTTATTTAAACCCTTATGACGCAAATGAGTTGAATTTTTATAGAAAATATTTCTTTCACGGTAAAACGTGCTTGTATACACATAATTAAGATTAAAGCGTTTCGTCTTTAATTTTGTAGTTCCTTACGTAAAATGCGTAAAGCTAGCACTATTCTACGCTATTTACAAAAAATGAAGAGCATTTCTATATGCATCAGAAATGTATTGATAATTAATAAGTAAAAATAAATTGCTGTTTATTTATCTTAGGGTGATTATTTACAAGCACGGCTTAAAATTGTGTTTTCACTATTGTACATATTAATTACTATGTGTTTACAATACGCTTATTATACAGGATGTATTTATACACACGGAGCTTATGTTTTCTGCTTGGCAAAAAGTAAATTTGTACTATACAGGGTTTAACCATGAATTTTAGGAAATTTATTTTTTTTTTTTGATTCTTTTATATTTTAGTGGGCTTTATTTATAGAATTTGGGTTTCAATGACTTCTCGTGACCCCTTATCACGTCAATATGTATATATATATATATATATATATATATATATATATATAATCAATAAGAAGTGCAGTAACGGGTTTATAGGTCTACGTTCATAAAGGTAAAATTAAAAACTCTTTGTTCTTTACCAAGCTTTCGATTTAATTTTAAATCTTCCTCAGGGTGCTACAAAATTATAAACATCCATGTCAACATTTAAATAAAATACATTAACTTACAAAAACTGGAGTGTAAAATAGTAACTACATTGAAACATACTAGGTTAACATTCTTAGCACTAAATAAACAAACTAACAGATTAAAATTGTAACTTCACATGGTAATATGTTTGACCAGGTATGCAAACCTAATTAAGTGACAGGTGTTGGTAGAACCTGATTTTAATACTTACAAAAATTATTGCATAAAATTCAACTTAGTGTCTCTTTCTTTCTGTTGATATTACTTAGTTTTAAAATATAAGAATAAATCACACCTAGATTGTTAATATCAGATTTGAAGTTCAAAACGTTGTTGTTATTATTAATGTGCACCATTTCAAGAAAAAGTCTACCTCTTCAACTAACTTCCCTATCTAAAATTTTTACTTTATTAAAATCCGGAAAATGATTTGATTTTTTTACATGGCAAGATAAAGCGCACGAATCTTTTTTGATTTTACAGTCACTCCTATGCTGAACAATCCTGGAACGTAACCAAAAAGTTTTTAATTTTACCTTTATGAACGTAGACCTATAAACCCGTTACTGCACTTCTTATTGATAATAATTAAAGGTCGTTACACATAATAATATATATATATATATATATGTTTAAAAAAAAATAATAAAAGGCGTATTCTTTTTGTCAGAAACTGTCAATCTTGTAATTATTCAAAATAGCTTTTTAAAAATGTTTTCTGTTACACATGCCAATAATTATTACACAATCTCAACTATTTAATCTGTGACCAAGAGTAAAAATTACTCGAAAATTCAGATGGAATAAAAAGAGTACGCCTTTTATTATTTTTTTTTAAACAGGACCTATAACCCATAAAAAAACTGAATAGTATTAAACCAGAGGTCGTTAAGTCTAACTATATATATTATATATATATATATATATATATATATATATATATATATCTTCATAATGGGGATTTTATTAAAATGAGTATACCGAAGTTCAATCATCTGCTATTAACACGGATACTTGCTATATAAGTTTCTTTAACTTGATGTTAAAGTTTTAGCAATTTTTTTTTTAGATAATCAATTACTTTTCTGTATTAAGTAAGTTTCCACTATTGCTAAAAGAAAAACTTTTGTAAATTTAATGCGCACATCTTGACGAAGTATTTTTTTTTTGTTAGGAGATCTAATTTTTTCATAAAAATGAAGCAATTCAAAGGCACCAGTTAGTTTCTATGTAACATGAAAGATACAAATTCCTTAGTATAAAAATATTGTAGTTTTGCGTTTTCTACGTTAGGTCTATAAAATGTGTTGAATTCAAAGAAGATATCTGCTTCTGAAGCTATTTTCTTGTGTAGAGGGTTTATTTAAGTCACAGGTGTGTGATCTATTGTACAGAACTTATTCTAATGTTTGATCAATTGCATAATAACATACGGGTTTTAAGAAGGTGTGATCTTGTAATATTTTCCTTCTATCTACTTTTCTTTATTTTGCATAAATAAATAACTAAATCCCTATCAATCAGTATAAATATCAATACCAAATAAATAAATAAATAATAACGCCTCTTTATTTCTTTGAACTAGCCAAAAGTTACCAATATTCTGTAAATCTCGGGGTAATTTTCCTCCACTAAGTGCTGGTTCTTAATATGCCACGGCTTTGTAAGACTCTAATTAAACTCGGGGTAAATGAATAAATTTGAAAAACTCTGCTAGTGGGTTCTAAATAGCAAACCCTCCAAAACCAACACTTATCGCCCTCAGTCTCCACTGACTTTAAATAGCAGCATGTATATTGATGCGATGAGGAGGTTACGAGAGGTCACGGAAACCTAAGTTCTACAAATAAAACCCACCCAAGCATAAAGGAAATCGGAAAAGTTGAAAATTTTGGAAGATTCATGGTTCCAGCCTGTATAATATAAGCGCATTGTAAATACATAGCCATTAAAGTGCAAAGCCAAAACACAATTCTGTGCGTGTAAATAATCACTGGACGATATAAATAGAAAGCCATTTATTTATTATAAAAATACACTTTCCGTGCATAAAATAAATAATGTTGGGTATAAAAACACATTTTCGTTACCGTGCAAGCAAATACTTTCTTTTTACAATTATTAGGAATACAAACCTTACTGCATTTGCAAAATACGTACAAACCCTGATTAATTATGTGCGTAGATATAAAAGCAAATGCGATTAATTTCTCGGTGTATTACTTACGTTTTCATCTTTAAACACTTTTCCAATCTTGTTAGATAGTCCTGTAAGATACGGTAAAACTATATATATATATATATATATATATATATATATTTAATTTCCTGTTCTGTTGGTGTCGATCGATGTACTATATGTGTTGTATCATTATCTTGTAGTAAGTTATTAATTATTTTTTATAGGATAGCCATTTTTTAGCATTATACATTTTAACAATTTTCGGTTTTTCATATGAAAATCTGGGTGTGATATTTTTAACATTCTATTCTTCATTTGCTTTATTAAGTTCATTTTCATGTTATTATTATGATCTGATTCATAGTGAATGTATCTATTGGATGCTGTAGCCTTTTGGTACCAATCTAACTTGATTGTGGTCTTATCCCTTATTACTAATGTGTCTAAAAACGGTACGCTGTTGTTATTTTCTTCTTCAATTGTAAATTGAATATGTTTGTCATAACTGTTCATGATGTTGAGTATTTCTTGACTACCTCCTTCACTGGGAATACGCTAGGATTAAGTCATCGACATACTTTTTAATAAACGGTACTTGGAAACTGAGTTTCAACAAATTAGTGTAAAATAAATCATCCATCACATATTGGGCTAAAATTGGACTAAGTTTAGACCCCATAGCACAACCAAACACTTGTATAAACAATTCTTCTTGAAGACAAAGAAATTGTTATCCATAATGAAATTTATAATGTCCACAAATAATTTTTTCCCTTCCTTAAATGTCATTTTTATTAAGTCCCACTTTTTATATAATACTTTAACCACTACTTCTTTTGAAATGTTACCAAATAAATTAACCACATCTAATGAAATCACTTTATAACCCTCTGGTATTACAAAATTGTTCATCAGTTCCGCAAAGTCAAAAGAGTCTTTTATGTAATATCGATTGTCTTTATTATAAGCACTTTTTAATATGTCCGCCATAATTTTCGCAATGTTATTGGTTGGTCCTTGTACATCCGCTACAATAGGCCTCATGGGATAACCTTGTTTATGAATTTTTGGGTTACCATATAACTTCGGAGCTTCTGAATTGTATTGTTTGGCCTGTTTGGCTTCTTGTTTACTCAAGTGCCCAGATTTTTCTAAGGCTGTTATATAAGTATTACTCTTTTTTTCTATTGTTCGGGTTGGATCCCTGTTTAGTTTTTTAAAATTGTTAGTATCTTGTAAGATAACATTCATTTTTTCAATATAATCTGCTTTTCCATGACTACCGTGACATTTCCTTTGTCCGCTTGGAGGACTAAAAGATTATCATGCTGTTTTAAAAACATTTTAGTTTTATAAATCATCTTATGTAAATCATGAGGTATGTCATTGTAGTTATGGATATGATTAGTTATTATCGCAGTGATTTTTGATCTATACAAATCTCTTTTAGTTACATCTATTAACGATAAGGTGTTTTCAATTTCTGGTAACAATTTTTCAAAATCGATATCTCTCTTTGTAGTACTTATACTAAATTTAGGTCCTAGAGATAGCAACAGTTTTTATCTCCTCTGGTAGTTCTAAGGTTGAGATATTTTTGAACCATTTTTTGTCTGTTGAAATAGGTTTCTTTTGCATTGCCTCTAGTCTACTAATTTTGTTTAAATTTTCTTTCTTAATTTTTAGAAACTGATTTTGTAAAGATATAAATTGTCTGAAATCATACTCTATCACCATGTGTTCGGGTAATATAGTTCGACAATGATTTTTTATCCTTTTAATTTCATTCAATGTATCACAATTTTTAGATCCCTGATGAAGTTGTCCAATTGACAACGAAAGCTTGGATAGAATTAACAGAGCTTTAATAAAAAGAATGATATAAAGAACTGTTTCATTCAATAATTAGGTCGACACCCCTTATAATTTAAGTACTATATATATATATATATATATATATATATATATATATTGACGTGATAAGATGATAAGCGGTCCCGAGAGATCATTGAAACCTAAATTCTACAAATAAATCTCACCAAGATATAAAAGTATCCGAATGAAATAGACATTTTCGTAGATTCATGTTTACGCCCTGTATAATACAAGCGTACTTTTATTCATTGATGTACAAGCGAGAAATGCAATGGTGCGTGTATAAATTATCACCCTATATGATATAAGCGTATTGTAAATACATAGCAAATAATGTAAGCAGCACAGTAAAAATAATTAATCGTTAAGATACCTCAAAACGCACTAAATCGAATGTAAATCGATCATCTTAACCCCAATTCTAATCTTAATTTTGGGTATTAAAGCACGTTTTGCCGTAAAAGCAAATATTTCTATAAAAATGCACCCTCTTTGCATTAAAAATCAATTAAAGTTTAAATTAATTTGCCTTTGCATAGCATAAAAACACTTTAAATAAAACATGTTCCCGTATTTTCGAGAGAAATTGAAAAAGTTACGTCAAATTCGTATGAAATAATTAATAAAAAAACATTTATTCCAAGAAGCGGTCGGAACACTAAAAAACTCAGAAAATGTAATAGAAATTGATGAGAAATATTTATGATATTTCGCATTCACTGTACGATAAAAGGAAACCGCGAGGATTAACTTTAGGTATTAAATAAAGACGAGGCAGCGCGCATAACTAATAAGTGGAAGCCATTACGAGGTAATAAACGCCGCGATTTAAGACGCTAATGAGTTTTTCTGGGAACCTTGCATCTTAAGTTCCATACTGTAGTAGTAAATTCGAGAAATAGATAATTTTGTATATATAAGGAAGCGTTTATTAACTAAAGTCATACATAAATTCGATCGGGAAAGGTTATTTTAATTTAAGTTGTGAGCTGTTGCTTTGCGAAGACATTTGAAGTATGCAGCAAAGATACTGTAATTTAATAATTATGATGTTACAATTAATATACAAGTGACGTTTTAAACGTAACTTATATAAAAATGGAAATTATTAAATACAACGAAGAGGAAAAATTTTTCAGTATAACGCTAATTTAAAATTTCTAAACCAAAGAAATCACGCAAATTCGAGTTGTTTACACCAAAATAGTTCAAGGAACTGTTGTTGTTGAAAGTTTGTAATAAATACCAGGTGACCGGAAAATTAACACGCGCAGGGTTGCCAACGGAGTTAAAAGTAGAGGTTTGTCTCTTAGACTAAAATCATCGTAAATGAATGAAAGTACCAAGGAAACCGCGAGGATTAAATTTAGGTATTAAATAAAGACAAGGCAGCGCGCATAACTAATAAGTGGAAGCCATTACGAGGTAATAAACGCCGCGATTTAAGACGCTAATGGGTTTTTCTGGGAACCTTGCATCTTAAGTTCCATACTGTAGTAGTACATTCGAGAAATAGATAATTTTGTATATATAAGGAAGCGTTTATTAACTAAAGTCATACATAAATTCGATCGGGAAAGGTTATTTTAATTTAAGTCGTGAGCTGTTGCCTTGAGAAGACATTTGAAGTATGCAGCAAGGATACTGTAATTTAATAATTATGATGTTACAAAGAAATATACAAGTGACGTTTTAAACGTAACTTATATAAAAATGGAAATTATTAAATACAACGAAGAGGAAAAATTCTTCAGTATAACGCTAATTTAAAATTTCTAAACCAAAGAAATCGAGCAAATTCAAGTTCTTTACACCAAAATAGTTCAAGGAACTGTTGTTGTTGAAAGTTTGTAATAAATACCAGGTGACCGGAAAATTAACACGCGACAGGGTTGCCAACGGAGTTAGAAGTAGAGGTTCGTCTCTTAGACTAAAATCATCGTAGATGAATGAAAGTACCAAAACCAGACGTTACAAAATGGCTATAGTGCGAATTTGAAAATTGAATTTTTTGAAATACAATCCTTCTTAATAAAATATTTTGCAAAAAACTTTCAAATGGTTTGGGATATACGACTTATTTTATACTTTATGGACACACTTGTAGTTTCGAAAAGAGAACGTACTTTTTTGTGCATTGTTTTTACAAAAATGTGTATCTGCAGTTTGTAATGCTTTTAGATAATGGTATTTAAATACCGACAATAATGGGCTAGTGATGTTTGCGTTAATAAATAACCACCTTGACATAACTAAATGATACATTTACCTAATAAGATTTCCTTGTATATGTGTAATCTATGCCAATAATACGTTTGCGATTATTACACTACAATTTAATATCTACTAAACATGCAAATTGGCTATCTATACGTGAGAGTCAAATGTGTGTGTATGTACAAACTAGAATACCACGAAACACATCCGTATCGTTTGAATAGCTTTGTGATTCCTAATCTAAAAAATTATGCAATTCTGTTTGTTAGAATGCTTAGTTCGTTCCATCAATATCAAGAGTTAGGTGATTTGATCTAACACATTTATCAATAGCCAACATTATGTTTAGTATTAAAGCAGTTCGAAATTTATTTACCGTGTGCAGTTCCAAAGCGAAATAGATATATCGCATGGTTTAGCATATGTTGAATATATATGCTTTGAGTAGGGCACTACTGAATGCCAAGGGCTCAATCTATTTATGGATATTGAATTTATTTATTTACTTCTTGGAATAGGAAACATATTTTAAAGCATTGGAAATTGTGTATGTCGTTTTAGTTGATAATTTACACGGTATCTGTTTAAGTTAAAAAAATATAAAAACAAGCAAACGGTAGCCCTGAAGGGGTGTGGCATGGTGGCACTGCTGGTAGTAGTTTACACTCAGTGTAAGAATTTTTCTATAACATTTAAATTATTTTTTAGGTTAGGTATTTTGTATACTTTACTAAATTGATGCAATTAATATCAACAAATGGTACTTTAGTCAATATATTTAATAAATCGACGAGTATTAAGACATGAGCATTGTACAGCTTTTATTGAACGTTTCTTCAAGTATTTATACACACAGCTGTACATTGCATAAATTTCAATACATAATTATCCCCAAATTAACATTATAACAAATTTTTGCACAAGAATTCTGGTGCTAGATACATACCTTCATTGTCGTAAGTTTCATTTTCGTCGTCTTCTAATGATCCTGCTTTCAGAAGTATCATCTAGTAAACCATCCCTACACCAAGCTTCTTCTGTCAAATGATCAACATGATCCCAATGTTTTATCCACTCTAATTCACCAATTTCAGAAAATGCTTTTTGCACTAGATTTACAATTTCACCACTTCTTTGATCTACGTTATTCATTGCAACCTTACGTTTCAGCAAACTCCATATCCATTCTATGGGATTGAAGTCACAAAATGATACGGTGGTAAACGTAACAGAGTACATCCATGCGTTATAAGTAATTCATCTACAAAATACGTTTTGCTATTTGGAAAGTTCTTAACTAATACTAATAATTCGACTTTGCGCATTTAATATTTGTTGCCGAAACACCTTGATTTGCCAGCCAGTCCCGAATAATTACCTTTCGCACTGCTTGCGTAGATGGTTTATTAATTTAGAAACTATAATATGATGCGTTGTTCATAACAATACTTCCATTGAGAGGTAAATTTGGAATTAACTGCTTTTTCATTCATTGCATAAAGTTGTGATGGTTCATGTCATCATGATAGTCTCTCGATTTGCTTTTTGATTTGAATATTAAAAGGCCATTGTTGACAATGCCATAACGTCCCCCTGCATGCACAATTATGTATTGTTGCCAAGTTCGATTAGTCCTGCACACACCAGGTTCGTCTTCAGATTGCCAACATTTCAATACACCATACGATGGATGAATATATATGTTTTATTCAAATATGTCACTGGCCGCTTGTTTTCTTTACGAGCATCGTTTTCTCGTAAAACACGTAGACAGTGTGAACGCCATGCTGCAACGTCTGTTCCTTTCATCAGCAACTTACGTTTATCATTACATTTTTTAAAACTAAAACCAATCTTTATTGGTTTCTTATTGTTTCCCGACCACCAGTATAATTGATTTTATGTTTAACTCTCTTGATCAAAATATCCAATGCAGGAACTTGCTTACCAATCGTTTAATTTCATGAACAGTACGACTCAATACCTCCAAGTCAAAATCATCAAGGGGTAATTTTATTAGAACCACCACTACGTTGCCTTTTCGATAGAGATTGTAACGCTTGATTCTTAGATATTGAAGCTTCCTTTCTTATATATTTTATAAATGCACACGATTTCTCAGCTGCAGCAGCAGCAAGTTCGGTTGTCTTTTCTAAAGGCAATAACCACACACCTGCATCTTTCTATTTATCGAAAAATTCTATAACAGGTTTAATTATGTTTCTAGCTTCAGTATTAACGCTCTTCCTATGTGTCATTACTGGGTTTACGATAGAACCTACAAAATAAACTTTTGTTAGCTAACTAAAGACAAGAATCCGTTGGAAATAATAAATGTGAGGATATATATAACTTTAACTTTACAATGTAATTATACAGTTTTTATACAAACGTTTAGTTTATCAAGGAAAATATGTACTTTTGAAGAAACTATTAATAAAGTTGAATAAAATAGTACAATAATGGAAAAATCATAAAAATGCAGAACAATTAAACAATCAGAAAGCTAGGCAAAACAATATACGGCTTGGGTTGTGGGTTGGTCAATTCGATAAATAAGAAATTAACAGATATCGAATGGTGGGAGTAATCATATCGTAATAATTTTTGTGCACACAAGTTATTTTAAACACAAAAGCACAACTAAACTCCTTAAAATTGGTTTATGCAGCAAATACGTTTTGTGAATGTACTTTAAATCAAATTTACATACAACTCGATAAACAGCGCGATAATTTAACAATGAATACATTCATCACAATCAATTTTCATATAATTAAAATTATATGTACGGGTTGTGCAACATAGCAATCCTGGCGGTATACAAAATGTTTCGGGGCTTTTTTTCAGTAACGCGAGTTATGTATCCCCCAATGGATGTATACATATTAAAATAAAATAATTAGGAAATTATTAGAAAGTGTTAAGAATATGCCAAGTGAAGTGCAACAAAGTAGATCAAGGACAATTTATACAGTTTATTAACGTTTATGAGAACGGATGCGCTACTTTGTATCGCCGACGATTGTGACACTGCAGGTGTCAGGTTACAGACGGTCAAGTACCGAGATTACTTAAAAATTAAGATTATAACAATGTAATTATGAATAGAGTTAAGAATAAGCACACATGAGAGCTAAAAGTTCCCACAGCCATGTGAGGGGTAGGGATATTATAAAAAGCCCGGGAGCCCCAGTCGACGTCAGTTAGTCAAGTAAACAGCTTTTACATTGCAGTTGCTTACTACTCACAAATAGTACAATTAATATTTATTTTAGGACTTATAATAATTTTAATTCAATCTTTGTAAAATTTCATCATTAATTTCTGTGTAATAAAATTAATTGTGAAGAAGTTTGGAAATAGTTCTTTAAGAAGGCCGCTTCCAAGCCACGAACCTTAACTGGCGCATTCGTAACGGATGTCAAAAGGTCACTAGGAAACCCAAATTCGAAGAACTGGTGGTCTGGAATTTCAATTCCAAATTTGACAAAGCCAAACAGAAGTTGGAGGCAAAACAAGAATCGTTTAAACCCAGGAAACAAACAGAAGTTAAAGGCGAAACAAAATCCTTCAAATTCAACAAAAAAAAAACCGGAGAAGATACAAGCATAGATTAAATCCGAAAACCGACGTGTAAAAAGTACAAAATCGACGGACTCCACGAAATCAACAAAACAACTAGTGTAAGTTCATTTTCCTTTAAACCAATTGAATTTTTATTTTATTTTACAAACATATTTGATATTTGCTAGTATATGATTTATATATGTATATTAATTATTGATACCATTATTTTATGCAATTTAATGAAAATAATCCACTTGGCTATTGCAAGAGATTATCTTTAAGCTATTTTTGAAAACATTTATCTTTGTATAAAAGAGACATATAAAAACTTGAGAAAATCAAAAACTCGCATTCCTAGCGCACTTGAGACCATTATTACGATATTAACTTGCGTAAGAATTAATAGAAACAAAACAAAAACAAATTTCTAATTCAACAACACGGTATTAACTGGCGCAATACCCCAAAAATAAAAACAAAATTAAATCACGAATTTAAAACAAAAATCCTCATAAATATCGCAACAAAATATTAAAATAAGTTACCCATACGCGAACTCATCGTATTCCGTAAATAATAGGCACCACTTGGAATCTAATATTAAACTACATTCTTATTACGAGCATTAACAAAGCGCAAATCTAAACGTAGAATATCATCATTAAAAATGAATAATTTAAAGCAACCTTGAACGCAACGAAAACCAAGCCTTCAGAGCCATAATTAACTAAATTTTCGTAACCATAGAAAAACTTTCAGTTTACCAGAATAAAAAAATTAAAGCATCTTGAATTAAAATAAAGCAAAGAAATTACGACCGGAAACCTAATAAAACATCATCATAAATACGTCTAATTATAAAATCAACGTAAAACCCATAAAATAATTACAACACCGTGCAATTAAATACAAAATAAGCAATTCAAGTCTTTAAATAATCTAAAACGACCCAAGCTAAAAATAGCACGTAACCCGACGCAATTTAAACAGAAAATTAATAAATCCAAGCAAGGAATAACAACACAAACTACGAAATAAATCCAAATTTTTACAAAATCTGAAAATAATAAAAAGTCAAACAAAAAATTAATTATTAGAACATTCCTCTAGCCAAACTGAGTGGAGATATGAAGCTTTATTTGGAGACGATACCCACATATAACAGTGATCAAACCCTGTTAGTAAATTATATAACTGCGTGTGAACTATTTTTAAAAACATTCTATAAGCCCGGTGACAACGAAAGAAACGTATTACGCTTACGTCTTGTTATCAGCAAACTGACCGGAAAGGTACTAACAATAATTGCGAATCGAGATGACTTAGAGCCATGGGACGACTTCAAACGCGTATTGATTGCATATTTTGGCGATCAGCGTAACCTAAAATGCTTAGTACGCGATTTAATAAACCTTAGAATAGAAAATAACCCATCCGCGTACCAATTTGGAATGAAATGCCAAGATGTAAAAAGTTTAATCTTGACAAAACTTAAAATTGAAGAATCCGACCAAAATATCAGACTTTTAAAAACAAAAATGTATGACAAAATGGCATTAGACACATATCTAAATGCACTAGCAGAACGACTTTTAGACAAAATCAGATTTCAACATCCTCAAAATTTAGAAGTAGCTATGAACATGATAATCGAAGAAAAAAACGTAATGTATTACAGAAACCGATTATACAACCCCAACACGAATAAAAGTTACTCGCCAATAAAAGCCATACAACCCGCGAGACAAACAAATCCGCAACAAAAATTCACCACATTCAATGCACAAGCAGACCAACCGCGAACCAATAATCCACATTTTATTAACGCAAACTTTAATAACCAATATAAACATTTTTCAATACCAACGTTCAACCCAAATTTTACGAAGCCCGCATTTCAACCAAGATTCCACCAAAACGTAAATCAACAAAGACCAGCATTCAACGCGAACCCTGTCAAAAATTTACCAATGTCAAGTAATAATAACAATCCCAATAGCTATTATAAACCCACACCAATGGATACCTCATCTGGTAACACCAAACACAAAAATAACACACATTTGACCGAACCCTAACCAAAAACGCACTTTCAATCGGAAAAACTATTTCATCAAGAAGTAGAGGAATATGAAGATAACCAGAATAATTACATTCGACCAAGTACAGACAATGAACAAAACCATTCGAACAATTATAAACGCGAAGAATCATACGAAACTTATTACGAGAACGACGAAGAAAACTCGTGCTCAAATTTTCAGATAGACCGATTTATAAACGACCAAACGTAATAAACTTAAATAATATGAATCACCTTGTACTACCCTACATAGAACACCCCATGCCGAATTCAAATTGCTAATGGATACCGGATCCTCAAAAACATTAATTAGCCCGCGAACCGTAAAGAAACATTATTTAAACTATGTAGAAAGAGAACCATTTAAAATTAAAACACCCCATCAAACAACCCTACACCAATTCGTAGCAAACATACCCTTACCCAAAACATTTAACGTAAAAATGAAACATAAATTTTGCATATTCGAATTCAATGACAAGTATGACCAACTATTAGTAATGGACCTTCTAAGAAAATTAGGAGCCAATATCGACATGAAGAACCGTTTACTAAGAAACAAATATGGACGAATCCCCATTAAATTTCAAAATACCCAAGTTGATGAAAAATACACCATAGAACCCCAAACAGAGAAAAAAAATCCCCGTAAATTCAAATAACAAATTAGGAATTATAAATCACATAACTTTTCAACAAGGAGTAGAGACCCCAACGGCATTAGTACAAAAAAAAGATAATTATGCCACAACAACGATTTTAAATTCAAATGACTACCCCGTAGAACTATCATTAACCAACCCAATTAACGTAGAAGAATTAAATTTTAACGAGATGGAAATAGACGAAAATTTAAACGACAATTACAACCCCTTAGAAAACGACAAAATGTTAAGAGAAAATTTAAGTAATATCCTCTTTAACACCGACATCAATCACGAGGAACAAAGAGCAATAAAAAATTTATGTTTTGAATACCGCGACATATTTCATTGCGAAGGAATACCCCTAACATTTACAAATACAGTCAAGCATAACATCGAACTAACGGATAACAGACACATATTCACAAAAGCATACCGACTACCTCAGGCAAGTCAGGAAGAAGCCCACAGACAAGTAGCCGACTTATTAGACCAAGATATCATACAACACTCCAATTCACCATGAAGCAGTCCCGTATTAATAGTACCCAAAAAACTGGACGCATCAGGAAAACAAAAATATAGAATGGTAATAGATTATAGAAAATTAAATGAAAAAACGGTAGACGATAAATACCCACTACCAAATATAGCCAATATTTTATGACATTAGACCTAGCCTCAGGATACCATCAAATAGAAATGGAAGAAAAGGATACACAAAAAACAGCCTTTAGCACACCTAGAGGACATTACGAGTGTAAAAGGATGCCATTTGGATTAAAGAACGCACCCGCAACATTTCAGCGAGTTATAGACAATGTACTACGTGGGATACACAACGAAAAATGTCTTGTGTACCTAGACGATATCATAGTTTATTCAACATCATTAGTGGAGCATATAGAAAGATTAAGAGAATATTGCGCTTTGTACAAATTGGGTCTAACGATTTGACCGGAAATAAAGAACCTTGCTACATACCTAGACGTAGCCGGAAGAAAGGTAAATACCAGGCTAACTACCAACCGCGGAGAGTGTGCGGAATTGCCTCCATACAAAAAAAACAAAAAAAAAAGCACGTCGTCTATTAACAATAAAAATAAATAAAGGATTCTGTACAAACAAGCCAAAAAAATGAATTAAGCGTTACTATTTCAAGCAAACAATTATGTGCAACGAACAATTTAGTACTTTAGATACGACGTGCGCATAGCGTATTTTACACAAAATAAAATTAATCAGTAGTAAATAAACATGTGAGAGCTTTTGTCAAGCGTTTTTAAAATTAACATGTGTCTGTCAAACATTTTTAACAATGGTACATCACACCCGTAGAACGATGAATCGATTCGCAGCTACAAACAATGGTTTTACAGTGTCACGTTTGTTATTACGTAACTACAGAATATGCCATTGATATACACAAAAGAGAACAAGTTGTATACCTGTATGTGTCTGAATATTTAGATTGCAAGCCGTCGGGGGTGAATCAGCACAGCAACGCTATGTTCGTCAGGATTCATTCACCCTGCCACCGTAACTGCAGCAGCGGTCTACGGACAAAAGCAGTTGGTCTACAGACAAAAGCAGTTGGTCTACATAAAGAAAGAACCCATTTGGCCTCCAGCTAAGAGCTAAAAATAGAATCGGATTAGAATGGGTAAGCGCGGGAAAACACCAATACACGCAAGATACCTCCTACTTGTCGAACAAAAAAACATGCATTGCTTTTGAAGTACAGTGACGAATGATGTAGAAAATATTTCAATGCACAAACTGCAGAATCAAATTCAAAATGAGTTCAAATAGCACGAGTTCGAACTGCGACTAGCAAAACTGGAAAACACGCTATCAAATAATAGTAGGATCTATCATTTCGACAAGCCTTCAGATGGGAAACACCAGAGAAAGCAATTATACGTTATCGGAAGGTTTAAGAAATTACCGGGTACCTAAAACAAGGTATAAACTATTTAATTCATCAAATAAATTTTCGTTTTAAAAGATGAGTGGATTTGAGTTAAAATTATGTTAAGCGGGCTTATACTAAACAGGCACACTATATAGGGTGTTGTTGAAGAATTTAAGACTTGAAACGGAGTTTATTCGAACGACTAATGAATTAACAAGGTAGAAAAATAGGGTATTTAATTTATGCTGAAAATAAACGTAATAACCTCTTCTAGAGGAGACCACTAAAGGCCTAATAATCGAAAGAATTAACCTGGCAAAACTCGGCAGGAATGGTTTCCAAGATGGAAGCGGAATTTGAACTCCACTTGCAAAGCTGAAACCCCGTGGATTTCGGAAATTCGACATTTTTATTGCGAATAGTGAGGGTGGCTGACACTGATTCTGCGCTTTCAGCAAAATCATCGATATAATGATTTGAACGTATAGCCTCTGAAATCCAACTGAAATCTGCCACCTTCATCACTAGCTAATTGTTGAAGGACTTTTATCGCTAATAGGATGACGATTTGATACAATACGTAAAAGTATTTAACTGAAATGTTCGAATGAGCTCTTCAGGTGAGAAACGCCAAAAAATTAATTGAAACCTGCGACAGTAATCAAAATTTGACGATACATGTGACACATGTCACAAATAAAAACAAAAGGATGAATTCGAGATGTCATTAAAATTTCCATAATGTCATTCTGGAGACTGTGTCCAGCAAGTTGAGCGTCGTTGAGTGAAATATCAGTTTTGACCTTAGTTGAGACGTCAAGAACAATACGATTTTTTTTATTAACCTCGTCTTGAAAACAGCATGATGAGGTACAAAGTAAAGATCATTTAAAACATGCGTAGATTTTAACAATGTCATATGACCAGAATATAAATAATCTTGTATAAGATTGTTGTACTGGCTGCGCAGCTCATGTTGAGCATTTAGTTTACGCTCGAGGAAAGTTGTCTTTGAGCAATGTTAAACGAACCAATAAAAATAGGTAAAACTTCATTGAAAAGTAGTAACACCGTGAAACGGCCAGTAAGATCTCGACACAATGTGTTTTCAAAAATTTAATCTGTTTTTTCTCACCAGAAACCTGATGCTTTGTAGGAAGACCCTCTATTTCCCAAAACTGACGAAAAGTTTGGCTAACCGGATTTTCTATTGAAGTAATAAAGGGTTGAACCGAATTCGATTGCAAGCTTCGAGGGACCTATGACTGTCCAATCAAATATAGTATTGATGGCGGTGGGCTGAAGAAATTTGCCCTGAATATGCGGCTATTAAAGATAAATGAATAAGCGTCGGCTCCAATAAAAAGCTCGGTTGCCTCTAGTTAGTACCAGGCGGTATCTGCGAAATACAAACCGTCCAAGTGTTTACATTTTTTAGGAATTTCAATGCTGGGAAGATTACTCGAATTGATGAAAGAATAAATGTTGTGATCTCCAACGAGGTTTCAGGGTCAGAAATAGACCGGGTTGTGCAGCTAGTGGCACTGCGATTTATAGTAGAGGTAGTTTGAACCAAGCCAAAAATTGAAACCTGCAAGCGTTTATTTGGAAACTAGAGTTTACTCACGCAATCATCGCCAATAAAATCCGTTTGAGATTCGAGTTCTTTTAGTCATCGGACTGGCTTAATAATACCACGGCTACCTTGAACTTTCACTACAACTGTAAATAACAGAGTAGTTACCACGAAATCAGAATATGCTTGTAAAGTCGCACGCATTTTTATTTTTATTTGTATGTGTATCTGTACATTCGGGTGAACGGCATGAAGCAGCTTGGTTTTCAAAATTCAAAGGGATGCGGTGTGATTTACCACAATTTTGACATGTGTTTTGATGTGCATTCCTTGAACGGGTGATCAATACGTAGGCAATTTATGCAAAACTGCAGATGTTTCGCAATGAATGACTGACTGACTGACAAGAATAAATGCATTTCCATGCAAAAGGTACAGGTGTTCAAAAATGAATTCCTATTAACGTTGGGGTTGCTTGGCAATTTGCGTAACAACATTTGCAGAAACCCTCGGTTTAGAATAAAACGCAGAGGATTTTTGAGGCGTTAATTTAGCTACAGAAGTTTTAACAGTTGACGAATAAGATGGCGCAATTGAAGGATAGTATCCAAAGCTGCACATTGGCGAACTAAAAATTTATTCAAGTCTTTAAAATCGGAAACTTGCTTGTAGTCTGCTTGTAATTTGAAACGTTTTCGTGTCTAAGCATTGAGCTTTTCTAAAAGCAAGCCAACTAAAATGAAATTTCACTGATCAATTGAAAATTAAATTTTGTAAAACTGCTAAATTCTCGAAAATATTATTAATAAGTGTCTTGAGTTCCTTAGAGTCTTCCGATTCGAGAAGAGGAAATTCCTTTATGGCTTTCAGATGTTACATTGCCAACAAACTTGGGCTGGTATAAATGTTTTGAGTGATTCGTAAGAAATAACATAATTGTCACTAAAAATAGGAATGGTCGAAATTAAACGCTTAGCTTCTCCGGAAGTTAAATTCAAAAGATAATCGAGTTTCTCGATGTTTAATAGAAAAAGGTTATATTGTTAAATATACCAACGAGCGCTGAAACATAATTCTAGTTGGTCGAACTTTATAGTTTGGACGAGATCGTTTATTTCAAAAAGTTCCATTATTGAAAGACTAAGAGTCTGATATATGTTTTCTTAGGCGACATTATGATATAACGTAAGGCAGTAATTAAGCAATCACTCTGAATATGAACATACATGTGTAAAGTTTGTTATTACTGAGAAGCAAACAAAGATGCAACCATAACCGGAATGTATAAAAAGATAAATTTCAGAAAACGTACAACGAATAGAGTTATAATTAAGACTTAGTCCTTTGAAATTAAAAACAATGCAAAAAAGTGGCCGGTATTCAAGATTACGAATAACTACGAATTACGTCTAGTCAGACTGGGTTTTGTGGATTTGTGTGGTGTGTGAATTTATATCTCAGTGCACCACGATGGTAAAGTTTCTCGCGGTTAGGCACACTATATTTATAAGACTGCACCGTAAAAAGACAGCGGACCGACTCGTCGAAAACGCGTCATACTGCATTGGTTCGAGATTCGCGCGAGCACTTTTGAGTTCAACAATGTTTTGTACTAACGACCATCACTAATGTCGTAACGTAGCATATGCCAAATTTAACACCATTTAACACGGACCTCCTTTTTACTTGAATTAGAAAAGAAATCCATTGCGTCTCTCGATTTGCGATTGTATTTGTTAGGATGCTTCGGCAAATTCTTTTTAATGTTCCGAAAGTTTTAAATCTGAGACGGCCTGCGTGCCCATGTTCTCTCGCGTCCCACCCTTTGGTGGCTGTAAACTTCAGTATTCTTGTGTTCGCCCGAGAATGAAGATGCCCAAACCTAGTTCCTGTGTATTCTTTATAATATACAAGAAAATATCTAGTTTGTTAAACATCGTTGTGTTCTCGTATACAAGCCGACATCTTCGTGGAGCTGGATTGCTAATTGCAGTGACGGGAATTAATTGAACATTAAATATATCATACGCGTCTATACGAAGTTATCTCGGTCGGGTATCAGAAGTTCAAATCGAGCCAGCTCTGTCGTAAGTTTGGTGGAAAAGTTACCTGCAACAAACTGGGCAAGCAACGTTTAAAAACGTCTCTCACTCGTAAACACGTTTTCGGAAGGTAATAGAGGTTGTCCTCTTCTCGCACGTAGCAACAATGCGATTGCATGCAAGAATCATCTCGAAATACTGCCAAATCGGGCAAATACTTGTGTGTTCCGTTAGGTTGTCCTATTGTTCTCAAGAAACCGGTCAGCAACGGAAAGGGTCTTTATACACTTCTCGGTAAACTAATCCTCTACAATGAGTAGCAGGAGATGGATACATTTCAAGCTAAAGTCAAGAAAAATAAAAATAAACGCATTTACTTAAAACGCAGCTTAACAGTGTTAGATCAATATCTAAACGAAAGTAAGGTAACTGATGAAACTCGCTCGAAGGTTACTAGACAATTTTAGGATGCTACGAAATTAAATAAGGTTCTTAGAAGAAATTTACGATAGTAACTTTGATTCACAGTTTCTGGACATCTTCGCGGAAAAGGAAAGCGTTGACGCAACCTTTTCAAAATTGCAACTAAAATTTAATGCGTTCTTTGAAACAAAGTCTTAACCACAAAAACTCGTGCAATCAGTTAGTCATGTAGCTAAATTACCGAATCTCTAAATACTAACGTTTAGTGAAAAATATGACGAATGGATTTCATTCAGAGAAACATTCAAATCGTTCATTGATTCTAATGATTCGCTATCACCAATTGAAAAACTACAGTACTTGAAATCGAGTTTAAAAAATGAAGCTTTGGATACGATTAGGTGCTTGAAAATCACATCTCAAAATTATGAAAACGCGAAACAAATATTGAAAGATCGTTATGAAAACAAACTCATATTCGTTCTGTTTTTGAATTGCCTGCACTTCACAAAGAATCCTATCAAGGTTTGCGTACTTCTCAACATCTACATTCTCTCACTGCCCTGGGTAGACCTGTGGAGGAATGGAGCAATCTCTTGGTTTATTTAATCACATTGATACTGCCTCTGCCAACACGAAACGAATGGGAAAATAAATTGGAAGCCTCAAACTTGTCGTCGTACAAAAGGCTGTGCGATTTTCTAACCCGAAGGTGCCATGCATTAAACGCTATTAGCTCACGCGAAGGTAATGACTTCGGAGATAAAAAATCTACGCGTCCTGTGGTTTAACGTTAAACAAATCAGGTAATTGTAATTATTGCGCTGAAATTAATCATTTCACTAACATTTGTCCCATATTATTCAAATTGCTAGTTGATTCACGCATAGAAAAAGCTCGAGCTAAAGGTTTGTGTCTTAATTGCCCAAGACCAGGTGATTTTGCTGTAAATTGTTAATTTTCTCGCTGTAGAAAATGTTCGAAATTGCACAATACTCTTTTACATTTAGAGTCTTCAAAAAAACAACAGTGATCGTAATCTGTCAATAAATGAAAACATTAACCTTAAGCTGTCTGATGTTAATCTGTCACATTCTCGTAATAATCAACCTGAAACTTCAAGTGAACAAATACATTGACTTCACGCTGTGCAGAATCCTTGTAGTATTGTACTAGCTGCTTGTGTTATAGAAATGGAACACGGTGAGGGTTCCTACAGCAACGCTAGGGCCTTAGTCGACTCGGCTTCACAAATTAACATAATTCGCAAAGATTTGACGCAAAAACTTAAGCTAAAACAGTTGAAACTAACCTTCCCAATAGTGGCATAAGTCATAAAACAACTAGTAGCAACTCACTCGCGAAACTTAGAATCAAATTAAAGTTCAACAGCTTTTCAATTGATTTAGATTTTTATGTTTTAAATAAAATCTCCGGAGATCTTCCAACAAAATCCTTTGACCCATGCTTGATAGATATTGCAAAACACGTGCAGCTTGCTGAGCCACAATATTACAACTCGCGAAAAATTGATATTTTAATAGGAGCTCAAGTATTTTACAAATTATTGCGCATGGGGCAAATACGAATCGGAGATGAAAATATCATCCTTCAAAAATCTGTGTTTGGTTGGTTATTTTCTGGACAAGTTCCCAGTAATACTCCCATCGAGTTGCAATTTAAATACATTGCAACAAATCTCCAAACATATTATTAAATTTTGGGAAATTGAGCAAGTAGCTGAAACTACAGAAAATTCTCAAAAACAAAAAGATTGCGAGTTAGATTATCAAAATACTGTAAAGCGCGATGTCTCAGGTTGATTTATTGCATCTTTATTGTGGAAATCCAGTCCTATATTATTAGGAAACTCGTTAGAAATTGCTAAACGGCGATACTTAAATGTTGATAAAAGGTTATTAAAAAGTCTCGGACATATGACCCAAATGGAGGACACAAGTACCTATTTGGGTGAAGGTTATTATTTACCTCACCATGAGGTCTTCAAACATGACAGCCTAACATCTAAACTTCGTATTGTCTTCGATGCATCCTGCAAATCTACAACAAATGTTTCACTAAACAATATTTTAATGCTAGGTCCGGTATGACAAAATGACCTTTTCAGCATTCTTACTCGATTTTGATTTTATAAGTTTGTTTTGTGCTCGGATATTATAAAAATGTATAAGCAAATTTTGATTAATCCTAAAGAATATTATATCGCTTTAATCCCGATGACGAAATTAAGATATTCGAATTAAATTCCTTACTTATGGTACATGACCTGCGTCATTTATTCCCACAAAATGTTTGTTTGAGCTCGCATTGCCGTATGCAGGTTCTGATCCAAGTTTATATAAAATAATAACGAATGACTTTTATATGGATGATTTATTCACGGGCGGTAATGATGAATTTGAGTTGTTACAAGTGTGTAACAAAATAATAAACGTTTTGAATTCGGGTGGTTTTCCACTAAGAAAACGGAATTCCAATAATACTAACTTATTAAAAAATATTTTTCGGTGTAATGAGGGTGGCAGTTTGAAAACTCTGGGCGTCTTATGGAATCCTACATTGGATGCTATACTATATAATAAACAATTAGATTGCAACAAATCGCGCGTTACCAAGCGAATGATTTTAAGTCACATTTCAAAAATATTTGATCCGCTCGGACTGTTCGGCCCTATTATCACAATTTCTAAGTTGATTATGCAGGACTTGTGGAAAATCAAAACCGGTTGGTATGAGACAGTTCCAAGTAAACTTTGTACTCGGTGGAAGGAATTTGGTTCTTAATTGAACGACATTTCAAATATTAGCATACCACGCGAACTCGTTGTTGGAGACAATTCACGTATTGAAATACATGACTTCGCCGATGCTAGTGAACGGGCATGCGGAGTTTGTGTTTTTGTTCTGGAAATTATGTCTAACAATAGTATTAATTGCGAAATTCTATGCGGAAAAACAAGAGTAGCGCCTCTTAAAACAAAAAGTTTGCTACGACTGGAATTGTGTGCAGCACTATTATTGACTGAGTTGGTCGCAAAGGTGCTAAGTTCATCCAATATGAAATTTTCGATGAATAATTATTATACTGATTCCACTACTACCTAGTTTTGGATTAAATCAAGTCCTAGTCGTTGGAAGTCATTCGTCGCGAATCGAATAACGGAAATTCAAAATAATTCAAAATCCAAATTACAGTATTACGTTGAGACATACGACAATCCCGCAGATATTATTTCTAGTGGACAACACCCTTCTGATTTAATAAAAAACAATTTGTGGTGGTTTGGCCATGCATTCTTATATGAAGTTAATTTTAAACCAAAGGTATTCGACTTAAAATGTCAGGTAGATGTACATGATTTTTCTCAGTTCATTTTCTCGAAATAATTTAGCTCTAATAAACTGGTTCGGATAATTGTTACCTGTATAAGGTTCATCTTTAACTGTAAAAATAAATTAAAGCGTGAAACGTCAGAGCTGTCCGCAAGGGAGCTCAACGAAGTGGAAGTTACGTTGTTAAATATTGATCAAAGGATTTCGTTTACTAAAGAGTTAGACAATCTCCAAAATTCTCGAAAGCTGAATACTAATTCAAAGTAGTTGTTAAATTTATTTTTGGATGCGGTACTCGAGGTACATTAGCGCTACACGGTTAAAATACTGGCCTTTGTCAGGTAGAAATGTTGTTAGAAAAATAGTACGAAAGTGTGTGCTTTGTTTTCGACATAACCCTTTAAAATTACAACCTAAAATGTCTGATTTACCTGCGTGTCGTATTCAAGATAACAATAGACCTTTTTCAAGTGTAGGTACAGATTATTTTGGAACCTTTTTTACCAAAGAAGGTACGCGTAAATCTCGCAAAATAATTAAATCTTACGGCTGTGTGTTTATATGCATGGTAACAAAGGCTGTCTATTGCGAAATTGTTGAAAATTTAATCACGAAAGCGTTTATTGCCGCGGAATAGGTTTGTTGGCAGACGTGGGGTTCCATTCGAAATATTCTGCGATAATGGGACAAATTATGTGGGTACAGCCAATGAACTTCATAACACCGTAGATTTTCTAAAAAATGAAACGTTTCAGAATGATATTGAAAGGGAAGCTGCTTCCTGTAATATAAACCTGCGATTCAATGTATTTAGGGGTCAACATGTAGGTGGTTTTTGGGAGGCCGCCGAAAAATCGTTTAAAAGGCATATTTATAAAGTTGCATCAAATACCAATTTAATCTTTATTGATTTATGTACTTTATTAATTGAAATTGAATGTATATTCAATTCTCGTCCATTAGTACCTCTTTCCCAGGACGCAAATGACTTTGATTATCTTACGCCTTGGCATTTTTTAATCGGTGACAATTTAATGGCAGTTCCAGAAGTGGATTTAACAATGGAACATGTTAATAAATTATCAAGATGGTAATACGTGCAGCGCCTTCAGCAAGCTTTTTGGTTGAAATAGAATAAGGAGTACCTTCACGAGTTGCAAAAACGTCAAAAATGGAAGGTTTTGCAGGGTTTTTTCTTGATTCCTGGTCAGATGTTTGTCATCTCGGAAGACAATGTACCTCGCGTATGTGGAAGCTAGGTCTTATAACAGAAGTGCATCCAAGAGTTGATGGTGAGGTGTGGGTAGTTAGTGTTCACACGTCATGTGGTGTAATGAAACAAGGCGGCTCCGTGACGTAGTGATATGTGTGACTACTACGCCCAAGGTCCCGGGTTCGAATCCCGACACGGTCCGCTTGAAAAATGGTAAGCGAGCATTTTTCACAAAAATACATCCTCGTTCGAATGAGAGGTAAAATGTAGATCCAGTGTGTGAACGTTGTCGAGCACTTGAGGCAACTTACCTGGAATGACAAGGGTCCTGTTAAATGCCAAATTTCCCGGTAAAAAGAAATTCATTTTCTGGCCAAGGTAGAACCGTCATATGGATCATTGGAGGAAAATCAAATATAGGGTATCCATCCTAACCTCCTGTGAAGTTGGATTGGTCAGCTTAAATCACGTGTAATTTACGCAAATTTTGAGCAAAAGCGACACAAGCAGTGCACGAACTAACCAAATGTTTATTTTTAAAGATTATATGATACCCTTGTTACGGTATTCCGTGCGGACAAAAAAACTAACAAGCGCAACGAAAATAGTTCGCACCGGGTACTGCAAAAAAAAAGAAATTCAAAGCATGCTGTGCTATTTAAAAAGTCGTAAAGGTGTGTGGGTCACATTAACTCATTGTAGTATTTAAGAAAACGAACGTTGCTAATAACAGAACACCACATTTTAACACTATTTCAAAATAGGTGAATTTGAAGTATTTAAAGTAATTTGACGTAATTAAATAGCAACCGTTTAAATTAAACAGGCAGTCGAATTCGTTAATAAGCATTCAAATGCAGGAATTTCACGTAACACACTTTCAGCTTCACGCACATTATTTCGACCTGTCATTATCATTTTCACAACAACATCATATTTTCTGCAGTTTTCGATGTTGCTCTTAGGTTTTCAGAAAATTCATCACTACAACTAATACGATCAAGTTTCAATTCATGGGTACCATAGAAACACGGTTGTTCTTGTTGATATTGCATCAACTAAACCATTCCGAAATCGTTCATTCACCCCATCTCACCGTTTTTCAGCAAAAAATAGTACAAAATCATTGCCGGAGATATTCACGATTCAGATCCATGTTTTTATGTTCTACTAACTTTAAAATTATGCCGTAATCAAACTGTTCAACGTTTTTTCACTGTCACTTTTGTTCAACAACACAAATATAAAAATCTATTAGTTTGTATGTCTCGCTTCTGATGACTTAAAATATTACCAAAACAACCCTTATATATTATTTCTTGCCGTTAAGATTTTGTTATTTGTTGTATGTCGATATTGTATTGTATACTATGCATGATATTGAACCAATTGACTATGCTTTTGGTACTTCTCCAAAAAGTTATTTTCAGTAACAATAAAGTCATATGGATTATAGTGAGTTAAATATAAAGTAGTATTAATGCTATGATAACTTCAGAAAAACTGAAGCTCAACACTAGATAATCGACCATTACAAGTTTCCGAACGTTCAAAACAGATTTAGCGTTTTTCAAAGTATCACGAAAACAGTCTTTAAATGAATGAACTTACAATGGAAATGCTGCAATAATATCCTTTTTATAGTTTTCCTGAACCTTCTTTCATAAATATATTTCATCTTCCTAACAAATAATAAGATTTTTAAGAAAATTATAGAAATTTTATTACCACTCTCATTCGTTTAAATCTTATTTCCATTTAAGCTATTATTTTTCCAGAGATGACATCAGAACGGCAATTTTATAAATATTTTCTACGTTAAAAGCGTTTGCCACCATTACTAACTTTTTTAAAAGACCTTTTTATTTGTCTACCACGTTTATACACAAAAGTAGTTCGCACTTCATTTGTACCTTGGTATCATCCTTTACAACGCTGGAAGAATTTCATCGCATTTACGCCATGGAATTCAACATAGAGTCTGACAAGTTAACAGTTTATAGAATTATTCAGGGTGGCATAATGTCATACAATGATTATAAATATCTATTACTAAAAAATTATAACAGTTACAGCTCTGTGGTCACTGACAAAAAAAAGAAATTATTCAAGTTTTTATCGATCATGTTGATACACTTCGACATATGCACTTCTTGTGGTCCACCGAACGTCTAACCTATAGTCAGTTTCATTCCATGTGTTGGACAACAGTTCTGGGGTGATGCTAGCTACAGAATTAGTTATCCTCATTTTTAATGTGTTCATATCAGGTACGCGTATTGCATTCACCCTAACCTTCACAAAACGAAACAGGAAAACCTAGGAATTATAGCGGGAGACCTTGGTGGCCAAGGTGTAGAACCGTCTCGTCCAATCCACCTACCTGAAAATGATTTATCAAAGAAATCTTGAACGAGTAGTACCCATTGTGGTGGTGCGCCACTCTGCTGGAAGCTCACTCCAGGTTGCAAATCATTCAGCTCAGGTGTTACAGAATGTTGCAACATATCCAGGTAAATGTTAGCTGTTATTGTTACACTCGGCAACATAAAAAAACAAATGGTCTTGGCTTGTATTAATTCGCACCAAATATTCACGATAGGAAATCCCTGACAAGTTTCTTGACAACATGTGGATTTTCTGACCCCCTTTTCCTCAATTGCGCTTGTTCCCTTTTTTGGAGATGTGGAAGGTAATCTTGCCTGAAAAACACACACTTAACGTATTCATTATCCTCATAGATTCTGTGCAACACCTCATTTACAAAGGCAGCACGACGGGGTCAGCATTTGACTTTTTAAGCGTGCATGTATTTGGGCTTTATATACATGCAACTGCAGTCTCTTGTGTAAGATTTTTGCAATGTGGAAAAGAGATTCCTGATTTTAGAGATGCACGACGAACAGACTTGGAAAGGCTTCGTAGAAATGCTTGAGCATGACCCCAACACTTTCTTCCTACACAAATAGTCTTCCTGTATGAGTACGTAAATGCGTACGATTGCGAGTGCGTGCTTGGGTACGTTTGTACGTGCGTACGCGCGTGCGTGCGCGTACGAGGTAGTGCATTTACCCATATGTGTTTGCGTGATTGTGCGTGCATAGATACCTAGGCGCATGTAAACAAGCATGCATTTCTGCACACGTGTGTATGTGTTTGCAGATCGCGCATATAAGGATGTATGCATGTTTACATTTGTGTACTTGCAGATGTATGTTTACATATTGTGTCTGTATGTGTATTTGTTTCGGTGGAGGAGTTTGTGTTGCGTGTATGCCGACCTATCATTATCCATTTTAGAAGAATTAAAATTTTTCCGCTGCTTTCAGTGTTGTTGGTTGGCCTTCAGAATATTTATCACTAAAGCTAATACCACAAAATTTAGATTCAGTAACATATAAACACGGCTGCATTTGTACTATTAAAAGCACTATTGATCTTCCTGTTACAGTGGAAAATGGAACAAAATTATGCTTGAATGCGCACGTTTCAAATCCATGATTCTTCAAATGAAGTTGTAATCAAACGCTTCAATATTTTTCCACTTTGTTGCTTTTGTTTAACAACACATGCGTGCAATGTGTGAAATTGCCTTGTAGAATTTATTGAAGTTTTTAATTAGCTTTATTTTTTAAACTATATATTTTTTATGTACAGCTGGTACCTGTCGTGATGTGGGGCTAGTCAATACGTTCACGCTCTTTCTGGACTATTTAAAACCATTGTAAAAATCTTTCGGTTCAAGAACCGTATCAAATATTGTAGTGCGATAAATGACATTAATTAAGAACTAATTATCTTTATATATGTTATAAAACAGGATTATAGATACACACTACAATTTAATTCGTATGTATATTTTTCTGACACACAAAAAGGATTTGAAAGTTGCCACTAAAAATGAATAATAATATGCAAATGTACATTAAGAAAACAGTTTGTATTTTCAAGGTATTCTGATATAATAACTTCCTATAATGGTGGATCGGACGAACCTCTTGATCCTCTTTTTCGACAACCCGCATTTGCCTCTGTGGCCTGTACTGTTCCTTTCATAAACTAACGCTCATGAAGTCAACAACGGCATATAATACTGTAACGCGCTACTACTACCGCGTTTCTTTAATTTAAAACAAGTAATAATAATGGTCTTTATTACTCACTGTTCACAAGTCTAATTAACAGTATATGCCTTATTTATAGATGTTTTCAGTCCACTTAACAATGAAGCACTATTACACTAATGAATTTACAAGCACTAATATCTTCTTAAACTAACTTCTTTACCCTAGGTCCAATAACCACACTAACACAACTATTTGTTTATACACTTCTATTTATTTATGTATACTGCAAGCTGCATGTACATTAACCACAGCATATCATTTATGTATATATTCTTAAAACTCAACTACGTTTACTTTACAACGATATAATTTATATTAGACATTCAAGAATAGACTAACTCTTACATTCATAAGCGGCCTTATATATACCCTGCATTAAGATATGACTCATTATCTAGAACTTTGTAGAAGGATTCTCGAATGCTGAAGAATACGCTGTGCCCCAGGGCGTTTGTATGTTTGACGGGTTGCCTAATAGTGGATCGCAACACTGCCCCTCTTTAAAACCGTTACGTCTCGTAACTGTAAATCCATCTTGACGCCAATTCGATGACTGGTGACGGTATCGGCAGCTATCTCCTCTGGTGCATCCACCGCGTCGTTGGAAGTAACAGTCAACACTCTTTTCATGGTCTTGGTAGGCAACCGGTTGATAACAACAAACAAGAACCTGGACGTTGGTTCCTGGAAAACTACTTCTAGCATATTTCGGACTATCCTCCAATCCAAGCGATCCAGTCCACAGCCCAGCTTGGGCACCGCTAGTCTCGTTACTCCATTTTCCATCATCTGCGCCTTAAGATTTAGCAAAGCCTCCCATAGATGTCCATAACTAGGTCTCTGCCATGAAGAATTTTGGTGACCAGATAGTAAACATAACGATTTTTATCTTGAAGAACCAAAGATTTTCCTACAGTTGGCTGCTGTTGTACTAATTCATCCACACATCCAAACTTTTTCTTGAAAACAACAGCTATTCCCTTGACATTGCCAAATCTTGAGCTACGCAATGTGCAAGGGAATACTCTTCTGGTGCTCTAAACAGATCTTGCTGTTTTCAACAACAACGCCAAATCTCGCTTTAGCGGAACCACCATACGCCGCCATAAAGCTCTCAAAATCTGCATTTGGCTCATGATTAATAACTTGCCGAACACCATTATCATTATTTGAGTCTTCCTGGTTGTTGCCAGTGTAGGGTGTTAAACGGTCAAAGTGTACCACTTTCGGTTTACCACAAGGGGATCTTCTGATCCGGTACACTACATCATTAATCCTTTTAACACTTCGTACGGCCCTTCCCATTGTCTTTGTAGTTTTGGCGACAATCCACGTTTTCTTTGTGGATTGTACAACCACACTAAATCTCCAGGTTGATAACCACCTTCTTGTGCTCTCGTGTCATATTGTGATTTCATTCGATCGCTTGCTGCCTGTATATTCTTTCGGACGTTTTCGTGAATACTATTTGATCTTTCACGAAGCTTACTAACGTAATCTTCACCGGCGATCTCTTCTCCAGGTTTAAATCCAAACTGAAGATCACATGGTAGCCGCAATTCACGTCCTAGCATTACGCAAGCGGGCGAGTATCCTGTGCTGTCATGTACCGAAGATCGGTACGCCAGTAGGAACAAATGTAGATATTGGTCCCAGTCCCGTTGATGTTCAGAGACAACTTTGGCCAGGTACTTTCCTAACGTTCTGTTCATTCTTTCAACCATTCCATCCGATTGAGGATGAAGTGGCGTGGTTCTAGTTTTCCTGATTCCAAGATGCTTGCAGACGTTTTGAAACAACGCTGATTCGAAGTTCCGACCTTGATCGGAGTGTAATTCCAACGGAACTCCAAAGCGACAAAACAACTCCTCACTAGTACATCTGCAACCGTCTCGGCTTCTTGGTTAGGTATAGCATATGCCTCCGGCCATTTGGTAAAATAATCCATTGCAACCAAGATGTATTTATTCCTTTCTCTGATTCAGGAAACGGACCAGCTATATCAATGGCTACCCTCTCAAAAGGATTCCCCACGTTATACTGTCTCATTGGGGCTTTCCGTTTTGAGACCGGGCCATTTGCAGAGGCACACAATTCACATTTCCGGCACCACTCCTTCACATCTTCTTTGCAGTTCACCCAATAGAATCTTTCTCTCACTCTTTCGAGAGTTCTTTTCACGCCAAAGTGCCCTCCGGAAATACCATCGTGCAAGTGCTGCAACACTTCCGGCACTCTGCTTCTCGGCACTATCACTTGAAGTCTCTCAGTGCCATCTTCAAATTCCAGGCGTCGTTTCAAGATTCTATTTTCCATCATCAAGGAGTCCCACTGTGCCCAGTATGCCTTCAGGCTCCTACTTGAAATACTAATTTCTTCCCAAGCTGGTCGTTGTCCTCTATTTTTCCACTCAATAATACGTCCCAATTCGGCGTCATTCTCCTGGTCTTCTCGTATTCTTTCGAGTTGCCAAGTATCATCGGTTACCGTCATTCTATGGATGACACTTATTTTCTCTTCCATCTTGGAGCAATGATTGCAGTCCATCGGACAAGGTCTCCTTGATAGAGCGTCTGCATTCCGATGGCTAGTTCCTACACGATGTTCCGTATCAAAGTCATATTCCTGCAGCCGCTCTATCCACCTTGCCACTTGCCCTTCAGGATTTCGAAACTGCAGTAACCATTTCAGTGCAGCATGGTCTGTTCTCAACAGGAATTTACGGCCGTATAAGTACTTATAAAAGTGCTCTACGGATTTGACGACGGCCAACAGCTCCCTTCTTGTCACACAATAGTTCCTTTCTGGCCGCGACAAGACCTTGCTGAAATACCCAATAACTTTTCTTGTCCGTCCTGCACTTGAGAAAGAACGCCTCCTATAGCTGTGTTACTGGCATCGGTATCCAACACAAACTTCCCTCCATCCGTGGATAACTCAAAATTGGTGCTGTAACTAGTAGCCGTTTCAGTTGTTCAAATGCTCTGTGGCAGTCGTCATTCCAATCATATTCTTGTCCATCTTCGGTTAATTTTGTTAACGGTTTGGCAATGTTCGCAAACCCAAGTATAAAACGTCGGTAATATGTGCACAATCCTAGAAAACTGCGTAGTTGGTGTATATCTGCTGGTGTAGGCCACTTTTGTACCGTTTTTATTTTGTCAGGGTCAGCTCTTATTCCGGTCTCTGAAACAACATGTCCTAGGTATTTCACCTTTTTCCAAATAGGTGACACTTCTTGGGGCTCAATGTAAGGTTTGCCCGCGTAATCTTTGGAATATCTCCTCTAGGTTCTTAAGGTGTTCTTCAAAAGACCGGCCTAGAACTATCACGTCGTCCAGGTACACCAGACAAGTCTTCCAAGGCAGTCCACGCAGTATCGACTCCATCAATCGTTCAAAAGTAGCAGGGCATTGCATAATCCAAATGGCATGACCTTGAACTGCCATAATCCAGTTCCAATTGTAAAGGCAGTCTTTTCTTTATCGTTTGGCTCCAAGCCTACCTGCCAGTATCCGCTTTTCAAGTCCAAGGTCGAAAACCATTTAGATCCGGATAGAGTATCCAAGGTGTCATCAATTCTGGGCAAAGGATAGCTGTCTTTCTTTGTCACATTGTTAAGCCGCCGGTAGTCTACACAAAACCTTGTCGACCCGTCCTTTTCTTGACAAGCACTACCGGGGATGCCCATGGACTATTCGAGGTTCAATCACTCCCTGTTCTTCCATATCGGTGATAATTTGCTCAGCTTCCTTACGTTTTGCCAAAGGAAGCCGCCTGGGGTGTTGTCTTATCGGTTGCGCATCTCCAGTATTGATCTTGTGTTGCACAACATTCGTCCTTCCTTTCTCACTATCATCCAGTGCAAACACACCTCGATATCGTCCGACCAGTTCTTTTACCTTGCCCAGTTGGTCGCCATTTAATCCTTGACACGAGGGTATCAACATATCCAGCAATTTCTGTGAGCAACCGTTGGTTGGTTTATTTTCGTGTCGTCCACACAACGTTTAATATGACATACTGGAATGCAACTTCCACAATCATGCCTTTCTTCAGGGTCACTGTATGGGGATTAATGTTCAGCACCCTTACTGGTACCATATTTCGAGACTTTACCAGCGTTCTTCCAATCAGAAGTCCCTCCTGACCCATTCCCGATTCAGTTGCTTCCATCATGCATACTTGTCCTTCGCGGAGCGTACCATCCGGGCGTCCCATCACTATCATTTCCGCCTTCTCGGGTATTTTCATATCGCAAATCATTCGAACTTGCATCGTCTGGTCACTCCTACCTTGAAATGGAATCTCATCATCATCTATCCGAAGCACATTTTCTTTCATGTTTACATGAAACCCATATTCTCTCATGAGATCCATTCCCAAGATCACTTCTTCTGTAATTTCAGCTACCAACACTCGATGATTAATTAATTTGTCCCCAATTGTCAACATAACGGCAGTCTCTCCGTGAGTACAAATTTTCTCACCACTTGCCGTTCGAAGACACACCAATACAGGTAGCACTTTTCCACGACCAACCAAATCTGGTCTAACGATAGTCCTTGTCGCTCCTGTATCCACGAGTAATCGGACAATCTTACCATTAATTCTACCATCGATATAAATGCTGTCCAGACTTCCCATTGACGATGCAGCACGGATGATAATCTCCGGAGCACTACGCTGTGCTGTCGACGTTCGCCCCCTTATATTGACCTGCTTTAACTCAACCGGTTGTTTCTTTGGTTGAGTACAGCGTCTCTGCATATGACCAACTTCACCGCAGCTCCAGCATCGCAGACGCGATCTCCGCGGTCGTTGTCTTTCAAGCTTTTCCACACGGTTGTTATTTCATCTATGCTGTTCTGCGCTTGATCAGGTTCCTCTAAGGCAGACCGAACTTTGTGACTCATTCTGTGTGATGTCTGCTTAGCTGCTTCAAATTCAAGCGCATGAGCCAGTGCGTCATCTAACATTTTGGCCGTGCTAATCTTAGCGCTTGCTGTATTTCCCCATCTTTAACGCCATCCACAAATGTTTGTACAGCCAGTTGTTCGAAAAACTATCTGGTGCCGTTGGATATGCCAATCTAACTAATCTGGCGATGTCAGCTTCGAATTCTTGCAGGCTTTCACTTGTCTTTTGCGAGCGGTTCTTAACTTGTGCGTGGTAAACCTGTTGAAGGTGAGCGTCTCCATATCTCATCTCAAGCTTCGATGTTAAGAGGCCGTAATCATTCTGCTGGTGATCGGGAATCGTTTGTAAGATGTTAAGAGCTTCCCCGTAGGGCCACTATTAGAGATAGCCTTCTCTTTGTTGCACCAACCGTTGGCTATTGCAGCAGCTTCAAATTGTTTCAAATATGTGGGCCAAGGTGTTTTACCATCGAATGTAGGTGGTTTTACTTTAAATTTAGACGGAATTGACTCGCTTCTTTCCGTGGTTCTTATTTCTGGAATGTTCTGATTAACAACTTGGCTTGGCAATTCAAGTGGCCGCGTTGTTAGTGAAATTACTTGTTCTTGCAACCTCATCACATCTTCTTCCATTTTACCAATTTACTGTCCAACTTTTGCTCAACTGTTTTTACCTGTTCAGTGAAATCTTCTTTCAATGCAATGGAACTTTCCATTAATCTTCGTTCTAACGTGGCTGTATTTTCATTAACTTTTCCTCTATTTTCTCAGCATTTTCACTAAGTGTCATTTCCATGCCGTATTTAAATTCTTTAAGGGTCGATTCCAGTTCAACTGACTTCACTAAGTTTTCGTTTAGTGTCACTTCCAGTTTAGCCGACCTCTCCTCCATTTTCTCAGCATTTTCACTAAGTGTCACTTGCATTTCGGATTTAAAATCCTTAAGGAAATTCATTAAACTTTCTGCCTCCATCTTATTTTGACTCCTTGTAACTGGCATATAAAACTACTTAAATGTCTTTAGACTTGTGTTTTAAATTAATCACTATATACCTCACAAATGCCTGACACCAGTGTAACGCCTACTACTACCGCGTTTCTTTAATTTAAAACAAGTAATAATAATGGTCTTTATTACTCACGGTTCACAAGTCTAATTAACAGTATATGCCTTATTTATAGATGTTTTCAGTCCACTTAACAATGAAGCACTATTACACTAATGAATTTACAAGCACTAATATCTTCTTAAACTAACTTCTTTACCCTAGGTCCAATAACCACACTAACACAACTATTTGTTTATACACTTCTATTTATTTATGTATACTGCAAGCTGCATGTACATTAACCACAGCATATCATTTATGTATATATTCTTAAAACTCAACTACGTTTACTTTACAACGATATAATTTATATTAGACATTCAAGAATAGACTAACTCTTACATTCATAAGCGGCCTTATATATACCCTGCATTAAGATATGACTCATTATCTAGAACTTTGTAGAAGGATTCTCGAATGCTGAAGAATACGCTGTGCCCCGGGCGTTTGTATGTTTGACGGGTTGCCTAATAGTGGATCGCAACAATACTGTTGCGAGCTACTATTAGGCAACCCGTCAAAGACCGAAAGCGCCGCAAGCACTGTATATTCTCCATGGACCGGGAAGCTTCTGGCAATTACTGGAGGAAGAGTCATCCTTTTTAATTCACGGTATAAATAAGACCGATGATGAAGTACAGAGTTAGTCTATATCAGAATGTCGAATATAAATTGTATCGTGTAAAGTTAAATAGTTGAGCTTTCGGAAGTCCAACAATAAATATAAATGTTATATGATGTGCACGTGTCTAATGTACATGCAGCATGTAGAATACATAAATAGACAAAAGTGTAATAAATAAATTATAGTAGTTGTGTTAGTGTTGTTAATGGACCTATGGTTAAGAAGTTAGTTTAAGACGATAATAGTGCTTGTAAATTCAACAGTGTGATAGTGCTTCATTGTTAATTGGATTGAAAACATCTATAAATACGTCATGCACTGTTAATTAGACTTGTGAACAGTGAGTAATAAAGACTCTTGCTATTACTTGTTTTAAATTAGTGAAACGCGGTAGTAGTAGCCCGCTACAATACTTACTCCTCTTCTTTTACATAACTACTTTAGTTTTTGCTCCACGTATAATAAAGTTTATGATACGTTATTAACTGGAAACGTGGATATGCACTCTGGTGAACTATAATATTTTCATAAAATACATACTTATTCCCATTAAATGTATTTCATTGTCTGGTTTGACGCAAATTTAGGTTTAACAATATTGTTGATGTGCCAGTTCTTTGCAATGATGCGTTTACACAATAGTTGCAATGATATTTGAAGCTCGCCCCTTTATTTCATAAATTTAAAACAACGCAGCTTTTTGCATTAAACCCCACTAACGTCAATATATATATATATATATATATATATATATATATATATATATATATAATTTACTATTGTACGTAGCGCTCGCGTTAAAGAACGACATAAAAATACCACACCGTACACAATAATATAGAACATTAAGGTAGAAAACTTTAGTGCTCTTTTATAGCTTCAGCGGAAGAAGAACATGGCACATTTATAGTTCCATTGCTTGGTTAGCTGATTGTTATTCGGTTAACTCTTGTACTATATTAAACTTGGAATGCACAGTGTAATTTAATAATGTTAATGTGTTCTGTGTTTCCCTTGATGGCAAGTTAGAGATGAAAGCTCTCTTGCGGTTTGTAATAGGCATTGCTTAGCTAAAACAGCGTTGCACTCTAAACCAAGCTCGTTCCTTCTGTGGCAGTAGCTGCATTGTTGGAGGTTAATAGGAAACTGTAATTTACTACAAATCTCATTACGCAATGCAAAGATGTTAAGTTATTTAACATTTCGTATCAAGCTGGCGCTATAGAATGTAAACTATATTTTTGTATTGTTGTTTGAACTACAAAAAATGGTAATAAGCATTTATCAAAAATGTGTAACGCGGTTTATAAACGCAACACGTCCGGCAATTAATTGTTTCTTATTTTGAATAAGAAACAATTCACTTTTATTTATTAGGCCGTCATTACCGTCGTTATTCCAGTGTCTGATCATTACAATAATCGGCACAAACATTTTCTTAAACATACACAAGGGCAAGAGAAATGTTTCCAATATAAAACTGCAGTATCCATGTTTAACAAATCATTATGTTTGCACATTAAACTTAATTCATTATAGAAGTTTATAAACGCTAGCCCTTGATTATTATATACCCGTGTTACGATCTAAGCTTCAGGTATTGGTGGTTGCTGGACTAGGCTTTTGTCCTCACATTTAGCTATATATGAAACAATACCTCACGTTCACGAGCATCATCAATTCGACACTTTTTGTAGTTGTTACGTTAGAACGACACCATCTGACCATTCGATCTCCAGCCTTTGCTTTCTTCACAACTACTATCCGCCCGGAGATGGTTTTGAAAATTGCCTGTAGCTAGTTGATATAGTCAAAACCATTTAAGCTGACCTATGACTCACCGCGGTACATTATTAGAAATGATAATGAAAACTGCATTGTCTTTGCCAGTATATGTAACTACTCTGCGCTAAAACAGGATGGATAGAAAAAAAGTAGGTCTTACACAGATAAGTATGGCAGCATCAAAACGTATGTCTATTATAACTAATATTTGTGTATTATTATAATGTATTGAAACGATATTTTTTCTAAAGGCACCAGCCCCACATTGGGTGGCAGTGAAACGAATTTTCTTTCTTTTTTTTTTACAAGGCTGGCCCTAGACGTTGGGCGTCAGTGAAACGTTTTTTCTTTATACATCTGCCCCACTCATAGGCGCTAGTGTAACGAAAATTAATAACTGAATTACTTCGTGAATTTTAACTTCAGGTTTATCTAAATTATTCATAATCAAACATTTTACAGTAAATTGTAAACTTGTTACACAAAAAAAACTCCGACCCGTGCAGATCTGTTCAGGCAGGTTACATCTAAAAAAGTTACTACTCAAGTTTTTCTTTTTTAAGTTACATGTACTAGTTTTAGTTTCTAAAAAAGCAGATCGCAAAAATATTCTTGTTTACATAACTTGTGCTAAAGCTGTTCGAAGCATTTGCTTTCAAGAACACATCTGTCAGCAGTATACTACAGAAAAATAAGTGACGTCAGGAACACCTGTTGTTGTAACTAACGATTCATACTGAACCACGCGTGTTGTTTCTTAAAACATCAAATTAGTGAATTTTAATTTCGACACTGGAAATCCAGCTCAGCAATAGTTGTAACTTTTATAATATTCATGCTTTTACACATAAGAACAAATTAGCGTGTTTCTAATGTGAAACACCAAAAAAGTACTTAAAGCTAACTACGCACCAAAAGCTGCTTTTCTCGCCTTAATGAGGTACTTGTTATATCATGCGAAGTTTATTGCGTGTAGTGTGAACCAAGCTCGTACTAAACAGCTTCTACCAAATGGAGTTGTTCCAGGTGTAGAAATACATTCGGCATCTGCTGCAATCCGGATGTTGAATCACACCGCCTCACCAAAGTAGCATCTTTACGCTGTATAACAAAGTGATCTTCTTAAAATTGGTTAAACTTTCTATTATCAAAGTTGCATTCCTCACGTCGTATAACAAAGTGGTCTTAATAAAATTGGTTAAACTTTCTATCTTCTAAGTTGGATTTTTAATAGTTGCTTTCATTACATCGTACGCGCGCTATTCAAAGATGTGTCCCGACTCCTCAAAGTGGATACGCAAATTGCCGGCCTGCAGTCTTTGGTACATCTTATCTCTTCTTCCACGTATGGCCGACTGATTACAAAACTAGCTCGGGCGACCGGAGCGTCCGAGGAGGGGGCTGTCAAACCGAAACGCGCCTGCGAATAGCTGTAGAAGACACAGATATTCAACCACAAATAGAATACCAGAGTACGATGCTGCTTTAACGTATTACCTTAGTTGTTAAATGTATTTTACCATTATTTTAATAAAAGTGTTTTATTATTCTCGCACTTTGATGAAGGGATTTATTAATCAAAAATAAAATTGTTACACTATAAACAGATTTTGAACCTATTTCCTAAGATGGATAACCTAACGTTTGGATTGGACCTCATGTTTACAAACCGTATAATTTATTAAATTAAAGTTGAAGTGTATTATTTTTTCACGAAGTAGACTAATTAGAGTGTAGTGATTAAAATGTGACAACATACAACTACCAATCAATCTCACAATCTTCAGGGAGACCTTCTTATCATTAACTAATTTCTATTCACTGTAAGTAATATCACCCGTTGGCACTAGCAAGGGAAGTGTACAATCTAAAATTGAAATACATACACAAAATAGAAAAAAATGGTCGAAATAGTATCGGCATAGAATTCACAAATTATCTAGCAACAAATGATTTTGTTAAAATAAGCTCTTATACAACAAAGGATACACAAGTTTTATACCCTCAAATATGGTCTCGTGCAAGGGAATCATAAAAGAGGTGGATCGGACATTCTCGGAAGAAGAACTATTAGAAGTTGTAGAAGCACCACAAAAAGTAATAAACGTAAGACGATTAGATTAGATTAGTAAGACGCATAGTAACAGAAGAAGGACATGTACAATATCAACCAACAGGAATCGGTATCGTTTGAAGGCAAATGGATATCCACAATAGGAAAAATATGCATGCTACCAATGAAAGTCATTCCGTGCATACTACCAGTTACACAATGTTACAATTACCTGCTATTTGGGCATACCAAAACCCAATGTAGAGGAAAAACGAAATGTCAAAAATACTCGCAACCTATCCATGAGGGTGAATGCAAAGAAAGGATCAACTATATAAATTGTAAAACAAAGGACCATAAACCATTGGATTGTAACATATCCTCCATAAAATTAGTTGATTGATATTCACCCTGTATATATGTAGCGTATACTTTGTTAATGTAGAAGGGGGCCGGGAGCTCGCTAGTACCGGCCGCAGGTAAGGGGATTCGGTTGTGGAAGCTAGAACGCATCGGACGCGATCTGCTTGCCCTTCCGGTTAGTAATAATTTGCTATAAAATACTTATAATTAATGCTCTGTTTGTTTAAGTGTTCAATTATTTTTACATATTGTTGGCGTTAGGGCAAACGCCCGTTTTTGTATTACTTGTATTTTTATAGTGCCGCCGTGCACTTTTATAACAGTTTTGTTGAACAGTGAATGTAATCGTAATCATAACATCTATTAAACGTGAATTGTTTAGTTGAGTGATTTGTTTTCTTGCACAGCTTACAAGAATTCCACGAAACTTGAGGTAAGAGACTTTTTCTATTATTAAATTTTACGGCGCCCAACAATTTGACCTTAATCAGTCACCTAACATGTGACGTATTTTCATCATTATTACAAATATTCTGGTGTCCCAAGTAGATATAATACAGGATAAAGCATACAAAGAATTAGAAAGACAAAAACAGATCAAATATTTGATGTCGTTTGACAACCACACATACTACGAAGCCAACGAAAAGTGCCCAAAAAACAGCAGTTATAACTATATGCCAGGTTGCACTAAGCTCTCTCAGAAAGATCAGACATTCCCGGAGGCGTGGAAACGAGTGGCTGCCCTTGTAGATGTCGGCCCAGACTAGCGGCAACCCCTCTCCTGCGGTATTTTCGTGATCCTTTTAGTTTTACCTGTTACAACCTGTGGATATTTAATAATAACTCGTAGATGGATTTATGTAGTTTAATGACTTGTAACCAATATCACTACATAGAAAACAAACACAGCTAAATAGAAATTCGCAGCGTGCACCGTAACTACAATGCGGCCAGCGGCGTTGTCATTAAAAAAAAACAAACAAAAAAATAATACTACGCTATAACTTATCTGTAGAATACAATCCAACTGATCCACATTAGCATCCTATCATTGCCACACTCTTACGGATCACTTTATAATTTAATTTCAACGCGAAGCTCACAATTTAAACTAAGTTCTACAACACCCGACACGCGCTAGGACAAACGTGCCGCACTCTCTCGCACGCTTAACTCGACTCTGTTACCTATCGGACCACTTAAACATTACGGATACTTCTCCCTCTTATTATAGGGGCGGCCTAGTACATCACCACCCTATAAGTTAAACTTAATTGCTAAACATATTTTTGTAATTAAATTGAACTTATACTTAATAATTACAGTGTTAAATTTTGATACGGTACAACATACGGTTTTAAATTCCTAACATTCTGTATACCCAACAAGAGACCCCTAGTGTCGTCATGTACTTCATAAGAATTTGGCCCGCACTTAGCCACAATCGTAGCAGGCCCGCAATAAACCAAAAGAAATTTCTTAATCTCCTTGTCTTCCGCAGAAGACTGAGGATGAGTACGAACCAGTACTTTATCACCAATCTTAAAATCAATACAATTTTTATGGATCCTTTGATGACGTAATTTACGTTTTTCAGCCTTAGATTTTAATTTATTATAAGCTAGAGTTATAATTTTATCCCTACCAACACCCGGTATGTCACTTGTAAAAAAATAATGTTTTTAACATTAGGGTTATCACTATGACCACCAAAATGTAGTTCACAAGGGCTATACCCAGTCGAGTCATGGACTGCCCTATTAATCCATTTCCTTACTCTATCTAGCATCAAAGCCCACCCCCCATGGGCCGAATAACACAATGATCTCAAAATACGCACAATTTCTTTATTAACCCGTTCCGTCTGGTTTCCCTGCGGAAAGTACACTGACGTGTGAGTTACCTTGACACCTAATGAATTCAACGACTCTTTCCACTCTTTGCCCGTAAACTGGCTACCATTGTCGGAAAGAATGACCCCTGGTTTACCAATCTCGATAAAATACTTCTTGACCAAACAACGAAGAATCGCAGCTGTATTAGCACGTTTAAGAGGGTGCAAAGTAACCAACTTACTGAAAGCGTCAATAATAATTAATAAGGAAGTCGCCCCCGACCTTGATACTAGGAGCTGACCAATGAGATCAATACATACAATTTTGTTGGGCGCTTTAGGTAAAACACTATGATATTCGCCATAAATTCTAATTGAACTCTTCGCTTTCTGGCACAAATCGCAGCTTGAAACAATTTTTCAAATGAAATGTTTCATCCTCTGAAAATAATAATCACGACGCAGCATCTGGAAACACTTTTCCGCCCCAAAATGCCCATTATCTACATGTTCTTGCCAAACCAATATACTTATTTGGGAAGCAGGCACACATACTTTAAACTCTGGCGAACCTTCGTAGCCTCGCCTAAATAAAACTCCCTGATACACCACAAACTAATCAGCGCACCTTTTCGGAACTTCCTCCTTCAATAATCTCGACATTATTTTCCAACAGAATTTGTCTTTCCCTTGCTCCTCAACAATATTTTTTATACCTAACTGGACCCCTTTACATAGTTCCGACTTCTTTAATGCACAAATTTCTGTCGGCACCCTCTCACATTTTTCAAGTTTCTCCTTTCCCTTGTTTGGATACCGCGATAGAGCATCCGCAAGGACATTCTCCTTCCCAGCACAATATTTAACATTAAAAGCGTATTCTTGAAAATACACCTCTTTAAACTCAGACACCTTACACGGCACTATCTCCTTTTTTAATTGAATTTCCACATCTTTCTCTTCCGACACTTGACAAACAGTCAACCGACCATCAGGTTTTGGTTCCATACTAAACCCTACGCTTATCGCTCTTCCTTCAAAAATACCCGATAAACACTTTTTTGAAAAATCGATTTTAATTTGATGATCAGCAAAAAAATCGCATCCGAAGATGACATCACGAATTAAATTCGAAACTACCAGACAAGGGTAAGCCAATTCGAAATCATTGAATTTAAAATTCAAATAAAATTGATCCTTAACAATAGAATTCTTGCCCGTCGCACTCACCAAAATAGTTGATGTAAACGGCAAACGTAAAATATCGCTATTAATTTGCATTATCTTTAATAAAAGTCTTTTGAAATGCAGGTAACTTGACTACCCGAATCTACTAATATTTTACCACAACAGTCTCAACTGTCGCTTCAATGGTTGGTGCCAACGCAACTGACTTTATATTCTTTTGTCTTCTAGTAAAGGTCATCCCGTTTTTATTAAATAACGCGGCCACAGCCGATGGTCGACTTCCCCCTGGACTACTAACAGTTTGAGATTCACGACGCCCTTCATCCCTAGCATTATTATTGTAATTACTATTAGTATTATTTTCCCTATTTTCAGAGCGGGCACTATTACCGCCTTCAGAATTTGACGTATTTGATCTAAAATTGTAACGAGCGCTCCCATTTTGTTCATTACTCGTACCTCTACCACGCCAATTCGTGTAGGAATTGTTATTATTATTATTATTGGGGTTCCGATTATAAGTTTCATCAATTTCCCTTAAGTAAGCTTCTACTTCATCAAAAGTTCTAGGCATGCAATTTACAATACCTCGTTGAATTTCACTCGGAAAATGATTTTTTAATAAAAAAATAAGCGCACCTTCCTCAAGAGGAGTAGTTAAGAATTTGCTTCTCTCACCAACTTTAAAAAATAATCAGCCCTTGACCCCCTTTCGTAACACCCAAATTTAATTTTTTGAAAAAGTTTCCTCTCTTCGTCAACCCCGCAATACCGACTTAAAAATAGCTCTTTAAAATCTTGGAAATCCCTTACTTTTTCTTCCTTTAATACACCCCAATCCTGAGCTGAATTACGTAAATTACTAACGGTCAAAGGAACTTTTCTATTTTCAGGAACTCCAGCTTCCAAAAATATTGTTTCCTGTTTTTTAATGAAAGTTATCGGATGCACAGATCCCTCCGGCACAAAGCACAAATTCGTACCCCCCAGATCCTTATATAAACTCATATAATTATGATACCCAAAAGCCTCGGACGTGACGCCCCTGGTCTCTGGTTGGTGTACATGCACAACACCTTCATCCCTAACCTTTCCAACATCGCTAGCTTCTACCTGTTCTTTAACCGATTCCTTTAGGATGGCATTGTTACAATTCATACTATTAACGGCTGCAACTAGTTGTTTCAACGCCTCTGCGATATCAGGCTCGCCCATTTTATCAACTTTTTCTAAATTACTTCGATCTTTACTACGCGTATTATACTTATGTGACATTAAATTTCAACAACAATCAAAAACATATTTCACCTTGAGGTGCGATCATTAACTCTTAAGCTCTAAATTACTCTATTTATTTTTGTTCCAAACTAACACAATAAACTCAATAAATTTCTCTGAATTGTCCGCTCACACTTAATACAACTTGGAATGTTATACCTCAATATCCAAACACCTAAGAATTAAACTGTACTGTTCCTTTCAAAATGTCATTCAATGTTATCTTTTCAAATTCTACGTAAACAACTCGAATCATTTACAGTTCCAGGTATTTGTGTAACAAGAAAACGTCCCCGTTGGCGCCAAAATGCACTAAGCTCTCTCAGAAAGATCAGACATTCCCGGAGGCGTGGAAACGAGTGGCTGCCCTTGTAGATGTCGGCCCAGACTAGCGGCAACCCCTCTCCTGCGGTATTTTCGTGATCCTTTTAGTTTTACCTGTTACAACCTGTGGATATTTAATAATAACTCGTAGATGGATTCATGTAGTTTAATGACTTGTAACCAATATCACTACATAGAAAACAAACACAGCTAAATAGAAATTCGCAGCATGCACCGTAACTACAATGCGGCCAGCGGCGTTGTCATTAAAAAAAAAACAAAGAAATAATACTACGCTATAACTTATCTGTAAAATACAATCCAACTGATCCACATTAGCATCCTATCATTGCCACACTCTTACGGATCACTTTATAATTTAATTTCAACGCGAAGCTCACAATTTAAACTAAGTTCTACAACACCCGACACGCGCTAGGATAAACGTGCCGCACTCTCTCGCACGCTTAACTCGACTCTGTTACCTATCGGACCACTTAAACAGTACTTCTCCCTCTTATTATAGGGGCGGCCTAGTACAAGGTGACTTCCCAGAACTAAGCTGTCAAAGGGAAGAAAATGTAATGCAAGTGAACCAAAGAAGACAAGCTATAATGGACCCCAAAAAATAAAATAGAGTACCCTATAATGTAATCACAGGGAGTAAAAAGCGCAAAATCACAACTTCGCCCATAAAAGGTTACAACGGGCAAGAACACAATGCGTGTTTAAACTTCCCCAATGCCAGAACAGAAAAAGGTTCAAATTCTGTGTCCCTAATCAATACGACTGTATATAGGAGCTCAACATCGGACATATTAAGAGATTTACAAAAACTAAGTCAAGGAGACCTAACCAACATATTTAATTCTATTAAACAAATTATACAGCATAGACAAATGATAGACCAAAACTCATACAAAACTGGAAATCGATCAAACAACCTACTATTTATCTTTAATAACCATAATGACTCACTATAGGGACCATACACCACTATATTCTAATATCATACAGTGGAATATCAGAAGTGTTAATAGCAATAAAGACAACCTAGTCTCACTGATCAATCAATATAATCCGGAAATAGTAACAATTAATGAAACGTGGCTAAAACCAAACTACACATTCAATTTACAAGGATACAACATCATTGGAAATGACAGACAAGATGGCTTTGGCGGTCTTGCAATGTTGATCAAGAAGGGTTTAATATATGACGAACACAAACCTAACTTAAATATCGATGACAAGATTGAATGGCAACTAATAAAAAACAAAAGTCTATCAATCTTGAATGTATACTGTCCCCCAGATACGAGATTAAAACCCAGAGATTGGAATAAATTGATAGAACTAGCCAGGCCTCCAGCTATAATTGTAGGAGATTTGAATGGACATAGCCCAAGGTGGGACAGCTCTAACAGAAACTCTAACGGTATAATAATAGAACTTGCACTGGACACATATGAACTGATCTTATTAAATGATGGCACGGAGACTAGATTTCAGCCGACAAACATCAACAAAAGTGCAGTAGACCTAACACTAGCAACACCAGACATGATTACTAATTTGAGGTGGAAAGTATTGGATGACTGCGGCAATAACGACCATTTCCCCATCTTAATCGAAATTGGAAAAAATTTACCTACAATCCATTTTGAAACAACACCAACAAGAAATCTTAAAAAGGCAGATTGGCTTAAATACTCAGATAAAATTGAAGCGCTAATAAATATAATCAATGACAAAACAGAATATACAGAATTGGAAAGAAACATTATTCTAGCAGCGGAAGACCATATTCCTTTCAAAAAATCCGGAATACTAAAAAACCAACGGTCCCATGGTGGGATTGGGAATGCTCTGAAGCACGGCAAAAAAGAAAAGAGGCTATAGATAAGTTCAAAAGAGAAGGCACATTAAACAATTATTTAGAGGCCAAAGCCCAAATAGCCAGAATGAAAAGATTGACACGGGGAAAAAAGATACTTAGTTTTAGAACATTCTGTGAAAAAATCAACAGAAACACGGATATCAGGGACATATGGAGAATCATGAGAATATTCTCCAAGCACACACAAGAAACCGATATAGAACTACCAAATGAGAAAGTGGCCAAAAAAATAGCAGACACAAGGAAACAAATTCAAATATGCCCAGAATTTATACTAAACAAAAGTGAACAGATTGCAGAGCGCATATCGATTACAGAATTCTATGAGACCATACAAAATAAAAAAGACACAACATGCGGACTAGACACAATATATTACTTTATGTTAAAAAAACTACCATCCAAGGCAATAAATTTACTTATAGAAATCTTCAATAAAATCCTAACATCTACACAAATTCCGGAACAATGGAGGACGACACTAGCATTACCAATACTAAAGAAAAACAAGGATCCTAGGGATCCTAAAAATTTTAGTTGTATAGGTCTAACATCATGTGTAGGAAAAGTATATGAAGATATACTAAATTCTAGAATAGAATGGTAGTTAGAAAATGAAGGAAAGCTACCCATCCATCAATATGGATTCAGGAAAGGGCGAAACATAACGGAAAGTGTGGCATATCTGACTAGAAAAACACTACTAGGGTTCACTAGACAGGAAATAACCATCGCCATCTTTTTAGACATTAAAACAACATATGACAATGTAATAATGCATACACGCATACAAAAAATGGAAGCGTTGAAAATTCAACAAACAGTTGTAAATAATATACACAATCTACTGATTAACAGAAAATTATTCATCAAAACTAAAATGGGTACAGTTATAGGGCCAGTCAAGTTCGACATAGGACTAACCCAAGGAACACCATTGAGCCTACTTTTATTTAACATTTACACTCAAGACCTATACAAGTTAATACAAACGCCAGTAGGATCCTGCAATATGCAGATGATATTGTACTATTTGCAACGGGGAAAAATCTAAACGAGACAACCAGAAGCATTGAGAGACAACTAGCTACAGTGGAAAAATGGCTAGACAAACATAATTACCAAGTATCATTACATAAAACGACAGCCATGATTTTCGCTAAATCAAGAAAGAACCTGGATAACCTAACAACAATTGAGCTCAAGGGATACAAAATACCATGGCAATTAACACACAAATATCTAAGAGTCATACTGGACCAAACTTTGAGCTTTAACAAACATATAGATGAGGCAGTTAAAAAAACGCAGAACTGAGTTAACGCTATGAGGGTTATGCAAACAACCTGGTGGGGCGCAGATCCTCCCACCTTGCTGATAGTATACAAAGGGGCAATACGAGCACATCTAGAATATGGAATGACTATCATCAAACCAAGCAACAAACAGAAACTCAAAATGCTGGATAAAATTCAATATCAAGCAATTAGATTAGTAACGGGCTGTATGAATCGACTCCAGTAAAAGTACTATTAGCCGAATGTGGGGAAAAACACTAGAAATGAGAAGAAGGTGGTTAGGAACAAAATTCTATATCATGCTTAAACGACTAAACAAAAATTACCTGATCAAACACATAGAATCATTGAAGACACAATGCTACGAGAAGATAGGATACTGGAAGAACAAAAACCAACCATATTTAGTACAAGGATGCAAATTTGGAGAACTAGAGGTCGTAAACTAAAACAGAAAGAAAAATTGCCTTGTTTTGAGATGATCTATGAGATTCAAATGACAAAACTTTATTTTAAAATTATAAACACAAATAATAGAACAATGACAGAGCAGGACATAAAAGAAACCTTCCCAGACCATATTCATATATTCACAGACGGATCAAAAGAAGTAGATACCGACAACACAGGTATAGGAATATATATCCCAGCACTGAAAAAGGCAGAAACAATTTCTGTACTTAAAAATGCAACCATATGCATCGTAGAAATGTTAGCAATTGGAAAAGCCTATTCATGGCTCAATCAAGAGAACCCTAGACCGGTGGTCATTCTCTCAGACTCATAAAGTGCCCTTTGCAAGGGAAATTGGTGGCAACACCATACAGAGCTACCAACCTTTATTGTCCTAAATGGCAGTATTCTTCAAGCGTAATTCTAGGTATTCCTTTGCACACAGTTGTCCACACTTTATTACTACATTTGACGTCATCCTAAAGTTAATTCGAATGGACTATACTTCGCGTTGTAATTTCTGAAGGACTATTGAATTTTGTCGAAGACAATAACGATTTCGCCCCATGCAGTTAAAATTGAAACTTAAAAATATTTCTCTTGGTCAGGTTGCTTATTAAAATTGTTTCCACAAGTTTTAGACCTTCTGCTTTATGAAATATAGCCGCGCAACACGCTTAGTAAAACATCCGATATAAGAATAAAGTTTGCTTGATCCAAATTGCAAAATATAACACGTCCATTTTATGTTGAAAAAAGAAAAAGCAATTTAAAAATGTTATTCAGATTCCAGAGCTGAAATCACATTTCAATAATTTTTAATAGAGAGCATACAGCATTCTTTTAATACAAATTGAAAAGAACTAATTAATTGTCTGCTTAATTGTTGAATTCCAAAAATATTGTTGCACTACTGCGAAGGTGAACAGTTCTTTTATAATGAACGCCGTGTAACGAAAACAACGGCACCCTTGATCACAGGAACAACTTTTATCATCTACTTCAACCTACTACGTGAGTACAGGGTGCATCTTCTCGTAAATGATTTATTTATTTTTCTGGGTTTATGACTTGGAATTTCAGACTACATCCATTTCATATTTTATTACATTTATAGCAGTTTCAGTTCGTGTTTGATTGCGCGTGCAGTTTATAGTGTTTTCGATTTAGAAGGTTGTTAAAAACTGAGGGTCTTATTCTACGATAAATTTCTTGCATATTGTATGAAAGCGTATGTGTAAAATACAGAACATATTCGATGCGTGGAAATGTCTCTATTAAATGAGGAGCCAATTAGAAGAAGAAGAAGGCTCGTCGATCGCTACCTTCAAACCAAAATAAACAGATAATGGACAATTTAAAAACGCCCTAGGAATTACGAAAAACCAATATTGACGGATCAAAATATAATACTGTAGCGGGCTACTACTACCGCGTTTCACTAATTTAAAACAAGTAATAACAAGAGTTTTTATTACTCACATTCACAAGTCTAATTAACAGTATATGCCTTATTTATAGATGTTTTCAGTCCAATTAACAATGAAGCACTATCACACTAATGAATTTACAAGCACTAATATCTTTTTAAACTAAATAGGTCTATTAACAACACTAACATAACTATTTATTTATTACACTTTTGTCTATTTATGTATTCTACAAGCTGCATGTACACTAGACACGTTCACATAATATAACATTTATGTTTACTCTTGGACTTCCAAAAGCTCAACTATTTAACTTTACACGATATAATTTTTATTCGACACTCTGATATAGACTAACTCTTACATTTATTAGCGGTCTTATACAGGGTGTTTCAAAATTGCACGGCACTATTTTAAGGGAGTGTTTTTTAGCACAAAATAAATATAAAACTTTTAATAAACATATGCCCTAAAATGTACCCCTATGGAGTTATAACCCCTTTAAGGGGGCTAAGTGAAATTGAGTTTTTTTAATTATCTGAAGAACCACAAAAGATATTTTATTCAGATTTTTGTTGCCTAACCATGTTTTTATGCCAAATAAGATGGGCTTATCCATTTTTCGATAATAAGATCAGTTTATAAATTATAATGCCAGAATTAGAATCTTTTGACATTTCTGAGTAAAAAAGTCACTCTTGTTTGAAGTCGATATCTGTAGCCGATTTCGAGTTAATTGAGGTGAAGCATTTGGGATGCCCTATGATACATACCTTATTAGTTTAGTTTTAATATGAACTTCCCATATGTATAGGTATAAACATAATAAACATATGCCTGCAATATCTCTGTAACAACTTGGCATATGTATAAACTATACATATGTCTCAAATTAATCAATGTATTACTTAGATGTTGAAGACTAAAGCTAAATGTCAAAATGCGATGTTAATCAAATAGCCTTGGATATTAGAAGCTCTACATTATAACAGTTGCATATCGTTTATTTGTTTGACAGGTGATTATATACCTACTATGTATTACCTTTGTTATGTTTAAACACTGTGTAAGTTACTAATATGTGTTACTAGTTCTGTTAGTTTTTGTGTAAATTGGTACTTTGAAGGCACTTTAATTTGTTGTATCATGGGAGACACCACAAACTTGTTCACATTTGCACAACAAACAGACATGCTGTTAGTTTATGGTGAGGTACAGAGAAATGGCGCTGCTGCAGTTCGCAGATACCAAGAACAATTTCCAGCTAGAAGGATACCAAATCGTAAAACATTTCAATCTATTGAAACACGTCTTAGGGAAACTGGCACGCTAAAACCTGCACGAGTAAATGCTGGTCGACAAAGATTTCGACGAGATGTAAATGTTGAAGAACAAATACTCAATACTGTTCAGTTATCTCCTAGTACTAGCACCAGAAGATTGTCTCTTCGTTTTGGTGTTTCATCTGCAAGCATTTGACGAACATTGCACGAGCAGCAACTGTACCCATTTCACGTGACATCTGTGCAAGATTTGTTTCTGCAAGATTACATCAAACGAACCAATTTTTCGCAGTGGTTAATTCGAAAATGCACACGACATCGTAACTTCTTGGCCCGCTTGCTAGTGACTGATGAATCTACCTTTACAAGAAATAGAATTACCAATTTTTGCTACACCCATACTTGGGATGAAGAAAACCCCCATACCACTGTCACAAATCATTGTCAGCATACATTTTCCTTAAATGTCTGGTGTGGACTTTTTGGTGACAATCTCATCGACCCCTTCTTTTTACCACGAAGGCTTTCAGGAGTGTTTTATTTGAATTTTCTGCAAAATAATCTTTATGAGCTGTTAGAGAATTCCCGATGGATGTGGGATTTGGTTTATGCATGACGGTGCCCCAGCCCACTTCTCTCATACTGTCACTGACTATTTAAACGCAGAATATGGTAACCGATGGATTGGCCGAAATGGACCTGTTAAATGGCCACCTCGATCTCCCGATCTAACACCGTTAGATTATTTTGTTTGGGGTTGGATGAAGACTATAGTTTATTCTAAGCCTATCTACACGCAAGAGGAGTTAAAGATTCGGATCGTGGAGGCTGCTGATACTATTAAGAATCGTCCTGATGTTATAAGACTTGCCAGAGAGCAATGGATTCGCCGTGCTGGATGCTGCATACAACAAAATGGTGGGCATTTTGAACAGTTACTTTAAATATTTAATTGTAATAAATATTTTCAACTCTCAACATCTATGTAGGTATGTAAAGTATCATAGGGCATCCTGAATGCTTCACCCCAATTAACTCGAAAACGGCTACAGATATCGACTTCAAACGAGAGTGACTTTTTTACTCAGAAATGTCAAAAGATTCTAATTCTGCCATTATAACTTATAAAAGCTTACACACAATAAAATTACAGGGTTAAACGTGATTGTTCCCCCCCGAATGGGACGCTCCTGATCTTATTATCGAAAAATGGATAAGCCTATCTTATTTGGCATAGAAATATGGGTAGGCAACAAAAATCTGAATAAAATATCTTTTGTGGTTCTTCAGATAATTAAAAAAACTCAATTTCACCTAGCCCTCTTAAAGGGGTTATAACTTCATAGGGGTACATTTTAGAGCATACGTTTATTAGAGGTTTTATGTTTATTTTGTGCTAAAGAGCATTCCCTTAAAATAGTGCCGTGCAATTTTTAAACACTCTGTATATATCCTGAATAAAAAGAATGACTCATTCTCCAGTATAATGCTAGAAAATTCTGGGTATCTGTAGTATATACGTTGCTCACGGCGCTTGTGTGTTTGACGAGTTGCCTAATAGTAGCTCTCAACAATACTACTAGAATAGCAGATCCAACAAATAACATCACAAAAATCAACTGAACAAACCAATGTAACAGAAAATCATGACGCTTACCAGAAAAGAGATCGAAACCAAAACACTTCCAATAATATTAAAAAAACCTGAATGCTACTTCAAATTCAGCAACATAGCCAAAGATCTAGAATTAAATACCAAAGGGCAACATAGTGAATCCTGTGCAAAATCCTTTACCGCGAAAAGAACAAATTCAGCATATTTGGGCTAATTTAACTATGAAAGACATTGAGCACCATAGTTCTGAATTAAGGAGTAAAGAAGAACTACGAGTTGTTCCGCGAGAAGTCCCTGTGGAAGTAAGTAAGGCAGAAATACAGGAATAGCTCTAATAAAAGGGTACGCTGCAATCAGAACAACGCGACCAGGCAACAAAGCATGCCATTTCCTATTAGTGATGCCACAAACCACAGAAAATGAACAATACAAGGAAATTTTAACATCAAGGACGTAAATAAGCGCAAGGCTTAAACAGAACCGAAATGAACACCAACCAGACAGACTCAAATGTTTTCGCTGTCTGAAGTTTGGATATGTAGATTTTTAGATGTAAGAACAACTAAATTTGGCATATATGTTTACAGAAAATAATCAGTTCTTTAGTTAAGAGCCAATTCTACACAGTGGTCAAATTAAAAAGAGGTATGTGTAAATTCGTAAAGTCGTCTGAAAACTCAGATAAAAAGCATACCTATAGGCACGTTTTAGGAAAACTCGTCTGCCGTGGTGAGTCGACTAGAGGTAGCAAGAAAAGGTCTTAGTCTTGTACGAAAAGAATTTAATAAGTTTTTATCGCCTATCCAAAGCACCTAGTAAAACTATGCGACTTGGGACTCAATGTAAGTCAATCTACTAAAAGATATTTGACTTTGGACTCAATGTAGGTCAATCGGCTAAAAGCTATGCAATTTCCGACTCAATATAGGTCGATGTTGTAATTCATCATTTCTATTGCGTATTCCTTTCCGAATTTTGCTGTGTCCATTGATTGTTTTAATCGGTAATAATTTTCTGTGATTATTTGAAATTCTTGTTTTAATTCTGTTAGGTCGAATTTTTGTGCGAATGTCCAATAGTCGATTGTGTTTTGCATACTGCCTAATTTTATTGGTAGTATACCGGGGTTGTTTTTTATATCTTCTATTATTATTTGGTTGTCCGTTCTACCTGGGCGGAGATTGACGGTAAGGGTGATGATTGTCCATCTGAAATTACAGGGTGTCTTAGGTTTTTCAAGTGAATGTACTTTGATATTTTGCCGTTGTCTACTACTGCTATATTTTTGTATGATATTCTCTTAATTTTAAATTGTCCTAAATTTCTGGGTGCCGTTTTATGTCGCTTGCTTTGGAAATTTTTTTCATACACGGTTTGTCTTATTGAAAATTTATTTGGGTCGGCATTTTTAGTATGGGTTGTGGTGATACGTTCCTTATCGTTATCTAACTTATCTTTTACTTTGTCGTAAGTTATTTTTAGTTTTTCTTTGTGATCTTTCGCATATTGTTGATATACTCCTTTGTTGTAGTGTATGTCATTGGGATTGCGTGAATCTGAATGTACTAAGGTTAATTCTAAGGGTGTAAAATTTGTTGATGAGTGAATTGTATTATTATAGGCGATTAGTGCGTACGACATTAAATTGGTTATGTTCTCCTTCTTATAATTTATTCTTAATGATCGAATTTGTTCTAACAGGGTTGAATGTAGTCGTTCAATTAGTCCGCTTGATTCAGGGTGGTTTTCCGTTACGAAATGAATTTTTATTTTGTGGAGTTCTAAAGTATTTTGTATTGTCTCATTTTTAAGTTCGCTACCATTATCTAGAGTTATTGTTTCGGGTGTTCCATAAAATATGAAATACTGTAAAAATCCTTGGGTCACGTCAATGCTATTTTTGGATGTGATTGGTATTTCTTGGCCTATTTTTGTGAATGCGTCTACAATTGTTAAACAGTTTTGCGCTTCTACTACTAGAGTATCGGCATGTAGTTTTTGAAATGGTTTGTCGGGTGTTTTGGTTAACATTAAGGGTATCTTTGGGGGTTTCCTGTCGTATTTCGCTTTGTCACATAGTTCACATTGGTTAATGAAATCCGTGGTCAATTCTTTCATGTTTTTAAAATAATATCGTTTTACAAATTGCTTTATTGTTTCGTTAATTCCACGATGGTTGGTTTTCCTTCGTGTTGATTCCTAATTACATCATTCATTTTGTCAGGGTCGTCTAGTGTTATTAATTTTCTCGTACATCTGATACGTTCAGGGCCAGAGTTATTAAATAATTTAACGTATAATTCTGAAAATCTTTGGTATAAGTGCTCGGTGTTGAAATAGAAATAAAATCGTTTTTTTCTCGGGGTGTATTTTTTTAGAATTTTAATTATTTGCTCCTCGTTGTCATCTTTGGTCATTTGAATTTGGTATATCTTTTTGTTATCTACTTTTGTATATTTTACGGGATTGGGGTTATTTAAAACTTCGGTTATTATAAATTGGTTGGGTTTCATATCGATTGCTTCGTATAAAATTTTAATCGCGGTTTTAGGTTCTGCGTTTTGTGTCGAATGTATCGTGTCGATCTCGTCTGGATCTTCCCTTATTTCTGCTTCGTCTACGTTTCCTACAATGGATTCAGTTTCTAATGCATTGAGTTGGATTCTACTTAAAGCGTCTGCGTTGTTGTTATAAATTCCCTTTCTATATATAATTTCGTAATCGTATTCTTCTAGTCTGATTCGCCGTCGTTGTAATTTTGAATTTGGTTCTTTAAGTTTGCATAGCCATACTAATGGTCTATGATCGGTGTATATGTAGAATTGTTTTCCGTATAAGTAAGGTCTAAAATATTTTGTTGCCCAAATTATGGCTAATAATTCTTTTTCTATGGTGCTATATATCTGTTCGGTTTCATTTAGGGTTCTAGATGCGTAGCTGATTGGTTTATCGCTATCTACTCTTCCTTGGCTCAATACTGCGCCAAATACTACGTTCGATGCGTCTGTCGTTAGTATAAATGATTTTGAAAAGTCTGGGTATTCTAATACAGGGTGATTCGTTAATATATTGTTAATTTTGTCTACGGCTTTAATGAATTCAACTTTGTTTCCCTTTGCTAAACAATTTGTCAGGAGCTTGGTTATCTGAGCGTAACCTTTAATGAATTTGCGGTAGTAACCACTAAGTCCTAGAAATCCTTTAATTTCTTTGGTTGTCTTTGGTAGGGGGTAATTTAGAACTGCATTTGTTTTATCGGGATTTGGCATTACTCCTTGGGGTGTTATTATATGTCCTAAAATTGTACTTCCTTTTGTAAAAATTCACTTTTGTCTAATTGTACTTTGAAATGTGCTTGTCTTGGTCTTTCAAATACTTCTTTCAGTCTTTCTATGTGTTCTACCAATGATGTGGAATAAACTATGATGTCGTCTAGGTACACAAGGCATTTATCATTGTGTATTCCTCGTAATATATTGTCCATGACTCTCTGGAAAGTAGCGGGTGCGTTCTTTAATCCAAATGGCATTCGTTTGTATTCGTAATGTCCTCTAGGTGTGCTGAAGGCTGTTTTTGATATATCTTTTTCTTCCATTTCTACCTGATGGTATCCTGATGCTAGGTCTAATGTTGAAAAATATTGGAATTTGCCTAATTTGTCTAAAATTTCGTTTATATTTGGTAGTGGGTATTTGTCATCTAACGTTTTTTCGTTTAACTTTCTGTAGTCTATTACCATTCTTTACTTTCTCTTTCCGGTTGCGTCTAACTTCTTAGGTACTATTAACACGGGGCTGCTCCATGGTGAGTTGGAGTGCTGGATTATGTCTTGTTCTAATAAGTCTGCTACTTGTCTGTTAGCTTCTTCTTGGCTCGCATGAGGTAGTCTATATGTTTTTGTAAAGATTGGTTTGTTGTCTGTTAGTTCGATGTTATGTTTCACTGTGTTGGTGAATGTTAAGGGTATTCCTTCGCAGTAGAATATGTCGCGGTATTCAAAACATAAGTTTTTAATTGCTCTTTGCTCTTCTTGATTGATGTCGGTATTAAAGCGAATGTTACTTAAATTTTCTCTTAACATTTTGTTATGTTCTATTGAGTTGTAATCGTTTTCTAAATTTTCGTCTATTTCCATTTTGTTAAAATCTAATTCCTCTACGTTAATTGGGTCTGTTAATGATAATTCTACGGGATAGGCGTTTGAATTTAATATCGTGTAGTGGCATAATTATCTTTTATTTGTACTAAGGCAGTTGGGGTTTCTACTCCTTGTTGAAATGTCATGTGATTTATTATTCCTACTTTCTTGTTAAAATTTACTGGGATTTTTATTTTTCTTTCCGTTCGGGGTTCTATTGTGTATTTTTGTTCGATTTGAGTGTTTTGAAATTTAATGGGGATCTTTCCGTATTTCGTCCTTAATAAAAGGTTCTTTATATAAATGTCGGTTCCTAATTTTCTTAGAAGGTCCATTCCGATTAGTCCGTCATATTTGTCGTTGAATTCGAAAATACAAAATTTATGTTTCATTTTACATTAAATGTTCTCGGTAAGGGTATATTAGCGCTATAAATTGTTTGATGGGCTGTTTTAATTTTAAATGGTTCTCTTTCTACGTAATCTAAATAATGTTTCTTCACGGTTCTGTGGCCAATTAATGTTTTTGAGGATCCGGTATCGATTAATAGTTTAAATTCGACGTGGGGTATTTCTATGTATGGTAGTACAAGGTGATTTATGTTATTTAAGTTTTTAAGTTTGGTCGTTTATGAATCGGTCTATCTGAAAATTTGTGCACGAGTTTTCTTCGTCGTCCTCCTCGTAAGTTTTGTATTGTTCGTCGCGTTCATAAGTTTCTGCATGGTTTGATTTATCGTCCGTACTGGGCTGAATGTAATTATTCTGGTCATTGTCAAATTTTTCTACTTCTTGGTGAAATAGTTCTTCCGATGTAAAATTGCATTTCTGATGAGGGTTTGGTCGGATATGTGTTATATTTGTATTTTGTCTGGTGTTACCAGATGAGGTATCCATTGGTGTTAGTTTATAATAGTTATTAGGGTTGTTATTATTCATTGGTGTATTTCTACTAGGGTTCGCGCTCAATGCTGGTCTTTGTTGGTTTAGGTTTGGATTGAATCTTGGTTGGAATGCGGGTTTCGTAAAATTTGGGTTAAACGTTGGTTTTGAAAAATGTTTATATTGATTATTAAAATTCATATTGTTGAAATTTGGATTATTAATTAGCGGTTGATTTGTTTGTGCGTTGAAGGGTGTGGATTTTTGTTGAAGGATTGTTTGTTTCGCGGCTTGTATAGTTTTATTGGTGAATAACTTTTATTTGCGTTGTGGTTGTATAGTCGGTTGCGGTAATACATTACATTTTCTTTTTCTATTACTAGGATCATGGCTTCTTCTAAGTTTTAGGGACGTTGGAATCTGATCTTATCTGATAGTCGTTCTGGTAAAGCGTTTATATATGTGTCCAGTGTCATTTCGTCATACATTTTTGTTTTTAAATGTCGAATATTTTGATCAGATTCATCAATTTTTAATTTTGTTAGGATTAGACTTCTCACGTCTTGGTATTTAATTCCGAATTGATATGGGGATTGGTTGTTTTCCATTCTGAGGTTTATCAGGTCTTGTACCAGGCATTTTATGTTACGTTGGTCTCCGAAATATGCGATTAGTATTTGTTTAAAGTCTTGCTATTCCTGTAAATCGTCCCTGCTGGTAATTAAGGTTAGTGCCCTTCCGATCAGTTTGCTTAGTATCAGGCGTAAAAGCAATGAATTCCTTCCGTTATCTCTGGGTTTGTAGAAGGTTTTCAGAAACATTTCGCATGCTTCGATAAAGTTTCCGAGATGGGCTTGCTGGATATTAAATGTTTGAATTGTTTCCAAGTAAAGTTCCATATCTCCATTTATTTTGGATAAGGTTTGCCTTCGCTTTTGAGTAATTTTAAATTTTGTAAAAATTGAGATTTATTTCGCTATTTGTATCGTTATTTTTGGGTTGGATTTATTAATTTTCAGTTCAGATTGCATCGGGTTATTTATAAAATTGTATTTGCTGTTATTTGTACTTGGTTACAGGGTGCGGTAGTTACTTTGTGGGATTTATACTCGATAATGTTGGATTGATTCGCTTGTTTTTATCTTGCGGACGTTAATTTGTCGTGAGTTCTATTTAAGTTTTGCTTCCTGAAAAAATCTGGTGTGAATAAATAATTTCTCGCGGTATTTACTTCGCTTTGTATGTTTTGAGTTAGTTATGGCTTTGCTTTCGTTCAGTTCTGCTGATTTTATCAGTATATTGTAATTATATCTTTTCCGTGGGTTTTAATTGAATTGCATAAACGTATAGTTCGTCTGTCTCGTCTCCTTAAATTTTAAATATAACTTGCATATTTTCAGTTAATTACTTTGTTACACTTTATCCTTGTAATTTAATCACAAAGTTTTATGTCTACTTGAAGATGTAGTTTACTCTCTTGGTTATTTAATTGCAAAAGTGCTGTATAATATGCAATTATACTTATTGGAGTTACTTTTCTGAAAGGCGTTATTTTCAGTTGGTGTGGGAATTAGATAGTTCGCTTTTTTACTTCGTTAAATACTTGCATAAATGTTGTGTCTGATTATTTTTAAATATCTCCGTATTAATAATATTCAGTTATGCTGCAGGTAATTGTAGCTCTCCGTAATGTAGGTTTAAAGTTTGCAATACGCGTTTTAATATAGCTTTTATGATAAACGTTCAACTTTATTCAGTATTGTACTGGAATAAATAGCGTTTCAGTAATGCAATTTATTTATAGGTTTGCGGTGATAAATAGTTTTCGTTCAATGCACTCTATTCTACTTCGCGATGGATTAATTACTTATAGATCGTAATGCAAAATGCGTTTCTTTAATTTATAGAAAAGGTTCTGAAAGTTATTTGTTTAAATGGTCGTTTCTCTAATAAAATATTTAAGTCTGGGGTAAATCGTTTCTGTTGCGTTTTTGATGAATAATGTTTAATTCACCGGTCTTATCTTATGTAAGGATTGTATAAATTTGCACGCTGGTTTTTAATTACAATGATTTAAGTTAACAATAGATTTGCAGAGCGCTTTGCTGTAATTTATAATGGTATGATAAGGTCAAATTTATAGGATTACGTTTAGCTTTGGTGTTATATGATGGAGCTAATTTGCGTTCTGTTTTTAGTTTACTGGATTAACCGTGGCGTTTTTGTATCGCGCTAGTTAATTTAATAATTATTCGTACTGCGGTTACGTTTGGTATTAATGGATGTGCGTCAGTTATTTTTGGTTTATTTTTCGGTTTGTTTTAATAATTGCAATAAAAACTCTTAAAAATCAAGACGCTTTTGCTTTAAAAAAAATCTCTTTAAAATTCAAGTCTCATAAAATAAACTTTCCCAAATAAATTCTCGTTTGAAAATAATTTCTCTTCGTAAACTATTTTCAAAAAATATTGGCATAAAATAATAATAAAATAATAAAACTAGCATATATCAATTACAGTTTGTGAAATCAATTTGGTTTTAAGGAAATGAACTTACATTAATTTCTGTTTCTTTTGTGGGCTCGTTCGATTTTGTATCTCCTCCACGTTGGTTTGTTTTGCTGGATTCGGTCCAATCTTGTACTTCCTCCAACTTTGTTTGGGTTCTGTCAAAATTGCGAATTGAAATTCTTGGTCACCAGTCTTCCGATTTTTGGATTCTTAGTGCCCTTTTGGCATCCGTACGGCTGCGCCAGTTAAGGTTCGGGCCTTTGGAGCAATGTTTTTAAAAAACGTTTCCAAACTCTTAACAATTTATTTATCTTAAACAGAAATTATCATGGAGTTTTGAATAACTGTATAAAATAACTTTAAATCGAAAATAATTAATTAAATGAACTAGGGCGAGTAGTCTAGGTAAACAACAATGCAAAAGCTGTAGTTCTCAGATTGACTGCCAGGCCTTGAGCTCCCGGGCTTTTTATAATATTCTGCCCCCTCACATGGCTGTGAGAACTTGCAGATCTCATGTCTGCTGTACTCTTAATTCTACACTTTATTACATTGTAACAATCTTATTTCTAGGTAATTGTGGTATGTTAACCGTCTGTGACCTGCCACCTGCAGTATCACTGTCGTATCGGTTACAAAGTTGCATATCCGTGTTCATGAACTGTTAATAACCTGTCTACTTTATCCTTGTATTACATTGCTGCAATTGACTAATGATTTATTTAACAATTTCAATATTTATAGGTAAATTGGGGGATACATAACTCATGTCATCGGATATTTTAGAAGTTGATGACACATGTTTCTCGCTTTTTATGAATAAGCAACATTTGTCTAGGCACCATAATTACAAATATAGATTTCAATCATTTTAGCAAAAGTACCTGCCGCAAGCTGTTCACACATTGCAAAAATCTTACTGTTAACCAAAAGTATAAAGTTTTGAAAGTAGAATCAAAAACAAAATTTGGCAATGAATCAAAGAAATAAACAAAGGAATTTAAGTGAATTTTACCACTACGGTACTTTGAATATCTTTAAACTGATAAAATTAAGAAGTTAAACGATAGTATTGGTCTAAACAAAAATGTCTCCATAATTAATAGAGGTTCTACAAGAGTCACTGTAAATATTGAATTTTCAGAGTAATGTACCACTAAAACAAATGAATGAGAAACACAAGGTATTTGGGCTATATATTGATTTTTTTAATTGAAATTTACGAAAAGTGTTATTAGAATATATACTTAAGAATAAATATACTATAAATTACATAAAGTGTATTAACCTTTTTTTTATAAATACGCAAACATCCCAAAATTAAAATAAAGTTTACTTTCTTTTTCAAACTTAATATTTACAATAAAAAATAACTAATTATTAAATACACTTAAAATAAATAACTTAAGAACAATACTCTACCATAAACATTTACATTTAAAATTTAAAGTTTTTAACTCCTTTAAAATTTTATTTTTTTTTATAACTAAGCTTTTCTTCTGTCGCTTTATAACTTACAACTCTTCTAAAAGACGACGTCGGGTTTTTGCGCCATGCTACTTTACCGTATCCAACCAAAAATTCTACGGCGTCATCTTCTTATTCGTCTCTTAATTCCAGGGTCTCATCGTCTTCGCGCATTTTTTCAACATTGATATGTTTTTCCTGATCTGTAAATACAGCAAGATTTGGCGTATAAAATACCTTAACCAGTGAAATATTACCTTAGTGGTTCCATGGGGACTATCACCTACATCTGCGGCGGCAGCTTAGAGACCGTGGTACTAGTCGAGGTCGTTCCTGGTTGTTTTTGTTCACTGAAAAATTCATATGAATTTTAGATAAAATAAATGCAGTAAATAAATTAAATTTATGTTAAACCAATGAATACATGCTGCGTTACTTCAGGTGTTAGTACATTGTAAATTGCCACAAGTGAATTGCTCCACGGAACCAACGACTCTTTCAACGTCTCATTAGCATCGACTATAAATTGTTTTAGTATTGTAACTTTACCGCTATCGGTTTTCCTTCTATCTGCCAAGGATAATTTTGAAAAACTTTTTTTTTGTGTAGTTACAATACACCACAACTACAACTTGCCAAAGACTGAGCGAATTATAACACATACTCGGTGTTTAAAGTACTTCAACAACCAGAACAGCAGAAGATTTAGTCCATCTAGTTAGCAAGACTTTTAATGCTAATGTTTTGTCCACATAATAATTGCAGAAAATAACACATCTGCAGAAAAAAAATAAGCCTAGTCCCAAAAATAGGGATAATTTGACTCGGCAACCTACGTACGTTGCTTTTTTGGCGTGGTTCTTTTTAACGAATTTGTTGTGGCCTGGCGCGTTGGTGTTAACTGCTTGAATTTGTAACATTGCCTCAGTCGTTAAGTTTACTTAAATTTTTTGTAAAGATGCAAGTGTTTATCTAAATTGTCCATTATCAAATCATCATTTAAAAATATCGTTGAAGCGTCAACATATCTAGTGTAAAAACATTATATCGATATGTCCATACTGTTTGTACGCAAATTCTGCTGCTAATCTTATTAGAAAGTACATTTGAACTTCACACATTGCTAATATCAGCATGAATCTAAGATATCCGTTTTGTCACTATACAGACGCGCCTTGTAACAAAATTGAACTATATGTTCAACTGCTACATAAAGACAATACCAAAGTAAAAAGAAAAATTGTTCGTTACAAAAATTGTAATGAGCCTGCAAACCACTGTTTCTGTTATTTTTAATTGGAGTACATGCGGTATAATAATCAAGGTGATTGACTGAATATTTTACACAAGGAAATAAATTGTAAATAAATAGAAATTATTTGCAAATAACATTTATTAATATATAATGAACATTTGATAAAAATAATTATTATTTTTATTATTGTTCGCGAGTTATGTATCTCCCAATTTATGTATGTAGAACAAAATAGAAGTTATTAGGAAATTCGTTTTCAATATAGCTATACCTTACTTAAATTTCATGTTTGATGAGTTTATTTCTTTTTGTGCTCTTTTGAAAAAGTGTAACTGGTGAGTATTGTTATGAATTATTAGGCAACCCGTCAAACACGCAAGCTGCATAACCGAAGTATATTCTACAGAAGTCTCGAACGTTCCAGCAAACACTAGAATATGAGTCATCTATTTAATTATAGGGTATATATAAAATCGATGATGAATGTACAGAGGTTAGTCTATATCAAAATTTCGTATATAAATCATATCGTGTATAGTTAGTTGGTTATTATGGTAGTGTTTAGTGCTGTTAAGAAGACATGGTTAAGGATTTAGTTTTAAAAAATGCTAGTGCTTGTAAATAATATTAGTGTGAGAGTGTTTCATTGTTAATTGGACTGAAAACATCTATAAATAAGGCATATACTGATAATTAGACTTGTAAATAGTGAGTAATAAAGACTATTGTTATTACTTGTTCTAAATTAGTGAAACGCGTTAGCGGTAGTCCGCTTCAGAACGTATTTCTTCTGAACAAAACATCCTGACAGCTATTTCTGCCATGCCTACTAATGAGTCAATTGGTGAAGACAATTGTACTGCCATCCTCTCCTGTGCGGATCCTTTTGAAGCTAACCTCGAAGAACCCGTAGAAGATTGGAGAGGTAAAGGAGTAAAAAGTACTAAACATAAGAAAATTACTAAAATAAGTGTATCTCACAAAGGACCCTAATATTCCTCACCTGTTCACAGGGGTGGATTAAAACTGTTCAAAGGGCTCGTAAAATTGAGGTCTCCTTATTCAACTTCTTCTATGGTAATGGCAGCGATTCGTTGCTTAAGCCTTACCATAATATATAATTTAACGTTTTTTCTTTTTTGTAGGGGATAACCAGGTACTATTTCATATCCTTATAAGGTTGCTAATATCTATGTAGAGCCAGGTAGATAGGAAAAAGAGTATAGGAAGACCTAGACCAAGCTATATTAGTCAAATTATTAGAAATTTAGGTTGTGAAGGGTATTTAGAACTTTTTAGATTAGCACAGAATAAAAGAGAAGTTAGAACCGCGTCAAACCGACCTTAAGTAAGGTCGAAAACAAAATGATGATGATGATATAGCAATAAAGGGCGAATCTGGACATTGGGGCACAGCACTGCTGATAGGTCGCGGATCATTTGGAGGCGAGGTCAGTAGGGCGCGAGACGTTAAGGCGCCGTCGATAGGGCGCGGAACACTAGGGCTCCGCCGGTAGCACGCGCGACATTAGGGCGCGAGGATAGTAGGGCGCAAGCTAAATTCCAAAAAACTCCAAAAATAAAAAAATTTGGTCGTAAATTCTTTTTTGTGTTTTATTATGTTCTAATGGTTTTGGTATCGTGTTCTTGTCTGTGAGTTGATAAGAATGGACAGGCAGAATTTTTGATAATGCTCCTCCAACAGCCAAAATACTGATCCACGCAGAAGCAAGCATTCTTTAAAAGTAATAAAAGAACAATATTTTAGCCGTCAAAATTCAACCAGTACAGTTTCATATAAATACGCACAGGAACACCATACAAGAAGAATTAGAACAATAAACAACACAGAAAAAGTTACAGCGCCCGCTCAGAAAACATTTAATATTTTATCATACCTTGATTTAATATTTTTTTGTTACCCTAACACTTTCACGACCTAACTTTTTTGTGTCTTATGATCCCGACTGTCCCGCGATATAACAGCCCGCGACTTTACTACCCTCGCGCCCTGTTGTACTGAGCCCTAACGGCAGTGCCCTAACGACTCGCGTACTACAGTCCTCGCGCCCTACTGTCCTCGCGCCCTAATTCCCGCGCACCATCGGCTGCGCCTTAACGACTCGTGACCGTCTATCCTCGCGTTCAAATCACACGCGCCTTAACGGCGGCGCCCAGTCGACCACGCCTTACCAGCAGTGCCCAAATGTCCTACACCGAATAAAGGTTTCTAAAGTTCAAAGGTTTAAAGTTGGGAAAAAATTATATTTGGATTTAGCGCAACAATTCAATATAGTTCAACTGCTTGCAGGACAAATTTTTTAATTTGAAGGAGGGGGGGGCGAAGATCCATGGAGTTGCACGTCTGGTTTCGGAAAAATTTGTTCACGTTGTATTTGCATATTTTTAGATAAAAAAGACAACCCTAACCAGAGGGGTGAATGGTGAAGCACAAAATCAGTGTACTATGTAGCACAAACGGAGCACAAACGATAACAAGTGCTTTCAACAAATTTGATGAATTTTCAACCACACACCTCACTCTCATTCACTTCATTTCTACACACCCCCAAATTGTTTTTTGAATATTGCATGAGGGGAAGCAGCACAAATCAGCACAAGCATAGCACAAACGAATGCACCACTTTATATCCCCATCTGAAAAAGTGGGGGTGCGAACGTTTCAGCAGCACCCCAACTTGTTTTTTGAATATCTCGGGAACGGAAGTTGCACAACCGATGGAGTTTGCAGCATAAACCAGCACAAACGTAACACAAACGAATGCACCACTTTATATCCCCCTCTGAAATAGTGGGGTTCGGACGTTTTAGTGGCACCCCCAACTTGTTTTATGAATATCTCGAGAACGGAAGTTGCACAAACGATAGAATTTGCAGCACAAACCAGCACAAACAAACGCACCCATTTTCACTCCCCCACGTGAAAGTGGGGGTGCCGGTGAAATGCACCTTATATTTCTAGTTGTTGAAATAGACTGCGATTTAAATAGTGGGATCGTACAGGTTTTAACCATTTTATATATACAGGGTAAGTTTTTAGTGTCACAACGGACGATTACTCCATTATTACAAAAGCTATGTAAACAAAATTTGGAAGTCTAGTATGGACACTTAAAGTGCACATTTTAAAAATATTTGGAGCAGTTTCAGTTGTAGAAACGTTTAAATTACATGAAACAGTATTCGTTCTTTTGTCATGCTGTAAATCGAAATCGTTTCCTAAGAAATTAAAATCGTATACATTTTTAAAAACTTACCGCCGATCGTTTCATTTATGAAACTAGCTCATAACTTATACCAACGACCACGTACGACGACTATCTTTTATGCACCCCTTTTCACCGCTTAGAGCTAAAACATTATGCTCTGTTTTAGAAGGTGAACTGCCTTAAACACCGACTAACGTAATACGTTCGCAACTGTAAGGGGCATCTTGCAAACCGTACAGGTTCAAAAATTAAATATGCATTTGAATAATAAATAAAATAACAGGTTCTAAAACCAGGAAGTCGTTTACAACCAAATAATTTAAGGGTTTAATATTTTTCGAAAGTTTTAGACAAACAACAGATGAATGGTTAATAATTATGTAACAACTGTAATGGGTCCTGAAACACTACTGAGGAAATTTAGTAGTTTTACTTCTTATTGCTTGTAGAAATTTGGTAGTTTTAAAAACGTAGTGTAGAATATCGATAACTTTTCTGCATTCTTGGTTCATGTAGATTTATGAGAACACGTTTATTAGAACTCGAATCTATTAAAGGGACACTACAATACCAAATGCTTTTTCTGGTATGATAATAAATGCCGTAGGGATGACTCTATGCACATATAAAAATTGCCTTTAAAGTACAGCACTAAGCATAATTTAAATAAAACCCAGTTTCAATTCCCCATAAGTAACCCTACTTAACATAAATTCCTTAAGGATAATCAATCGATTAATCACTTTTTCATTCAACATATTACGCTTATAGTAATTGGAGTTTTCAATAAAGTGTTAAATAGCGTTAGCATTTTGCAAATACTTCTTACTCACACCACTGAAAGTGATGACAATTTAGCTTTCCCAATTGCATTAGGGATTCCGAAACCTTTCAAACTTGCTCGCATCTTGCAAACGGGAGAAAGATTGTATTAGACATATCTTTCCATAACTTTTCTAAGTTAGTTTGCAACAGAACCGGCACTGTCGACACTTCTCAGCGCAAAGGAACATTTTCCTTGCCATAATATAATGATAAAATAAGTTTCTTGGGTAAAAAAGTTTTAGACATTGATAGCCAATCACAAGTTACAATATTTCCGGGGTCGCTCCCTATAGCGTCCTTTAGAATTCCTGGTCATTTTCAATTTAAGTTTACTGTGAACTCTAAAACTTATTATGTATCTTAGAACATGGAGTTGTAGTTGTACACTTTTGAAAAGGTTAAACTTCGTTAAAACAAGCAAGAAGATAAATTTATATTCGATTAAGAAAAACATATTTGATATTCCTGGTCGCTTTCTAAAAGAATATCACTTGCATTGATCCTTTTGTACTTGGCGCTTGAAGGTAGTTAGGAAAACATTAAATAAATAGGAGAACTTAGCGGTTTTCCATTTGTAATTAGTTATTTTATTTTCCGGATGTTCCGTTCCACATATCCCTTCACTAAGTGAATTATGTGATAATATTAGCAATTCATCAATGTTACCTGTAGGCTATAATCCAACCATGGCAGGGTTTAGCTTTTATGAACAGTTGCTTAAGGGTTTAATATAAGTTGATGTTTGGCAGTACATAATTAACCACTTAAATCAAGCATACTGTGAATGTTTAATTAACCTTAACCCTTTAACCCTTTGTTCTCGTATTTATATTTGCAAAGACTTCAGCGAACTCGAAATAATTTTTTGTATTCGATCAATGTGAAAATATTTTTGTTCGAAAATATAATCCCTACTATAAACTGGCAGTAGGGATAAGTGCATTGCCAATGCAACGGAAACTAACAGTGATTATCGTTGCGAGAACGAAGGTTTGTCTTGTCAGCTGCACTGTCACATATGCAACGTTTGTGTTAACAGCCACGCGATCTCAAGTTTAGAATTCATGGTTATTCGTCCTCGGTGCGGATTGGGTATGTGTCTGTGCCCGGCAATCATTTGCTAATTGGCAAACAAACCTCTTTAGAGACCTAGTAGCGGGATGTTTGTGAGACCAGTATCTCAGACAACACATAGATTAAAATTGTTGATAAGTGTCGGATGATCTTGAAAACTCCAAGTAATCAAAGCGCGCATGCGTATGATCGGTGTGTATACCCAAGATTTAGATATGTGAGGTTTCCTTTGTGGACCTTGATTGAGATTTGCTTTTTTGCTCGAAAACATTTTACATTTTTCCTTCTTGTATGTAGATAAATCCTAAAAGAAAGGAAATTAACTATCCTCTTTCTTCGACTGACAGCCTAAAGAAGGGGATATCTTCCAACTAACTAAAACTCTAACTTCTGCAGAGGTCTCTGAGGCGTTGCAGTTGGTTCCTATAACTCCATTATGTTCAAAAAATTAATGAATATACAAAATAAGGGCGCCACCAATTCCTAAGTTAAAAATATTTGCAATGCGTACTCTGGAGGCAGACGTGGAAATCTTCAGTGTAAGAAAATAGCTTTTATTAAGTGATGCCTTATCCCTATAAAAAAGACGCACCTTCTGAAATAAGGTTATTACAATTAAAGTGTTTTAAATGTGTTTAAATTTTTAAGAAAGTTAAAAAATAAGAATTAAGAAAAATAAACAATAATTTCATCTTTACAAGATAACGATACAATATGCCAAATCATAAATTGGACATCCTAATGCACTTACTTGATACTTCTATTAATACCGTTCACACTTAATATTTCTTTGGAATATTAATCATCGTTCTTGCCATAATTAAATGTTATGACAAAAAATTCTATACTTCAAATTATTCAGCTTAGAATATACTTGTCCAAAATAAAACAGTAATATATATATATATATATATATATATATATATTGCTGTGGATCATGGGGTCAGTCTCTGGAACTCCCTAAAAATCATTCGAGCCCCACCGTTGGGCCGTCCATAAATTGCTGTGGTCGGGGATCAATGGGTTTAACCTCTCCAGCGTCAACAACCGATTTCCAAAAAACATAAAATTTTATAAAAATATTCCTTACCCGGATTCTTCTGCTGCAACAAAATATCTTCAGCAGCTTCCCCGGCTAGCTCAGCTGTGCCTCTTCATGGATACCTAAATTCACAATCATTCTTCCTTCCCATTCACACACCATTCAATAATACAACAATCATACAATTTTTATTTCCCGCTATTTACAAAAATTATGCACAGATATGTACATTTTGGTACTCTAGTTACAACTCAATAAGTGCGATTTTTGTAAAATCCTTGTTTTAAAATTTTAATTGTAAACACATTTAATACAACGAGAGTAAATGTGCCCCAAATAATTCCCTATATTTATTATTGCACACTGGAGTATGGTGAGCTCATAATAACCCAGTTTATTAATGTATGCTTTTCACCTTGCATAAAATTACTACAAAATTAATAACCCATGTACCCTTAACAATTTAATTTAAATTCGGAATAAAATTTAGTAAACTTTACATACACCTTTTTCTTTTAAAATATTTAAAATACCCTCATCATAGTCAAGTACACGTATCTTTTCCAATACGTTAAAAAAACCATAAATAACCCCCAAAGTTCTCTCACACATCACAAATAATTCCAACAGTTTATCAAATAACAGCAAATTCAAATGAGTTACCTGGAAAATGCTTCAAGGCTCCATCCTCCGTCGATGATGCTGTCCTCTAAAAAACCCCTAGGCTTCTTGACTATGCGCTCTGATCCACCAGATATTTATAGATGATAACTCAGTCTACACTGAGCTCCGTGCTACCAATTACCATACCATCGCAGCATCCAAATTCACGTATATTACACTTGTGTTTATTGCTTTATTAATTTACTAGCTTGACATGGTATTAGTTGGACCTCGGTTAATTTAAATCACTCGCCACTACTCGCGTTAATAACTATAAGGCGCCAAATAATAAGTTATAAGAGCTAGTACTACCTTACTATGCTACAAATAAATTTTAATACTCACAAAACTTTACTATATCGTCGGTTTATTGTTATACGTAGTTAAAGCGATGCGAAAATTAAGAGTAGTAAAGAGAAACTTAATAACTTCCATCCCGTATTTATACGGTTCAAAATGTAACCTCCCGGACCCACTTAACGCGAAATACTCAATTTAAATAATATTTCTGCAAATTTTGGATATAACCGCCTTAAAGCTCCTAGAATTTTACCTCGTGAGTAGGGTAGCTAAGCCGGTTTGGCAACAGAGATCCACAGCAAGATATGTATACGCCGGTTCGAGAACAATATGAACAGCTAAGCCGCTTTGGGAAACAAAACGTGCAGCAAGATAGGTATACGCCGCTTTGAGAACAAAATTGTCTTTGTGTGTAAATTTGTTGCGTCGGGGGGTCGTTAGGTCTTTGGGGTGTGCGTTCGGCGGGGTCGTTAGATTTTTGTTGTGGGGTGGTGCGCGTGCGCTGGGGTGGAGATATTTTCTTAGGAAATTTTTTAGCAGCGTTCCCGACGTTAAATATTAAATATTAAATTTTAAAAAAATGTTGTGTGTGTAGAAAATGGAGTTCACGTGTTGGTTCGTATTTTTCTGGGGTAGGTTAAGCTAAAAATTAAAACGCCGCGGTGAAGAATTTTTTAATATTAGGCAAACGCGTGCAAGTGGTAAAGAGTGTTTTAGCTCTCCTCATAAGCTGCGTTTTGTACGAAGTAGAAAATAAAATTAAGAAAGTATACGAAATGTTATATGATGGAGGTCAAATTTTGCAGGTAAAATCTTGTAAAAAAGAAGTCGTTCACTTCTCGCAATTTCAATGTCACGATAAAATACTAAGAATTTGCATGCAGTCGAATATAACAACGTGTTTGGAATTATAAATCTCTGGTAATATATGTAAATCACGTCGACATTCGACTTTTAATATAATGTATTTAATTAACATAAGGTGTGTGTGTGTTTGCAAAAACATGTCAAGACAGGTATGCCGTATATTTCCTTATTGGTATGCAAATTATACCACCTTGCATCACGATTTATTTGACTTTTAAATAAAAAATTAATTTAATCTTATATCAAGGATGTCTTGCTTACATTTTAGCAATTTGAATATATTTAAATATTTAAATGTAATTATACATTTAATTTATGTGGCAATAAAATTCTTTTACTTTTAGCGGTTTGGTGATTGAATGTAGATGACGCATTAGACATTGTATATATATATATATATATATATATATATATAACTCGTTTAATTTCACCATTATTTGAACCTGCGTTTTGAAGTGCTCAGTATACGTGCAGCGTTAGTATAAAAAGTAAGTTACATTTTTCTTTATTTGTAAAAGAATATTTTACTTTATAATATTTGCAAGTTTGTAACAGCATTGCTGTTGTTTGTAGATGGATCAAGTAATACAAAACAATAATAAACAGTCCGTTGTAGGCCCTAGAAAAGAGGCAAAGAGGTTAGCCGAATTGCCACTAAACGTTCCACAAAGAATCTACAGAGCAAGAATAGTACATTCCAAATATGGCGATTGTGTACTGATTGAGTTAGCGGACAATATTTCATTTCTACCACAACGCAACACGGAATTGTGGAGAAAAAACATTGAGGAATTGGGTTCTGGAAAATACGCAATAACCGTATTAGAACTAATAGATATTAAAAGACCCAATCATCTTGTTTCCTACAGAATAGAACACATTTAGAAAAACAAAAAAATAATTGGTATGTTTTTATAATTATTGCTTGTTTTGAATAATGACTGAACATATTAATACTTTAAGTAGCGAAATTGTTTTTAAAGTTAATAACGCATGCAATATTTTATTTAAAAAGTATACAATTAAAGAAGCTGAAATTTTGTTAAAATATATCAAACGATACTTAAGGTTATTTGTAAAGGCGGTTAGACATGGCGACTTAAATTTAGGTCAGTTAAGGCAAATTCAAACCAATAACCAAATATGAACGACATCCCAATAAATTAGTATTTAAACCAACCTCTATTGGTTACGAATCATTCGATCATATCTATACTTATACATACAAAACTCACGGACAATGCTTTGTGACTATAATGGATAGTTTCTCAAAACTCGGACAAGCATATCCGATAACATCATTAAACTAGATTGAAATTGCAAACAAACTTATACAATTCTTTAATCATTTTGGACTACCGAGAAAAATAACATCAGATAACGGACGAGAATAGAAAAACGAGGTGATCCAAGGGTTATGCCAAATGCATAAAATAGAAATACATTTCACCATCATCTACAATCCAAACAGCAACAGTCAAGTAGAGAGATTTCATTCTACCCTTGCAGAAACTATTCTTTCTATAAAGAATACCAGACCACAAGAAAGTATAGAAATAATAATGAATTATGCCTTATTGTCATATAATAATTCAATTCATAGTTCCACCGATTACACACCATTTCAAATAACGAGAGGAAAACTAAATTATAAGAACCCTTTCGAAATAGATGAAAAAACTAAACTAAATTAATACTTGCAAGATCATATAGCAAATTTAAAAGTTATGTACAAATTAATCTCAAATCAGTTACATGATAAACAGCAAATAAATTTAGACAAACACAATAAAAATAGACAAGCTGAAATCGAAATCCAACCTACACAAGATTTATACAAAACTAGGAAAAGGGATGCTTCCCAAAGGAAAGTATTAAATCCTTATCAAAAAGTAATAAACCCCGTTTTAGTTGACGATAACAAAATTTCGACAAACAAAAAATTCTATCATAAAAATTATCTAAAAGCTCAACGTCTTATTTCAGGAGACAAGAATGATGACTACACTAATCATTCTCATGTGCTTGAGCGCGAAAGTGATAACATCAGTGAACATAGAAGAAATAAAGAATCCCATCCTTCCTGTTCATATCGGACAGAGTAGAATCATTATATCCAAACACACATTCTTATATCGTGTAAACTTAACATATCCCGAAAAATCTCTGAAAAGAATCAAGACCAATCTAAAATCTTTAGAAAGCATCGTATCCCAAAAGGATACTCAAAATCAATTTTCAATCTTACTGAAAAATAAGATTGCAAATGCATTATCCCTAACATCAATTTCCACAATCAAATTGAACACATTTTCCTACAGCCTTAGGACAAAAAGAGGACTAATAAACGGAATAGGTAAATCATCAAAATGGTTATTCGGTACCTTAGATTTCGAAGATGAAGAACACATGAATTCCTATCTTAATTTACTAATAAATGACGTGAAAAAGGTACACCACGAATTAAACTTACAAACTACGTTACTACAAGAAATGACAAATACCTACGAAAGTAATTTTAATACCTTACGAGAGCATCGAGTTCTACAATTGAATAATTTAACTTCAGAACTCAATCAAATCATTGTTTTGGAAAAAGCATTTTCACTTTCAAGTATTATCGATAGTCTAATGACACAATTACATTCAGTACAAAATTTAATTAATAATTTAGAACTAGCAATGTCATTTGCACGCATCAATATTTTACACAGTTCAATAATAGAACCCAATCAACTAAATGGAATTATTTCAAAATTAAACAAAATATACGAAAATGAGCAAATAACGTATTTGCAGAATTTTATCAATTATTACTCTCTATTTTCTACGCAATTATCAATTCGAGATAACTTGGTACTATTTAAGATTCATACTCCTGTTATATCCGCACAATTTAAATACCTTCAACTATACCCAATACCTATTTCCAATCTGATTATAAATCCTGAACAACCTTACTTGTTAATTAATAATGAAAAATACTGGACCACCACTGAAAGATGTCCAGAAATAGAAAGTTTCTACTACTGCCAACAATTCAATTTGCATAAAAACCAACCATGTTATTATACCCCCGTAAACGAGGTACGCGAGCCACTGATGACAGTTGGTAGCGATATTACATAATGTAAAAATTGACGCGCAAATTATCTATGACGTCACACAATATGCAAATTAATGCAACATAATTACACCAATTGTAAAGGAAATAAATTTTAAAGAAAACCCCAAAGGGGGCACTCACGTGAACAGGTAGAGCTTCCTTCAGGATTACTCCATGATGGCGGCGGCTTCCTTCAGGATTACTCCATGATGGTCGCCCGTGGCTTCGCTAATCTTTCTCGGGTGTGGGTTACTTCGCTAATCTTTCGGGCGTGGAATTTCTTGAGCCAGGTTGCATCCAAATTTAATTGTCTTCTTCTTATATGTAGACAAATAGGGTCGGGAAGGCAGGTAGAGGCACGATAATTGGGATCACAGGAAACCTACATATCAGAAAAAAGACACGATAAGATACAAAAGACAATCTTCTTCACATCTCGGAGGCTAGTTCTCACGCGTCTCCCGGAAATTCCCCACTATCCTCCTTCGTCCACACGCGTCGGCGCAATCTGGCGAAAACGCACTGTCTGAAGTGACGGAAATACGTGCACAAGTCTTTTTAAATTTATGGCACGAAATTCTTACATATTAAAACTTATAAGAATGTTTACGGCCGATTTTGGCACGTAACAATGTATGGCAGAACTAATAAGAACAGGGAATAATATTTGCCCAGATACAACAGTAAAATTTTACGATTCATCAATAACACAAATAAACGCTGGCGATATTTTGGTAATACCAGCAAAAACTATCGTGGTACAGTCACAATGTAATAACGAAGGACTGTTCAAAATTGAAAAACCTAGTGTAGTGTCCTTAGGAACGTGCTCAATGAAAATAAATGGAAAATTATATTATCCTGAAAGAACCATCCATGAAGAACTTATATATCAATTGCCTATATTCAACGCACCCTTTGAGGATACGAAAAACGAAAAACAAGCACTGCAGTTACAAGAAATCGACAGTGAGAAGATAAAACATCTAAAATTAATGGCAGAAATCTTGAAGATCCTCTAAAAACTTCACTTTCTTGGATCAACACTTGTTTGATAATTTTAATCTTAAGCATAATTTCTATTATAATTTGTATCAAAATTGTTAAACCTAGACTTAAGAAAAATATAGCTTTAACTCCGAAAATATCAGTACCCCTATTTTCTAGCTTACGTAGGGAAGAGTAATGTTATTGAAATCCTAATTAACCATAAAGGAAAAGTACATGTTTATTTAGATTGTAGTTATCACACCATGTTGTTATTGAATTAATATCCTGTTAATCTTAAGTCAATTAGGGAAAACTCCAAATGTGACCATTCTATTGCCTTTTAATTTTACTTTCACGATAACAATAGGATATAAATACGACAGTTGAAAAATAAAGATTAACTAGTCATTGCTGAACAATATAATATGTACTACTGAACTCAGTTGTAATACTGTTGTATTTGATTTGTAATAATTTGTTCACTTCAAATAAATATTTTTTATTTAAGTTTTTGCAACAGAAAACATATTTCAGGCCATTCACAGAATGAGGGTGATATACTGCGTGCACAAATCGGGAAGCAAGTAAGACAATTCGAAAGAGCTCACTCAATTTTTTCTCCAGATCAATATGCTTGCATAATTAGAAGTTCAAAGAATAATGGTAAGCGTTATAAAGTATCTGAACTATGCCATACAGACATTCTTGATATGAAAGCTCTTGCAGCAGACCTGTTTATCACCCTACCTAAAAACATTCCGTTGTCTGAGGTACGAGTATTTATGTTGAAGAAAAGTAATCCTGGTACGCTTTTTTAAAAACATCGTTTGCTCAAAGTGATTTTAATGAGGCACAGATTTTAAATTTTAGGAGAAAAATCGATGTAGAGAAAGTTTTGTTAAAAAATGCATTTACAAAAAAGCCTAATATTATTGAAACTAAAAAAAGGTTTGATTTCCTTAATTAAAAAAAAACATTCTGTACCAATGTATTATTTGGACTTTTACCAAAACCTATAGATTTAAAACTGTTAAAAAATTATTTTGTTTAGTGTAAGTACAATACTTACTTAGTGATTAAATACTTTTAACCGCTTACTAATTTTTAGTTGAAGAACCTTTTCTTTTTTAATAATTTCTGTTAGTAAGTTTGGTTTTGAAGCGATAAATCCAATAATCAAATAGTAGTATTTTATTTAAGAAGAAGGTTACATCCTTCAAATTCTCACGCATTATAATTCTTAAAAAAAATTTGACATACCTATTTTAAAAAGACTGTAAATATATTTAAATTAATGAAAAATGGCAAATTATCATCTTCTAATTTTAGAATAATGCTTAATTAAAAATTATGAATAACTTTAAATTGATTTTCTGAAAACTGAGATGTAACCATCTTTCCCGAATGAACGATATATTACCGGTCGGTTGACATAAAGTAGTCAATATCATTGTTAGCGTGCGACACAACAAATTCTAACAAGATCTTCTTCTTTACAGTTTGGGAATCCGAAACCACTTTATTAGTTCGGTTGGTCGAGTTGGATGAGAACGAGGCAGGGAGCGCAAACAATTTTTTTTCAAATCAAAAACTAGTAAAGATTTATTCGTCATCTGTCTAGAGTGATTTGGGTTAAAAAGTGAGCTGCAATATTTTACATTCTTGGATTGTATGATTGTGAAAGAGATATTTCTTAATTTTATGTTTTTAAACGTTTTTTACCTATAACTATTGTTCTCTTCGCTGTCTTTATTATATTAAGCATCATCTGATACTTTCTGAATAGATTATTGTTTATATCTATTTATCGTTTTCCATTTAACAATTACCTAGCAAAACTGTTTTTGAAATCTGAATTTTTATTGATCTCTCCAATGTTTTACATAAAGGTACTATACTAGTCATTGGTCCGACTTGGACTGTGGTGTGAAGCATTTTATAGATTTGCCGAAATTAGCCAATAATATGTTATTTGGCCAATATTTTTTGAATACAGCACTAAATTTCGAAAATTGCAATTAAAAAATCAAATTTATATTAAAGCTCATTTTCGACTAGCTGACAACTAGGTACTTTTAAATATAGTTAACAACAAGGGTTCATTTTAAATTTTTTAGGTTTGATATAGCTAACTTCATCCAACGTGGTTCAATTTCTGATTAAGCTTAGACTCGAGCTTTCTAGATATTCCCCAAAGCCTGTTTAAAGCATCGTATTAGTTGTACGATAAGGTATTTCTTGTAATTGAACTAGCGATGCAATACGTGTTACTTCTGAGACAAGAAAAGCCAACAAGGGAAATTTCGTGATATTGTGTTAAAGTCGACTCGAGACTAACACACCATATGAATGTATTTCAACTTAGGTTTAAAGCTTCATGTTAACTTATTTATACAGCACGGAGAAACATCGTGCATTAAAATGTACATAAATACGAAAGCCTCTAGTTAAGTGCTGGAATTTATTGTGTACGTTGGGGATTGAGAAAATTGAACGCGGAATTTAATTACAATACGTAGAACTACACAACAAAAGACGGCAAATAAAGATTTAGAGTTTCCTTAACTTAAAACTAAATTTAAGTTCCTAAAAGAAAAGTATTATTTGTTAAACTTTTTCCAAGATAACAGAACTTTAAACTGTTTCCTTTTTATGTAAAGACTCAAAACGAACGAAGTAAGGTATTTATAAAATCAGTAAAGGATGATATTGTTTCCGATAGCAATTACAGTCATAATTTGTGTGTGAAATTGTAAATCTTCATTTTCTCCGTGATACCTAATATAATGTTGAAGCGACGAGTAAAATAAATGCACAAGCTTATAGTATTTAAAATTCTTCTTTTTAAATATTGCTATACAATAAATTATGTTTATCAAAAGTGTCAACGCATCTTTAACAAGTTTTCTGATTAAAAGCTTTATAATTTTAAAATGCCATAAGACATTACAATCCAAACGCTTTTAGTTTCATAATCACCTTTGCCACGATTTTTAGTATCTCGGTTGTAACTGTCTGTCGTTTGGTGCAACTATTTGATACCAGGTGCGACTGTTGAATTTAATTGTAGCTGTTGGTGCATTAAACGCAGGTACCTTCGCAGTAATACCTACTAACGCTAGTGGGGACAGTTAAATAAATAACAGGTTGAAAAAATACAGTTCTTGAACCTTATATGTATGGATAAGAGGATTATTTGATTATATTCGTGCAACCCTAAGTATGTCCTAGTTAAACAAGCAAACACTAAGCTTAAATCAATCAAACTACAATAAACTTTGTCAAATTGTTTACTACAAAAATTAGAGGCAAAACAATATAAATTTCTCAATAAATAAATCATCTGCAATATCATGTAAACATTAAAAAAATATACAAAAATTACGTTTCAATTATTAGGGTTGCATTTACACGTGATTGTAAATAAAATGAGCTTATTTCTAGGGCTGAGTCGGCGTATCGATATATCGATACGACCCCCGTATCGACACCCCCCCCCCGATATCGGTATTCGATATATCGATACATATATATATATATATATATATATATATATACCTATGTCACAAATGTTAAACTTGAAACTTTAATTATTTTGATAACAAACAATCTTAGGTGAAAGATTCAATTTTAAAATGATCTGTGATTTTATTCCCAAAGAAAGAGTAGATAAATTATCGATGCGTATCGATTCGTACCGCTGCGTACCGATACGTATCGCTACGTCTCGATACCTATATTTAATCTAAACATCTAAACGTTTTGATACCAACCGCTACGTATCGATACGAATCGATACGTATCAATACGTATCGATACGTATCGAACCAAATTTTCAAGTTCTCTCACCAGGTACAACGTAAAAATTTAATAAATATACAAAATCATCAAACATATAATTGTTTATACTTATCAGTTATGGCATATTGTTCACCTATCAAACATCATTCTTACTATAAGTTCTTGTAACTTATGTGAATTTAAACCTTTTGTAAATAGTGTAGTACAGCATAAGTTTAAAGATAATTGTATTTATATGACTAGAGTTTTATCTTACAAATTCTTTTTTAAATGTCAGTGTCATTAATTTATTATGGTTTTCTGAATTAATTACTCCTTTCTAACAAATAAAGCTCGCATAGATTGTAAGTAACACCAGTTATGTAGATTTGTATTATAACTAATATTCATAGGTCATGATTAAGGGAATAAATTACCCAAAACGTCGACAAATTTATAAATGAGCGTTTTTCTTATTGACTAGTGGACGAACATATTCCCAAAGAAGATAATTAACAACTTAAAAATGTATATTACTCGGGTAAAATCCTCACTAACAAAATATATTCGAAAATTTTATTAAATTTTCAAATTCGAAAATAGAAAGATTTTCAAAAATTAAATAATTCAAAAAAAAATTTCTTACCCGTTTTCCTCTCTTCCTCGGTTGAATTGCCAATTTTCTGCGCCTGCTTCCGGCTAGCTCATTTGGACCTCCTCTTGGAAATCTAAATTCACTCTCATATTCTTAATCGTACACACACACTCGCAATAAAACCACAAAATACAACCAACATAAATCTTTTATTTATTACTATTTACAAATGAAATTTAATATTGTCCACATTACATTGATCACATTACACTTCAGTAAACCCTATTTTGTAATGTCTTGTATTATATTTTAAATCAACAAACACATAAAATGTACCCGGAGTAAATGGGCCTTGATTAATACCTTCTTTAAAATTCCTTCTTTATATTTTTTTTAATCTAAGTAAACTCTGGAGTATGGTGAGCTCATGATAACCCAGTTAATTATGCATAATGTATGCCTTTATACTTTGCACACTCTTACAACAAATTAAAAAACAAAGCCATGTACTCTTCACAAAAATTTCACGTTCTGATGGAACTTTAAAAAGCTTTATAGACACCTTCCAATTTCTAGTTAAATACCATAATAAAGTTATTTACACGTATTATGTTCAATACGCAAATAATCCACAACACCTTCAAATCACTCTCATACGTCATCCAATATTCACAGTTTATAAGAATCACAATTTCCAATCGTTACCTGGAAATTTCAAGACAATCTCCGCTTCGTGGACGATGCCATGTATTTCTTCTATCTGTTCTGCAGGCCGTTTGTAGCTATTACTAGTCAAACCCCATCTAAGTTGATCTTGATGGTCTTGGTTTCCAATTACTAGTTCGATTTGAAATGGTAATTCAACTTTAAATACAAAGTTGGGTTTTGATTTCATCTTAATAACTATTAATATATATTAAGCATTCATTTGCATTCCAAATGTGGATTACTCTTCTCTATTAATAATAATATAATTACATGTTTGTATTATTCCGAACGTTGCAAAAATGGGATGATCAAGTTATTGGTACATGAATTATGTATATAACTAGATTCAATTTCCTTAAATACAAGACGTAATTGAAAATCGTTAACAAGAGCCACGCTTCAGTAGTATTAAGTATAACATCATCTAAACAATTAGGCTAGATAGCTCAATTGGTTAGAGCACTGATCCGGAAAATCAGAGGTTGCAGGTTCAAGTCCTGCTGTAGCCGTTCTTTTAGTGGTTTTTAATTACTAGTTCGATTTGAATACAAACTTTAAATACAAAGTTGGGTTTTCATTTCATCTTAATAACTATATATATATATATATATATATATATAAATATATATATATAATTATAAAGAATAAGTAAATTTAATGAGTCTTAAAATAATATCAAAGAATGAAATTTAATGGCAAGTGACTCAATATTAGCCACAAGGGCATCCTGTCGACGCGTTCGCCCTTATTGGGGCTCATCAGGACAGGAGTAGCAAAGATGTAATATTTAACACTAACGCAAGTTAAAGTTCGGGCCTTTGGAGCTGGTTTTTTAAAAAAGCTTTTGACTTTAACACATTTATTTTACTTTGAAACAGATGAACTTGTACATAATACTAAAATTAATTATTGACTAGTGAGTAGCTTGAACAACGAAGTATGGAGTTCGAAGACTGACTGCCGGGCATTGAGCTCCCGGGCCTTTTATAATAACCTGCCCCTCACACGGCTGTGAGAACTTGCAGATCTCATGTCTGCATTTCTCTTTAATTGTAACCTTTAATACAATGTAACAACTTAATTCTAAGTAATTGCGGTCTGTTGACCGCCTGTGACCTGCCACCTGCAGTATCACTGCCCTCACGGATGCAAAGTTGCATGTCCGTTCACATGAACTGTCGATAACCTCTCTGGGTTATCCTTGTGTTACAATGTTGCATTGAACTTATACTTTTACTTAATAATTTCTAATAATTCATATTAGATTCGATACATCAATATATATAGGTAATTGGGGGATACATAACTCCTCCCACCGTAAATGAAAAATTAAGGTTTTTCTTAATTTTTAAATACATAAAATACATTATTTAAATTCATTTAAAATTCATTGTTTCTAATGGTATGCTTATTGTTTCCTTTTTTCTCTTTGTTTCCTTAAATCTAGAACTGTTTCCTTCATTCTTATATCTAAGGTACATTTTGTATAATACATACATGATAACAAAAATTACTAAAATGATCAATACAATTGTCCAAACACTTATATTATTATAATGTAACTTTGGCGTTTTGATTTCACTTAATTGTTCTTTATAACTTTCCACTAATTTCACGGCGTGGTTGAAATCGTCCAAGTCTAGATGCTCTAGCTTCATAGGTTTCTTTATTATTTCTTCGTCTTCTTGTTGTATTTTGAATTGTAGTTCCGGTAGGTTTGCAAGTTTCTTTGTTGCTATGGGATCTTGATAAACTCTGATTACTTCATCTTTCAATTTCACATAACAGTCTTCTTTGAGGGTAATTAGTTTGCTTCCGATTAATGCTTGGTTATTTTCATCTTGGTTGCAGTGGATGGTTGCTATTACTTCTGTTGGGAAAATGGCTATCCATTTGTTATCTGTAACTTTTTGAATTTTCATATTAGTTATTTGCACTTGTTTGGTTTCAAAGTTTTCGTAATGATTTGAGAATTTTAATAGTTGTACTTCACAAGGGCTGTCTTCTTGAATGGTTGTTGTCGTCATCGATTGACATAAATATTGGTTTGGTGTTACTTCAGTACATTTTTCGTTTGTATAACCATATCTCAGTTCATTTAGGGATAGGAATTTGGTTTTGGGTATGATTGCTTGGTATGTGCTAGTAACCTTTGTTGGAAAAGCAAATAAATGATAATATTGATAATTGTTACTTCCTACTATCTAGATTTCTATTAAAAATATTATTTCGTTATTCTTAATGTTGCTAAAAGTTGTTGCGTTAAAGTAAGGTTGGATATTATTTGAGTAAATATTGTATTTTGTATACTGCCTAGTTTATTGGTAGTATACCGGGGTTGCTTTTTATTTCTTCTATTATTACTTGGTTGTCCGTTCTACCTGGGTGGAGGTTGACGGTAAGGGTGATGACTGTCTATCTGAAATTACAGGGTGTCTTAGGTTTTTCAAATGAATGTATTTAGTTATTTTACCGTTGTCTACTACTGCTATGTTTTTATCTGATATTTTCTTAATTTTAAATGGTCCTAAATTTCTGGGTGCTGTTTTATGTCGCTTGCTTTGAAAGTTTTTCTCATATACGGTTTGTCCTATTGAAAATTTATTTGAGTCGGTATTTTTGTTCCGGGTTGTGGTGATACGTTCTTTATCGTTCTCTAATTTATCTTTTACTTTGTCGTAAGTTATTTTTAGTTTTTGTTTGTGGTCTTTTGCATATTGTTGATATACTTCTTTATTGTAGTGTATGTCATAGGGATTTCGTGAATCTGAATGTCCTAATGTTAATTCTAAGGGTGTAAAATTTGTTGATGAGTGAATTGTGTTATTATAGGCGATTAGTGCGTATGACATTAAATTGGTTATATGTTCCTTTTTATAATTTATTCTTAATAATCGAATTTGTTCTAGCAGGGTTAAATGTAATCGTTCAATTAGTCCGTTTGACTCAGGGTGGTTTTCCGTTATGAAATGAATTTTTATTTTGTGAAGTTCTAAAGTGTTTTGTATTGTCTCATTTTTAAATTCGCTACCATTGTCTAAAGTGATTGATTCGGGTGTTCCGTAAAATGTGAAATATTGTAAAAATCCTTGGGTCACGTCAATGCTATTTTTGGATGTGATTGGTATTGCTTGGCCTATTTTTGTAAATGCGTCTATAATTGTTAGATAGTTTTGTGCTTCTACTACTAGAGTATCGGCATGTAGTTTTTGAAATGGTTTGTCGGGTGTTTTGGTTAACATTAAAGGTATCTTTGGGGGTTTCCTGTCGTATTTCGCTCTGTCACATAGTTCGCATTGGTTAATGAAATCTGTGGTCAAGTCCTTCATGTCTTTAAAATAATAACGTCTTACAAGTTACTTTATAGTTTCGTTAATTCCACGATGGTTGGTTTTTCCTTCGTGTTGATTTCTAATTACATCGTTTATTTCGTCAGGGTCGTCTAGTGTTATTAGTTTTCTAGTACATCTGATGAGTTCAGGTCCAGAGTTATTGAATAGTTTAATGTATAATTCTGAAAATCTTTGGTATAAATGTTCGGTATTGAAATAAAAATAAAATCGTTTTTTCTCGGGGGTGTATTCCTTTAAGATTTTAATTATTTGTTCCTCGTTATCATCTTTTGTTATTTGAATTTGATATATCTTTTTGTTATCTACTTTTGTATATTTTACTGGATTGGGGTTATTTAAAACTTCGGTTATTATAAATTGATTGGGTTTCATATCGATTGCTTCGTTTAAAATTTTAATCGCGTTTTTTGGTTCTTCGTTTTGTGTCGATCTCGTCTGGATCTTCCCTTATTTCTGCTTCGTCTACGTTTCCTATAATGGATTCCGTTTCTAATGCATTGAGTTGGATTCGGCTTAAAGCGTCTGCGTTGTTGTTATAAATTCCCTTTTTATATATAATTTCGTAATCGTACTCTTCGAGTCTGATTCTCCATCTTTGTAATTTTGAATTCGGTTCTTTCAGTTTGCATAACCATACTAGTGGTCTATGGTCGGTATATATGTAAAATTTTCTTCAGTATAGGTAAGGTCTAAAATATTTTGTTGCCCAAATTATGGCTAATAACTCTTTTTCTATAGTGCTATATTTTTGTTCGGTTTCATTTAGGGTTCTGGATGCGTAGCTGATAGGTTTATCGCTACCTACTTTTCCTTGGCTCAATACTGCGCCTAATGCTACATTTGATGCGTCTGTCGTCAGTATAAATGGTTTTGTAAAGTCTGGGTGTTCTAATACAGGGTGATTCGTTAATATGTTTTTAATTTTGTCTACAGCTTTAATAAATTCTGGGGTGTGTTCAATTTTGTTTCCCTTTTTTAAACAATTTGTCAGGGGTTTGGTTATCTGAGCGTAACCTTTAATGAATTTGCGGTAGTAACCATTAAGTCCTAGAAATCCTTTAATTTCTTTGGTTGTTTTTGGTAATGGGTAATTTAGAACTGCATTTGTTTTGTCTGGATTTGGCATTACTCCTTGGGGTGTTATTACATGTCCTAAAAATGATACTTGTTTTGTAAAATTCACTTTTGTCTAATTGTACTTTAAAATGTGCTTGTCTAAGTCTTTCGAATACTTCCTTCAATCTTTCTATGTGTTCTACCAATGATGTGGAATAAACTATGATGTCGTCAAGGTATACAAGGCATTTCTCATTGTGTATTCCTCGTAATATATTGTCCATGACTCTCTGGAAAGTAGCGGGTGCGTTCTTTAGTCCAAATGGCATTCGTTTGTACTCGTAATGTCCTCTAGGTGTGCTGAAGGCTGTTTTTGATATGTCTTTTTGTTCCATCTCTACCTGATGGTATCCTGATGCTAGGTCTAATATTGTAAAATATTGGCATTTGCCTAATTTGTCTAAAATTTCGGTAATATTTGGTAGTGGATATTTGTCATCTACCGTTTTTTCATTTAACTTTCTATAATCTATTACCATTCTGTACTTTCTCTTTCCGGTTGCGTCTAATTTCTTAGGTACTATTAACACGGGGCTGCTCCATGGTAAATTGGAGTGCTGGATTATGTCTTGGTCTAATAAATCTGCTACTTGTCTGTCAGCTTCTTCTTGGCTTGCATGAGGTAGTCTATATGCTTTTGTAAAGATTGGTTTATTGTCTGTTAACTCGATATTATGTTTTACTGTGTTGGTGAATGTCAATGGTATTCCTTCACAATGGAATATGTCTCGGTATTCAAAACATAAGTTTTTAATTGCTCTTTCTTCTTCTTGATTGATATCGGTATTAAAGCGGATGTTAGTTAAATTTTCTCTTAACATTTCGTCATGTTCTATTGGGTTGTAATTATTTTCTAAATTCTTGTCTATTTCCATTTCGTTAAAATTTAGTTCTTCTACGTTAATTGGGTCTGTCAGTGATAATTCTACGGGGTAGTCGTTTGAATTTAATATTGTTGTGGTTGCAAAGTTATCTTTTATTTGTACTAAGGCAGTTGGGGTTTCTACTCCTTGTTGAAATGTCATATGATTTATTATTCCTAAATTTTTGTTAGATTTTACTGGGATTTTTATTTTTCTTTCCGTTCGGGGTTCTATAGTGTATTTTTGTTCAACTTGTGTGTTTTGAAATTTAATTGGGATTTTTCCGTATTTTGTCCTTAATAAGCGATTTTTAATGTCAATGTTGGCTCCTAATTTTCTTAGAAGATCCATTCCGATTAATCCGTCATATTTATTGTTAAATTCGAATACACAAAATTTATGTTTCATTTTAACATTAAATGTTCTCGGTAAGGGTATATTGGCTACGAATTGGTGTAGTGTTGTTTTATGGGCTGTTTTAATTTTAAATGGTTCTCTTTCTACATAATCTAAATAGTGTTTTTGTACGGTTCTGGGGCTAATTAATGTTTTAGATGATCCGGTGTCGATTAATAGTTTGAATTTAGCGTGGGGTATTTCTATGTATGGTAATACTAAGTGATTTATGTTATTTAAGTTTATTAAGTTTGGTCGGTTATGAATTGGTCCATTTGAAAATTTGAATTTGAGTTTTCGTCATCGTACTCCTCGTAAGTTTCGTATTGTTCGTCACGTTCGTAAGTTTCTGCATGGTTTGATTCATTGTTTGTAGGTGTCTCAATGTAATTATTCTGGTCAGTGTCAAATTTTTCTATTTCTTGATGGAATGATGTAAAATTACGTTTCTGATGAGGGTTTGGTCGGATATGTGTTATTTTTGTGTTTTGTCTGGTGTTACCAGATGAGGTGTCCATTGGTGTTGGTTTGTAATAATTGTTAGGGTTGTTATGAGTATTAGTCATCGGTGTATTTCTATTAGGGTTTGCATTGAATGCTGGTCTTGGTTGGTTTAGGTTTTGATTAAATCTCGGTTGGAATGCGGGTTTCGTAAAAGTTGGGTTGAATGTTGGTCTTGAAAAATTTTTAAATTGATTATTAAAATTGGTATTGTTAAAACTTGGGTTGTTACTTCGCGGTTGATTTATTTGTGGGTTAAAGGGTGTGAATTTTTGTTGAGGGATTGTTTGTCTTGTAGCTTGTATAGTTTTTGTTGGTGAATAGCTTTTATTCGCGTTGGGGTTGTATAGTCTGTTGCGGTAATACATTACATTTTCTTCTTCTATTACTAGGCTCATAGCTCTAGATTTTGGGGTCGTTGGAATCTGATTTTATCCGATAGTCGTTCTGGTAAAGCGTTTATATATGTGTCTAATGTCATTTCGTCATACATTTTTGTTTTTAAATGTCTAACGTTTTGATCGGGTTCTTCGATTTTTAGTTTGGTTAAAATTAAACTTCTCACGTCTTGGCATTTCATTTCGAATTGGTAAGGGGATTGATTGTGTTCTATTCTAAGGTTTATTAGGTCTCGTACCAGGCATTTTATATTACGTTGGTCTCCAAAATATGCAATTAGTAGCTGTTTAAACTGGTCCCATTCCGATAAGTCGTCCCTACTGGCGATTAATGTTAGTGCCTTTCCGGCTAGTTTACTTATTACTAAGCGTATAAGCAATGAATTTCTTGCGTCATCTCCGGGTTTGTAAAGGTTTTAGGAACATTTCAGATGCTCCAATGAAATTTGAGAGATGGGTCTGCGTGCCATCGAACGTCTGAATTGTCTCTAAATAGAGACGTAAGTCTGTGTTACTCATGTTGGTTAAGGGTTGTTTTCGTTTTTGGAAATTTCAAAAAAAAATTTTTTTTTTTTTTGAATTAAGGTTTATTTCGCTATTTGTAATGTTATTTTGCTTCGGATTTACTAATTTTCCGTTTGGGTTGTGAAATTTCAAATTTTGTAGAAATTGGGGTTGGTTCTGTTATTTGTAGCGTTTATTATGCTTTGGATGTATTAATTTTTCTTTTGGATTAAGTAATTTTGAATTTTGTAAAAATTGTGGATGATTTTCCTTTTATGACGTTATTTTTGCTTTGGTTTTTAATTTTCCTTTTAGATTGGATAACTTAGAGTTTTGTAAAATTGATGTTGATTTAGCTATTTGAAACGTTAACTTTGGTTTTGGTTTGTTAATTTTCAATTAGATTAGGTACATAAAGATTTGGTAAAGGTTGATGTTTATTTCGTTATTTTTCGGCGTTATTTTTTTGTTAGGAATGGTTAATTTTCAGTTTGGATTGGGTGGATAAAAAATTTGGTAAAAATTTGAGATTAATTTCGTACTTGTAGTATTGGATTTATTAATTTTAAGTTTATATTGCGTTGAGTTATTTTTAAAATCGTAGTCGTTCTTTGTTTATATTTAATTACACAGTGCAGTGATGTTCTTGTGAGATTTATTTCAATAATGTTAGAATAATTACCGTAGTCTGGGATTTGTCTGTTTTTAATGCAGCTTTTACTTTGTCTTGAGTTCCTGCTTCTTAAGGAATCTTAAATGGATAGATTTATTCTCGTTTAGCTTTGTTTTGGTTAAATTCTGTTAATTAATACTCTTTCCGTGGGTTTTACTGAGTTGCGTAAACGTACATTCGTCTGTCTTGTGTTCTACTTATAACTTAAGGTTGATTACTCCTGTGCTTCATGGTTGAAATTGAATACTTAAGAATGTAATCTTCGTTACTTTGTTACGTACGTTGAGTTAATTGCACTTACAGGTGTTAGTTTATGGAATTAGATAATTGACTTTCCGTACTCGCTAATGTAAAGTGTTATGTCTGTTTTATTTTTAGATCTCTTGGTATTATAATGCTTGTTGGTAATTGAATCTCTTCGTAATGTAGGTTTTCAGCGTTTTAATTAAAGCTTCTTATGATGACCGTTTTACTGCACTTTATTTATAGAGTGTTGTGGTGTAATTTTCATGCGCTTCTATAATTCCGTGATAGATTAATACTTAT